>JANZXR010000001.1:29328238-29363135 GCA_027575705.1 Erythroxylum echinodendron | reverse complement strand
AGCTCTTCTCAGAAAAGCTCTACTGATAAAAGCTCTACTGACAAAAGCTCTACTGATATAAGCTCATCCAAACGGGCACTAAATGATTGAAGCCCATTTGAAACAATTAAATTAATAAGAATAATTTAATAACCATAATAATTGTTAATAATAATATAATGGTGAATAATAATAACGAATATAAAATTAGCACTTATCATATTTGAAAACAATTAAAATAATAAGAATGATTAAAGAAACATAACGTTTTTATTATTTATTATAATATAATTTATAATAATAATTATTTAAATTATTTATAAATTAAAACAGATTATAGGGAATTAGCAAAAATAAGCATATAATTTTTCCTTATTATTATGAATAACAAAATTAATAATAATAAGGAATGTAATCATATTATTTAATATCATTAATAAAAAAATAATTTATTCATAATAAGAATAATAGTAAGTAGAGATTTAATAATTAAAGCCCATTTTAAACCGTTAAATTAATAAGAATAATTATTATACCACTATAATTTTTAATAATAATATAACGGTGAATAAAAATAAGGAATATAAAATTAGCACTTATCATATTCGAAAACAATTAAAATCATAAGAATGATTACAGAAACATAACGTTTTTATTATTTATTATAATATAATTTATAATAATAATTCTTCAAATAATTTATAAATAAAACTAATTATAAGGAATTAACAAAAATAAGCATATAATTTTTTCTTTATTATTATCAAGGACAAAATTAATAATGATCAGGAATGTAATCATCTTATGTAATATAATTTTTTCCTTATTATTATCGACGTGTCACCCTCGCGAGACTGCCAGGAAATGGCTAGTCATTACAGGAGTCATAGCTGACCAATTGAGAGTAGCTATTCCCTGCAACAATAATCTTATATTTCTTTACTGTTCCATCCTCACCACTAAGACAACAACTATAATCATGACAATGATTCCATTCATCTTGAAACCATTTAAATACTTCTAGCGTGTACACAGTAGATGCATGCTTTAAAATTTTCACCCGGTGCTGATAATGTTGGATTGCTCACATTACTCCTAATATCAGCTTTTAACTCCTCATATCGACGATCATCGATAAGCCTCTGGAAGTGGTTAAAAAATTGTAATAAGTTATGTTGGTAACTGATGTACCTTTTTATCATACTGTTCATGTTCTCACTTCGTTGCGTGGTCATCATGTCTGCATAAAATATTTTCCGGCCATGAACCAAAGCCCATTTTTCCTTTATGTCATACAAACGTTTCAACCGGTCATTATTTCCAAGTTCATATGTTCCTAACATCTTCGTCCATGCAATGCAAAAATCTTCTTCTTCTTCATACTCGTATATGCATGCGCTAAAATTCCTTGAAAACTATTTATACTTATAAAATATACTATTCAAATATAGCGCAACATTTTAATAAATGTGCCAAATACAAAGTCGACGATGAGTATTTGGCCATCTTGATGCTAATGCCTTTGCGATTGCCACATTTTGATCAGTAAGAATAGTGGTAGGCGTTTTCTCAGACATCGCTCTCTGAAATGTCTCGAACAACCACTCAAATGTAAGAGCTGTTTCATCATAGAGGAGTGCACTACGAAAAATTGTTGTTTGCTTATGATGGTTGACACCAACAAATAAAGCAAGTGGATGACTCTCACCATTCTTCTTATAAGTAGTATCGAAGCACATTACATTACCAACATCAAAGTAGTCGTTCCTCATTTTTCCGTCAAACCAAAAGATGTTAGTGATCAAATCATCTTCGTCCACTTGAATGGCATAAAAGAAATTTGGATCTTCTAACTGCATCTTATACAAATATTCTAACACCTCACGTGTATCTCCCTTTTTCATGCCTCTAGTTCATTTAGACCTTAAATAATTCTTGTAATCATCCGGAATAAAGCCAACATTACCTCTACCACCTGCTTGTCTCACCATAAGAACATGAGATGTTTTCGGCCAAATTCCCACATCATTAGCCATTTCAATTTGCGTAGCTGTAACTGAAGATATCTTCCTGTGACTTCTATGCAAATGTGTTTTGTTTGGGGATGAAAGGTAGTGATTGTGCTCCTCCACAAAGTGAATGACTTGAAATTTTCCACTTTGCAAACTATTCACTTTTATCCTTGCCTCACAACCAAATCTTGTTTCTGCCTGTCGAGCTCTTACATACAAATCTCTTCTGTTGGCCATTCGTTCACCCTCAACACTACAAACAAAAAGCCTACAAATCAACTTACCACTTTTGTCTTTGTGACTTTTACTTCTTCTAATTCCAAATCCCACATGCTTGGCATAAGTTAAATAAAAGTGATAAGCTTCTTCTTCTGTCTCAAACTGCATGCCAATTTTCGGTACTAACTCTCTTTCAATCAAATATTTTGCGTTCATATTAAAACTCTCATTCCGAAGCACAATATCATTGTTACGTTGCTCTTTATCACTTTCATAATTTAAACAGCGGAATGGAGTCGATGTACCTTCCATTTTCACACTTGTAAAATTGAAAAAGTAGGACCATTATTTTCACATATAATTATTAAGACAACAAAAAATGACCATATAACACAAACGTAAGATGTTTGATTTTTTAATCCATCGATGTGTTAAGTCATTCCTATAATAGAAAAACCTATAAGATCCATCGATGTGTTAAGTCATTCCTCTAACAGAAAAACCTATAGGAGATTTGATGCTAAGTTGTTTCTATTTTAAAAATGATATGTTGACTTTAACAGTAACTACAACTTAATGTTAACTAAACCAACAGTAAAACATTAATTATCACTAATATCTATGTAAAACCAAAAGCTATACAGACTCCCAAAAAAGTCAGAAACCATTATAATTCACACATAGAAACGACTGCCTTCAAACATACATCACAACCAACTCAACCTTCACATATTAATTACCACTAACTCAACCAACTCAACCTTCACATATTAATTACCACTAACTCAACCAACTCAACTCAACCATTATTTATTAACAGAAGCATACCAGTTACATCACATTGAATACCAAAACATTAAACATAATTAACTACATTTCTTTAACAAGCAGCTAGTAAATAAACAAAGCCAAAAGACAGCCATTTTCCAAGTTTCTGTAGAACATAAACAAAGGGTTTTAAACAATAACACCTGAGAAGGAAATGAAAAATAAGAACTATGGCTGTAAAAATGACAGTTTGTTGAAGAAGATGGTCTGTAAATTTACATCAATAGTGAAAAAGTTTGTATAAATCATATTAGCAAATTACTTAAATGGCGGGAATTGTTTGTAATAATTGCTTTGGAAATGACAAGGCTTTCCAATATCATCATTATTGTTAATTAATGTCTACAGAATTTATTAATATTCTATATATTTTTATTTATTTTCGTTTTAATTGCTTAATACAATGTAATCAAAGAGTTTTTTAATTCCAATATAATTCAATATTTATAAGAACATATTGAAATATATAATTATTTAAATCATTGATTAAATAAATACTGCCAAAGAATTTTATAATACTAAGAAGAAAAGTTATAATAACGAATTTCATAATAATAAGAATAATAATAATAATGATGATAATGATGATGATGATGATGACGACGATGACGACGATGATGATGATGATGATGATGATGATGATGATGATGATGATGATGATGATGATGATGATCATAATAATAATAATAATAATAATAATAATAATAATAATAATAATAATAATAATAATAATAATGATAATGATGTAAAAGTAATAAAAGTTATTACTAATTTGTATACCTCAAGATGTATGCGATTGTTAACTCCAAGAAAAAAACGAACACAGATTCTGCAAAATAATATGGCCATGGAATTGGTTAATAACAATTTTGGAGAATAATCAATTATTTTGAACTTTAGAATATTATTTCCGTTTTGATATCATAAATACAGTAAATTTAAATTACAACAAACCTTATAAAAATAAGAGTATTGCATTTTTATTTATATTGTTAATGATTGAATTATTACATATCAACCATGCTAAGAATAATCAATAATGTGTTTAACTAGTTAAGTGTAATTTAGTTAGACTTGATTCAAAAGTTTATTTTAATTTGTCCCTTATTGAATTGATGAAAACAAAAAACGATGTAACTTCATCAACCAAAATTAAGTTGTAATTATTTTATTTCCAAGTTCTTATAAACTTATTCTTAAGCAAAAATTAAAAGAGACTAAATTAATATTAATTATATGTAGAACATTAAAAGTATAAATATATATATATATAGTTATTAACTACAAAATATTTTGAAGAAATTAAAATCATACATATTATTACAAAAATAGAAAAATTAAAATCATAGTATAGGTTATAATCATACCAGTACCTCTTCATCCATTACAATTTTTAATCTAAGAAACAAATGGATTTCATTTCAAAAAAATCAAATATATATTCATTTTATGGTTGGATTTGGGTGAAGACTTTCATCGAACACCTTGTATGCATAATATAACACACACGTATCTTGGCCAATTTCGTCATTTTTTTACCTTTCTTCACCATCATTCACACAACACACGCACATACCAACCATTTTGCTACCCACAACATGCGAAGAATTGAAGAAAACGTAAGCTCCACAACAATTTCACAATACCGTACGACCCATTGCAAACCTTAAAACAAAACCCACAAAAAATGGAACGAAACTTACCCAGTGTTGTCAACAAGAGAACACCGGTGTTGATGGAACACAAAACCAACACTAACACCCAACACTGGCGGTGAAGAAGACGGAAATATCAACGAAAAATTAATTTGCAGAAAATAGAGAGAAGAGAAGCGAGGGAGAAGGGTGGGGCGTCCATTTTCGGGTTTAAGTTGTAAAAGTTAGACAACGTCATTTTTCTAGAGATAAACGACGTCGTCCAACTTAAATTTTTGTAAACGTCTCAACATTCCGCGACGAATACATAAGTCGTCGCTAAAAGACGATCATTTACCTACGATATACACAAATCGTCGCAAAATGGTTTGGCATAAGGTAAAAACGACATATTTACAGTTATTTTGATAGGGCACAATTTGTAACGATAACTTTATTCGTCATAAAAGGACGCAGCATTTTGCAACGAAATAAAAAAACATCGTGACTTGCCGTATATACAATGCTCGGGCAACGAATTACCTCTTACCGTCGCAAAATGTACAACAATGAGCTATGAATATGCCAAATCGTCGCGAAAATTTGTTGCTTTTCAAACGAATCTGAAAATCGTTGCAAAAAAGTTTGATTTGGTGACGCATTTTGTGAAACGTCACAAAATCCCTTCTTTATTGTTCTTTAAAAACCCTGACATTTATTTCCAAGCCTTTCTTCCTTTTGTAGTCTCGAACAATTCATCCCAAAACTAGCAATCTCCAACATCTTACGCACGTATCAAAGTTATTCACTTGATCGAAACACGGTCTGCAATGCTCTAACTTCTTTTTTACTATGTTCTGTATTTTCACTTGAGGTGATCTTCATTTTGTAAATCTATTACTAAATAGATCGGCTCTTTGTTTGACAAGTTTCTGTGATAAAGTTATGATTATGTTTCTACAATAGATCTCGACATTCTTTGTGAAGATCTATGCATAGGTTATTTTTTGCAGTGTTGAAGTTGATTTCTTTATGTTTTGTAATTGTTTTTTTATTTCTTTGTGTTATATTATTTGTACATTGTCGTTGGGGAGCGTGGACTATGTTAATGTTAGTTATGGAAGGGAAAACATATGGTCTGCATTTGAAGCTTAGGATATCATTATCATGTCTATAAGGTGGTCGATGATATTCTTGTTACGATTTGCATATCAAAACTGTTTAACTCAACGCAATATCTACTGAATCTTCTAAACTTGCTTCTCGGGATGAGTTTGTCATGTCTGTAAGGTGGTCGATGATATTTTTGTAACGATTTTCATTTTATGCTCTAGGCAATCCATTCAGTTCTAAATATAATTAGTTTCATTTGTCATTATAATTGGACTTAAACATATTATCGTTTTATTCCAAATCAACTTTTAAAGCATCTACCTCTAAACATTATTAATGAAGGAATGTCGATATAGAGACTAGTTCACGATGGCCCTAATTTATTACGTTGAGAGGAATGTGACAAAATTGTCCCTATTAAGTAAACCGAAACTGAAAAAGAAATTTCACGTATCAGACGAATTCCTCGTAAACCTTTGACAGTATAGCATCATTTTCAACCATCTCCAGAACCTCAGGATCATTGAAGAAATCTTAACTTTGAGAAGAATATAAGCTGCTGGTATTAGAAATGAGGGGAAATACAAGAAGAAATGGAAGAGAGAGCTGAAAAAGACAATCAAACACATGTTTACCAACTTATAACAAAATGTAGAACAACAAATAACAACACATGATAGCATTCATTTGTAAATTTCCAAACTTGGAAAAATAATATATGCCAAAAGCTCAGATGTACAAGATACTTGTCAAAATGGACCTCCACCCAACAAAGCTAAAACAGAGATAATAGCAAACAAATGCCCAGTTTAATCCAGAAATAAGTCTCCATATTAGCAACTTTATGATCCTGAAGAGCAGCCAGATACCAGCATTTTCGAAACAAAAGGACTTAAACAAGAGAGATGTATGTCAAGGAAATCAGCAGTACTACAATTGAACAAATAAATGCAACCAACAGATTCTAAAAATAAAGAGCAGTTTTTATGGCTTCATGAATGGGTGGAAAAAAACACAGACTTTGCCGTCAAAATCCAAACTTTAGAACTCTAAACCGACTTCAGAAGCGAAAGAAACAAACGAGGACGACGCCGTTACAGAAAAACGCGAAAGGAACCAAATGTAAGACACAGAACACGTGCATTGTGAGACACAAATTCAAAGAAACGAGTGCTTAAAAACCGGAAGAACTTGTGCATTGACGGAATAAATATCCAATCGGACCTGTCCTCCTAACTTAAAATTTGTTCATCAAGAAAATTGTTGGACAAATCGCAATAATAATCTCGCGCACAATCACACTCTTTAAGCACGAAAAATAAAGAAGAAATAACACAAAGATTTAACGAGGTTCGGCCATTGATGCCTACGTCCTCGGGCAAGAGCACAGAGAGAATTTTCACTATGAAGAAATAACCATTACAATAGAATCCAATACATCTCAATTTTATTGTGTCCCAAACCAAACCGGTCTAACCGAACAAGTCCATACCAAACCCTCCGCTTACAACACTGATTTTCGTTTTTTCTCTAATACGGGTCGCACTGCGAGCTTATCGGGTCAAGTCACCATTCGGATCCACCAAATTTTAAGACAAAATAACAACAAAAATGTGCTGACTTGAGTTCCACCAAGAACAGTGGAAGACCAAAATACTCGAGGAAATGGTTCCATTGTATAAGCCTACATACCCACTCGACACAGTTGCCTTAGGAAGCTATTAAAACACATGATATTTAGGCATCTAAAGGTTCAGAGTAGCAGGTAAACACCATAACCTGAACATGTTCAAATGTCCCTCATATGCAGTGACAACCTTAGTACCCATTAATGGAAACAAAAGAACTATTGCGAGAAAGTTATTGAGAGATCGTTTTAACTATAGATTTGATCAATTAAGAACCATTGTATCTCAGCAAAATCTGAAGTTAGTATCTTTTGTCATTCTCCATTGTCCTGTCCTCTCTGAATATCCTCTATCTTAACCATCACCTCTGAACAGCAGAAACCGGAGTTCTGAAGAATGAACAATACTGATCGATAAGCGGATTAGCATTCCTCCCGATCTTAACCCACACACTTTGATTATAAGCAGCAGTCACAGGGGCATGATACATGAGCTTCAACAGCCATCAGAAAGAAAGGAAAAGAGAAAACACAGACAAGGTTACATCTTCGATCACGTTTATAAAGATTTTACAGACTCAACATTCAAAGTCTCTGAATAAAACAGATTGTGTGATATTACTAGAGTATTTTTTTTTTGAAATTTATTACTAGAGTATATTGCATGATAGCAATGGAAAGTTACCTGCCAGTAAATAAATGTTTGTATGATATTTCGCTGCCACCTGCAGTGCATCATATATCAATTGAATAAATTATTATATTGCAAATAAAAGGGAAAAGAGAGTTTCCATCGGTAGGAATAGGTGGAGAAAGAAGGCATCAGCAGCTGCCGATAGCAAAGAGATAGTCAGGAGGTAACTCAAGGCTGTGCTAAGGCGATGCACCAAACAAGGAAAGTGCCTTGCAACCCCTAAGCAGCTCCTCAACCTGTCGCTGGAAGATGCTGAGAAGGATGCCGATGGTTTTGTTGAATGAGATGACCCAGTTGTAGACATTGCCTCCAGCGCAAGATCTTGTCCTGACAAATGGCAGACGTCTAGATGTTATATCCATGTAGCGCACTGCGAAAGTGAAACAGCGAGCACAATGTAAAAGATTTGTAAATCTACTTATAAAAAGATGTATACTTATTTATCTTGTTAGTAAACAATTATTTCTTTTAAAAATTTAATATTTAGAATTTTAATTTGAAATTTGTTATGAACGTTAAAAATAATCTAATGCCATATCGGTAAATATTATATAAGAGATCTTATTGAAAAAAATATATAACTTTTTTAGAATAATAATTCTAAAAATTCACAAAAATGAAAAGTAAAATATTTTAAGTATATAATTAATTAATTATATTTTAATTAATTGTATTGTAATAAATTAATTAATTGTATTTTAATATTGTTTTAATTAATTAATTAATTTTATTGTAGTTAATTAATTATATTTTAATTTACTAATTACATTTTAATCACTACAACAAACAACGTATTTAGCGACGATTTCAAGCGTCACTAAAGAAAGGAAAATCGTCGCAATTAGTAATGTGTGACGATTTCATTTCATAGCTGAATCTCGCGCGGTAGCAAATTAACATCAGCAACGTTTACCAGAAGTTGTCGCAAAAACATTTTTGAGACAAATAAAATTCGTCGGGAAAATTTATTACCGATGATTAAAAAAATGTCGGTAATAGTTTTGCTCGATGTTTACGTTTCGTAGATAATAGTCTTTTCCCACGAAACCCTATGCGTCGGTATTTATATTTTTAGTGACGATTTTGTTTTGGTAGAAAAAACTTTTAGTTACTAATTTGTCCTGTAGGCAAATGTTTTTAGAGACCTTTTTGAAATGTAGGTAAAAAACTTTTGTGACGATTTAATAATAATAACATTAACCAATTTAATAATAATAATAATAATAATGCAAAAATAATGAAAGTTATTACTAATTTGCATACCTCAAGATGTATGCGATTGTTAACTCCAAGAAAAACAAAAACGAACACAGATCCTACAAACAGCATGGCCATGGAATTGGTTAATAGCAATTTTGAAGAATAATCAATTATATTGAACTTTAAAATATTATTTCCGTTTTGATATCATAAATACAGTAAATTTAAATTACCACAAACCTTATAAAAATAAGAATATTGCATTTTTATTTATATTGTTAATGATTGAATTATTACATATCAACCATGATAAGAATAATCAATAATGTTTTTAACTAGTTAAGTGTAATTTAGTTAGACTTAATTCAAAAGTTTATTTTAATTTGTCCCTTATTGAATTGACAAAAATAAAAAGCGATATGCTACATTTGCAATTATGAAACTTCATCAACCAAAATTAAGTTGTAATTACTTTATTTTCAAGTTCTTATAAACTTATTCTTAAGCGAAAATTAAAAGAGACTAAATTAACATTAATTCTATGTAGAACATTAAAAATATAAATATATATATATAGTAATTAATTACAAAATATTTTCAAGAAATTAAAATCATACATATTATTACAAAAATAGAAAAATTAAAATCATAGTATAGGTGACAATCATACCAGTACCTTATCATCCATTACAATTTTTCATTTAAGAAACAAATGGATTTCATTTCAAAAAAATCAAATATATATTCATTTCATAGTTGGATTTGGGTGAGGACTTTCATCGAACATCTTGTATGCATAATATAACACACACGTATCTTGGCCAATTTCTTCATTCTTTCCCCTTTCTTCACTATCATTCACACAACACACACACATACCAACCATTATGTTACTCACAACATGCAAAGAACTGAAGAAAACGTAAGCTCCACAACAATTTCACAATACCGTACAACCCATTGCAAACCTTAAAACTAAACCAACAAAAAATGGAATGAAACTTACCCAATGTCGTCAACAAGAGAACTCCGGTGTTGATGGAACACAAAACCGACAGCAACACCCAACATAGCCGATGAAAAAGACGGAAGTAACAACAAAAGATTAATTTGCAGAAAATAGATCAATATTCCGCGACGAATACATAAGTCGCCGCTAAAAGACAATCATTTGCCTATGATATATACAAATCGTCGCAAAAAGGTTTAGCATAAGGTAAAAACGACATAGTTACAATTATTCTGATAGGGCACAATTTGTGACGATAACTTTATTCGTCGTAAAAGGACGCAACATTTTGCGACGAAATGAAAAAACGTCGTGACTTGCCGTATATACGAGGCTTGGGCAATGAATTACCTCTTACCGTCGCAAAATGTACAACAATACGCTATGAATATGCCAAATCGTCGTGAAATTTTGTTGCTTTTCTGACTAATCGAAAAATCGTCACAAAAAAGTTTGATTTGGCGACGCATTTTGTGAAACATCGCGAAAACCCTTCTTTATTATTCTTTAAAAACCCTGACCTTTATTTCCAAACCTTTCTTCCTTTTGTTGTCTCGAACAACGCATCCAAAAACAAGCAATCTCCGACATCTTACGCACGTATCAAAGCTATTCACTTTGTCGAAACACAATCTGCAATGCTCTAACTTCTTTTTAACTATGATTTGTATTTTCATTTGAGGTGATCTTCATTTTGTAAATATGTTATTGAATAGATCGACTCTTTGTTTGACAAGTTTATGTGATAAAGTTGTGATATTTATGTTTCTACAATAGATCTGGACATTCTTTGTGTAAATCTATATAGATCTATACATAGGGTATTTTTTGCGGTGTTGAAGTTGATTTCTTTATGTTTTGTAATTGTTTTTTATTTCTTTATGTTATGTTATTTGCACATTGTCGTTGGGGAGCGTGGACTGTGACAATGTTAGTTATGGAAGGGAAAACATATGGTTTGCATTTGAAGGTTGGGATATCATTGTTATGTCTGTAAGTTGTTTGATGATATTTCTATTACGATTTGCATATTAAAAGTGTTTAACTCAACGCAATATCTACTGAATCTTCTAAACTTGCTTTTTGGGATGAGTTTGTCATGTCTGTAAGATGTCCGATGATATTTTTGTAACGATTTTCATTTTATACTCTAGGCAATCCATTCGGTTCTAAACATAATTAGTTTCATTTGTCATCATAATTGGACTTAAACATATTATCGTTTTATTCCAAATCAACTTTTAAAGGATCAACCTCTAAACATTATTAATGAAGGAATGTCGACATAAAGACTAGTTCACGATGGCCCTAATTCATTACGTTGGGAGGAATATGGAAAAATTGTCCCTACTAAGTAAACCGAAACTGAAAAAGAAATCTCACATATCTGACAAATTCCTCGTAAACCTTTGATGGCCGATCTTCTGGAACAAGGTGTTTAGTATCATCCGAACAACGTCACTTCCCTTATTATGTACATCTCATTTCCTTTTATGAAGCTATTATATATATTCACATTTGATAGATTATACTACATGTTGTTTGAAGCTTTCTTTAGTCTCGAATTTGACATGTATGCCCGAGGTGGCAGGAGTGATGTCACAACAGTCCGTAAAGGAAAATCAGTTCATTTGGCTAATTCATCAATTCTGAATACTTCGTCTGCTCATGCACATATGCATGTCACCCCAATTTCAGTTTATTTAGCGGTTTGTTAATATGATAATATCTATTTTCTATACTGATTGTGTTTAGGTTCTAAATATATTGACCATTTCACTGCATCATCTTCAAACTTAGAGATAGCAAAAAAACTGTTGGAAGAGGGTGTGACAAACCCTACTACAGTTGTGGGAAAAACTATTACTGCTTCAACTGGTGCGTTCGAACATGCAAGGGCCCTTTTGGAGGATTCAGACATTGAAGACTCGTTTACCTTTACCGACTCTCATGTCACTTGGAATCCAAATAAATAACTATATCTTTGTCAGTTAACGAGTCAATCAACTGAACTCAGCTTTAACATTTATTTCTTATTATATCAACAATAATTTGCTACATAACGTATGTATTACTTATGGGTTAAGTTGCGTACTATTGAATATTCATTGTTATTGTTCGAGTTTTATGAGTGAATGAATTAGATAATTTCTAATTCAAAGTTCGTACTACTCCATATATCATTTTATTATATTGATAAAAATAATTTAAATTTTTATTAACTAATTTTTCAATGTTAATTAATACTAATGATTAATTAATATTAGGTCCATAAGCCATATGTTATCAGTTTTTTTAAAAATATGATGATAAAATTATTTAAAAATTTTATAACTAATTTTTCAATGTTAGTAAATACTAATGATTAATTAATATTACTATTTAACACTTAAAATTATGTTGTGAGTTTTTTTCCAATAATACATTATAAACATTCAAAACAAATCTCCAATAAAAAATATCTTAACTATGATCGATTATCAAAATGTCAGTTTAATAATTTTGAAAAATATCAATCATTTGGTGATGATTTATAGAAATCGTCACCAAATGTAAACATTCAGCGATGTTTTCTAGAATTCGCCACTAAATGTGGAGCATTTGGTGACGATTTCCAACAATCGCGCTGATAGCTTCACATTTAGCGATGATAACAAAAAATCGTAGCTGAATGCATATGCTTTTGCCACCAAATAGAACTTTCGTCACCAAATATTCACCTTTTGGTGACGCTTTAGAATATCGTTGCAATATATAGTACCTTTAGTGACGATTTTAGAGATGCGTCGCAAAATGTTTGACAACTTATGGTGACGTTTTCATTAATCATCGCCATTGCATTATATTCCGACGAATATATTAAATCGTCACCTATTTTCCATCATTTCGTGATGATTTTTGTTAATCGTTACTAAATATTTAGTATTTTGCAATGACTTTTTTTGTACGTCGCTAAAGGTTTTCTTTATAGCGACGCTTTTTGATTCCGTCACTAAATGGTAAGTTCTAGTGAAGAATGCTTTTAAATGTCGCCATATGCTCTGTCTTTTAGCAACGATTTCCATTTCATCGCTAAAGAAATCGTCGGGAAAGGGTTCCTTTGTTGTAGTGAATTAATTATATTGTAATTATAGAAAGATTTTTTAAAAAATGAAAGGAGTGTCGCTTAAGAATGATTGACATTTCTCTCATACTTGAGGGGTATGGAGGAATACCTGAAAGTTGGATATCATAATATGATCCCTATAATGATAATATATAACAAACCACCTCTTTTTCATTCCATACCTATTGAACCATTTCCAAACTCATCAACCAAACAACCCCATACAATTAATGGCCCTTTTAACTTAATTTATATAGTTTTTAAAATTTTAACTATTAAATTATTTTTTAAAGTGTAGCACTAGATTGAATATTTTAAAAGTCACCATCTTTTTATTAATTTTTATTAAAAAATAATCAAAATTATATTTAAAATTTAATCTTCCTTCATAAGATTTAAATAATAATAAAAATGTAATGGAAATAATAAAAATAAGCACAAGAATGTTTTTAAAATATCAAAATATATGAGAATTTTTAAAATAAATAAAATCAAATAGAAGTTACAATGTCTTACATTAATAAATTCTTATATAAAATTAAAATTTTAATTTAACGTTAAAATTTTGACGATCTCAGACAAATACTGATAAGTAGTCGAAAACTTGCAAGTTCACGGAGTCGAATTAATATTTATTTATACATATATATAGAATAAAAAATAAGAGATTTTTATAATTTAATTTATTTTTAAAATTTCTATAATTTTTAAACTATATAAAATTAAATTATATTAAAATAACGATGAAATATAATTTATGTTATATTGTTATATTAACAACATTTGATTCCTTTTACACAATGCAAAAGTACAATTTCCAATACGACATCGCATAAAGAGAAGCTTTATTTAATACCAACATTCTCCTCTGTCGCTTCACACATGGATAAGTACAATCTCACTTTCGCTTTACATTTTCGCATTAGAAGTACAATCCCTAATACGACATCGCATAGATAGAGACTTGGTATAGCTGTTAAGCTTTATTTATTAGTACCACCAAACCCTACACGGTCAGAAGTCCAATCCCCAATACGACATCCCATAAAGAGAAACTGTGTATACCTATTAAGCTATATTAATTAATAGTACTTTTTAACACTTAAAATTATGTTGAGAGTTTTTTTTCAATAATATATTATAAACATTCAGAACAAATCTTCAATAAAATATATCTTAATTATGATAGATTATAAAAATGTTAGTTTAATAATTTTAAAAAATGTCAATCATTTGATGACAACGTACAGAAATCGTCACCAAATGTAAACATTTAATGATGTTTTCTAGAATTCTTCACTAAATTTGGAGTATTTGGTGACGATTTCCAACAATCGTCTGATAGCTTCACATTTAGTAACGATAACAAAAAATCGTCGCTGAATGTATATACTTTTGCGACCAAATAGAACTTTCGTCACCAAATATTCACCTTTTGATGACGCTTTAAAAAATCATCGCAATATATAAAACGTTTAGTGACGATTTTAGAGATGCGTTGCAAAATGTTTGACAACTTATGGTGATGTTTTCATTAATCGTCTCCATTGCATTATATTTCGACGAATATATTAAATCGTCGCCTATTTTCCATCATTTCGTGATGATTTTTGTTAATCGTCACTAAATATTCAGCATTTTGCAACGACTTTTTCTATATGTCGCTAAAGATTTTCTCTATAGCGACGCTTTTTGATTCTGTCACTAAATGGTAAGTTTTAGTGACGAATGCTTTTAAACGTCGCTATATGTTGTTTTTTGGTAATGATTTCCATTTCGTCACTAAAGAAATAGTCGGGGAAAGGGTTCCTTTATTGTAGTGAATTAATTATATTGTAATTATGGAAAGATTTTTTTAAAAAAAATGAAAGAAATGTCACTTAAGAATGATTGACATTTCTCTCATGCTTGAGGAGTATAGAGCAATACCTGAAAGTTGGATATCATAATACAGTCCCTGTAATGATAATATATAACAAACCATCTCTTTTTCATTCCATACCTATTGAACCATCTCCAAATTCATCAACTAAACACCCCCGTACAATTTATGGCCCTTTTAACTTAATTTATATAGTTTTTAAAAATTTAACTATCAAATTATTTTTTAAAGTGTAGCACTAGATTGAATATTTTAAAAGTCACCATCTTTTTATTAATTTTTATTAAAAATTAATAAAAAATCATATTTAAAATTTAATCTTCCTTCATAAGATTTAAATAAAAAATAATTAAAATGTAATGGAAATAATAAAAATAAGCACAAGAATGTTTTTAAAATATCAAAATATATGAGAATTTTTAAAAATAAATAAAATCAAATAGAAGTTACAATGTCTTACATTAATAAATTCATATATATAATTAAAATTTTAATTTAACATTGAAATTTTGACGAACTCAGACAAATACTTCAAGTTCACGTAGTCGAGTCAATATTTATTTATACATATAGATAGAATAAAAAATAAGAGATTTTTTATAATTTAATTTATTTTTAAAATTTCTATAATTTTTAAACTATATAAAATTAAATTATATTAAAATAACGATGAAATATAGTGGTTTAAATAACATATATGTATTAGTTAAATATTATTAATATGAAATTATAATTTATGTTATATTGTTATATTAACAACATTGAATACTTTTATACAATGCAAAAGTACAATTTCCAATACGACATCGCATAAAGAGAAGCTTTATTTAATACCAACACTCTCCTCTTTCGCTTCACACATGGATAAGTACAATCTCACTTTCGCTTTACATTTTCACATTAGAAGTACAATCTCTAATACGACATCGCATAAATCGAGACTTGCTATAGCCGTTAAGCTTTATTTATTGGTACCACCAAACCCTACACGGTTAGAAGTCCAATCCCCAATACGACATCTCATAAAGAGAAACTGGGTATAGCTATTAAGCTATACGTAATACCAAACTTAGAGTCTGGTTCTGCTGGGTGTTGCTGGGGTGACTGGTCCTGCGGGGGTGACTGGTCGACCTGCTGGTGCTGCGGATTCAGGTGGAGATAAGACAGTGAAAGCCAAGAGAAGGCAAGTTAATATAATAAATGATAATACGTAATATTAATTTTCTCAAGTAAAATGGATGAAAATAACGTTACCTTTATTTGGTGTTGCAGGGGTGACTGGTCCGGCAGGGGTGACTGGTCCAGCTGGGGTGACTGGTCGAGCTGCTGGTGCTGCGGATTCAGGAGGAGAGAAGATAGTGAAAGCCAAGATAAGGCATGGTATTATGACATATACTTTCATTTTTTTAAGTAATATTAAAGTAACGTTCCGTACCTTTATTTGGTGCTGCAGGGGTTACTGGTCCGGCAGGGGTGACTGGTCCGGCGGGAGTGACTGGTCGTCCTGCTGGTGTTGCGGAGTCTAAGAGGAGAGAAGCCAGTGAAAGCCAAAAGAAGACATTGTATTATGACATATACTTCCATTTTTTTAATAAATAGTAATACGTAATATTAATTTTCTCAGGTAAAATGGATGAAAGTAACATTACCTTCATTTGGTGTTGGAGTGACTGGTCCGGCAGGCGTGACCGGTCCAGCCGGGGTGACTGGTCCGGCGGGAGTGACTGGTCGTCCGGCGGGTGCTGCGGATTTACGACAGTGAAAGCCAAGAGAAGACATGATATTATGACATAAACTTTCATTTTTTTAATAAAATAGTAAACACGTAATATTAATTTTCTCCAAGTAAAATGGATGAAAGTAACGTTACCTTTATTTGGTGCTGCAGGGGTTACTGGTCCGGCAGGGGTGACTGGTCCTGCAGGGGTGACTGGTCGTCCTGCGGGAGTGACTGGTCGTCCTGCTGGAGTTGCGGAGTCTAGGAGGAGAGAAGACAGTGAAAGCCAAAAGAAGAAATTGTATTATGCATATACTTTCATTTTTTTTAATAAAAAAGTAATACGTAATATTAATTTTCTCAAGTAAAATTGATGAAAGTAACGTTACCTTTATTTGGAGTTGCCGGAGTGACTGGTCCTGCAGGGGTTACTGGTCCGGCAGGGGTTACCGGTCCAGCGGGGGTCACTGGTCGTCCTGCTGGTGCTGCGGATTCAGGAAGAAAGAAGACAGTGAAGGCCAAGAGAAAGACATGATATTATGACATACATACTTTCATTTTTTTAATAAATAGTAATAAGTAATATTAATTTTCTCAAGGTAAAATGGATGAAAGAAACGCTACCTTTATTTGGTGCTGCAGGGGTTACGGGTCCGGCAGGGGTGACTGGTCCTGCAGGGGTGACTGGTCCTGAGGGAGTTACTGGTCGTCCTGCGGGTGTTGCGGAGTCTAGGGGGAGAGAAGACAGTGAAAGCCAAAAGAAGAAATTGTATTATGACATATACTTTCTTGATTTTTTTTAATAAATAGTAATACGTAATATTAATTTTCTCAAATAAAATTGATGAAAGTAACGTTACCTTTATTTGGTGCTGCAGGAGTGACTGGTCCTGCAGGGGTTACCGGTCCGGCAGGAGTTACCGGTCCGGCAGGAGTGACTGGTCCTGCGGGAGTGACTGGTCGTCCTGCTGGTGCTGTAGATTCAGGAGGAGAGAAGTAGGTTAAAGCCCAAGAGAAGGCATGATATTATGACATACGTAATAATAATTTTCTCAAGTAAAATAGATGAAAGTATCGTTACCTTTATTTGGTGTTGCAGGGGTGACTGGTCCTGTAGGAATAACCGGTCCGGCAGGGGTGACTGGTCCTGCAGGGGTTACTGGTCGTCCTGCAGGTGCTGCAAAGTCGGGAGAAGAGAAGACAGGGAAAGCCCAAGACAAGGCATAGTATTATGACATATATTTCATTTTTTGTAATAAATAGTAATATGTAATATTAATTTTTTCAAGTAAAACAGATGAAAGTAAAGTTACCTTTATTTGGTGCTGCAGGGGTGACTGGTCCTGCGGGAGTGACTGGTCGTCCTGCTGGTGCTGAGGAGTAGAGAAGACAGTAAAAGGCATAGTATTACGACCATATACTTTTATTTCGGAGAGTCGTATTAAGTAATCCAGTTACCCCAACTCATCCAAATCATAGATAAGCTTACATTAGGAATTCTGTTTGAATATTATCAAAATTATGATCAAACTTCAATTTAATTTATTTTATGTTAATTTAAAGGTGGTGGTGCCATTCCAAATATTACGATGCCGTTACTCTTCATGTTTTGAGCCCATCTTAGCAAGTCATTCAGCTCGAGTCAAGTCCGAGTTTACAACCATTTGAGCTAGGTTCGAGTCCGAGTTTACAACCATTTTTATATATTAAATTAAATATGAGTATAATTTAATATATAAAAATTGTAATTTATCTAAAATTTTAATCAAATCACTTATTTTTAAATTATTGAATAATTATGTGGTTTAAACTACATTTAATGAGTTCATAAAGTGATTGGATCACAATAACTCCAACCCATGATCTTTATTATCTTTTTAAATTAATCAAAATTGAAATATTCAAAAATTATAAAATTATAAAATTAAGTTTGCATGTCAGTAATATATATTAATAAATCATAATATATAATATTAATTTTCTTAAGTAAAATAGTTGAAAGTAGCGTTACCCTTATTTGGTGCTGCAGGAGTGACGGGTCCTGCAGGAGTAACTGGGGTGACTGGTCCTACTGGTCGTGCAGCCGTTGCTGCAGAGTCCGGAGGAGTGAAGACGACGAAAGCCAAGAGAAGGCATAGCATCATGGCGTATGCTTTCATTTTGGAGATGCAAGAAATGCTTAAGATGGAGTCGTACAAAAGCTTAAGGTGGAGTCGCATTTATAGGGCTGGCAGGGGAGTAGATCTTTAATTCTTTATGATACTGGTCCGGTTTTGATTGGCTGTGAAATCGGTGAGTTTGAATCACATAAAATTTTGAAGATTTTTAGATTTTTTTAAAAAGTTAAATTTAATTAAATATAAAACCAATGATTTTGATAAAAATTATTTAAATTTTAAGTGAGAAGCAGATTTTTTTTAAAAAAAGTTTTTGAAATTCTTGAAATTACTTTTTAAAGTAAAATTTTCAATTTAAATAATATTATTTTTATTATCAATTAGAAAATTATTTATAATTTTTATTATAATTTTATTATTTTTAGTATTTTAAATTTTTATTAATTTATGTGATGGGATATTTCATAAATATTTAAAATTTTGATTTAGTTGATTTAAAACCATTATAGTTTATATTTTATTCTTATTTTAATTAATTTTAGTTTTTTAGTTTTTATTAAATGATTTGATGGGACATTTAATAAAGTTACTTTTTAGCAGTCCACGTGGCAATTTTTTGAGAAAAGTTGTGTCCAATCATTTTCCGCCTTTGTTACTATCCTATTTATAATTAATTAAAAATAAAGAAAAAAGAATTATTATTTGGTAACCTTTGTAATTAAATTTTATTATAATTTTAATTAATTTTAGTATAAGTTTTTATTAATTAACTTGATGGGATATTTCATAAATATTTGAAATTTTGATTTAATTCATTTAAACTTATTATAGTTTAATATTTTATTCTTATTTTAATTAATTTTAGATTTTTTAATTCTTATTAAATATTTTGATGGGACATTTAATAAATGTGACCTTTTAACAGTCCACGTGTCTTTTTTTTTTTGGGAAAAGTTGTGCCAGTCATTTTCTATCTCTATTATTATCCTATTTATAAATAATTAAAAATAACAAAAAGAATTATTATTTAGTCACCTTTATAATTAATATTATTTAAATTATTCATATAAGCTTAAAGTATTATTTAAATGGTATTAGTCATAATAATTTTTGTTTAAAATAATAGGTATTTATTAATATTTTAAATAAATATTATTTTAATTAATTAAAAGATTATTATTACGTCATAATTAGTTTCTTTCGTAAGAAGACCCCAAATGAATGCAATAATTGAGAGTGGCTGTAGTCATTCTCTATCTCCATTCTCCACAAAACACCGACACATGTCCTTATTCAATTATTTGGAAACAAAAGAACGAATGCAAGAAAGTTATCTACAGTTAGTGTCTTTTGTCATTCTCCATTTGTCCTGTACTCTCCCAATATCCTCTTATCTTAACTACCACCTCGAACTGCGGAAATGGCAGTTCTGAAGAACGGATAGTGCTGGTCGATAAGCTGATTAACGTTCCTCCCCATCTTAACCTTAATTAGCTATGCTAATAGAACTTTCCATCTGTTGGTACTCCTCAATATATAAACTTTCCATAGTCACAGAGATTGTTGAAGTACATGAAAACATTTCCTTATTGGTGCAAACCGACGCATTGAAATAGTAACCTAAGACAGTTGAAGAAGAGCCTAATTGATGGCGGCGTAGGCCACAGAAAAATATCAACCTCTAAAGTCTTATCTGCAACTAGAGTTGCTAAATTCGTAAAAAGGCAATTCCAAAAATAGATATCTTACACATTTATAGTGAACATTCTACAAAACCATTTGTGTTATGATAGGCGTAGCACATGAGCCATTTAATGCAAGGTTTGATTATCCCTTGTTCACGAGAGGTGTCAGTCCTTTGTCTCCATCTTGTTACGCTCTGTAAACGTATGACTTCTTAAGAGCGAGAACCAGAAAACTAACTAGTTTTCCCCGTTACTTTTTATAGAAGTTTATTCTTATGTTGTAAAGCACTAGGCTTTTTTGTACAAAATAAGTGTGATCATTCTCTGGGGAAACCAGAGCGTGTATAAAATGGGTTATGGAATAAATGTTTTTTTTTTTTTCTGAAATTAGCCATGTCAATGAACCAGATCGAGTCGGTCATTCTCTTAAGAAACAAGCTTGTATAAAATAAGATACGTAATAAATGTTTAAAATTTTAAGTACAAATAAGAATATCAATGCGTCAAGCATGGTCGAACCAGGATCTAGGGTGGTCCGATAGGTAGGGATAGGTCACCTGTGGCCTGATCTATGGCCCAACAAGATTTCAGTTAGCCCGTGGCTTGGCTCATAGCCCGACGCATTTTTTCTAATTAAGTAGACCATCTTTAGTCTATGGCTTGATTAATTCGGGCTAAAATTGACATATATAAGTACAAGACACTTTTTTTAATGATTTGATTTTTATATTTCAATTAATTTTAGCATTTTAAAAAGGTTTTTATTAAATAATTTGATGGGACGTTTATGAGCAAAGATAAAGAAATATCATAAATACTTTTTTTTTTTCAGAAAGATGGGTGATTTCTAATGGATGTTCTATACGATTAGATAAATTACGTCCACCTGATTGTTTTCTAAAGATTGTATCATATCATTTTCTACTTCTATTATTATCTTATTTATAAATAATTAAAAATAAAAAAGAGAATTATTATTCATATAATTTAAATGATATCAGCTATAATAATTTTGTTTTAAATAATAGTTATTTAATACTACTTTAAATAAATTAAATTGTATTTTTTATTAGCTAAAGGATTATTATTACATCATAATTAGTTTCTTTCGTAAGAAGACCCCAGGTGAATGCAATAATTGTGAGTGGTGACGAAAAATTGCATTATCGACAAAACCCCAACAGTTTTGGTGATGGAAAATTCTATGCTCCTACTCGACTTGTCCTTATCTAATTATTTGAAAATTCAGTTTTGTTTTCTTTTTTAATCTTTATAAAGTGATATTCTACATTTTTATTAGTTTTATAAACAATAAATTCACAACAAATTAGATAATTTAAATAAATTACTTAATAAAATCATAATTTTTATAGTTTTTTATAATCATTATAACAAATATTACCTAAAAGAGCCATTTCACCAAGAACAGGTAACAAATAGACCAATCTAAAATCAATCGGATTAAACTTAAACTCAATTTTATATCATTTTTCACACACGGGCTTTAAAAAATTCAAGCCTCATATGACTCATTATCACCTCTATTTTTAACTCAATCCAATTCGACCCGATCCCACCAAACTTAAAATTTGCTCATCAGAAAATGGGCTTACTTGAGTTTCACCAAGAATAGAATAAGACCATAATACTTGAAGAAATGCTGCCATTGTACAAGGCTATACATGCCCTTATAGGTAGCTATGGAACGACATGATATTTAGGAATCTAAAGGTTCATATTGTAGCAGGTAAACACCATAACCTGAAAATGTTCAAATTTCCCTCATATCCAGTGACAAACTCAGTACCCATCAATGGAAGCAAAAGAATCATTGCAAGAAAGTTATTGAGAGATGGTTTAAGTAGAGATTTGATCAATTAAGAACCATTGTATCTCAGCAAAATCTAAAGTTAGTATCTTTTTGTCATTCTCCATTGTCCTATCTATAATACGTAACAGTACGTTAGTTATATATCTAGGATCAAACATGAAAGGGAAAAAACGGAAAAATGTGAAAATACCTATTTTTCGGCTCTGAAACTTTAATCGAGCTTTTCGAAGTCGAAACGATCTCGAATCTACCGCCGTCTTTACAAGAATCCATCATCGAGACACGGGCTAGGTCTTTTTATAATTTTCTCAAAACGCGAGCTCTCTTAACAATAATTTATTTAAAAACTAAATTACAATTAAATGTTGTCCACTTAATGGGAAAATGACAAAATTACCCTTAGGGGAAAAATTGTCTAACATTCTCCCCCTTGGACAATACTTAATTGTAGTTTTGACTCAACTTTAAAAATAGTTTAAAAACTCGATTAAGTCACGCTACTGTATTAGTCGACTAAGTTTAAAAACAAAACATTCAATCCAAAGATGATAAAAGTCCAATATTCTGTCCTGCAAGGCTTTTGATACTGAAAAGTATCAAATGCATGTGTCATGTGTGACACAGATCTAATATAATCACGAATATCTAATACCTTACTAACATGAATAGGAAAATAGAGTGTGGCAGACTACGATGATACCTTTATGATCTAATGTGTATCATCTTCATCTATAGGTCTCGATTTCTCCAACTTATGCTAAATTTTATTGCTAAATTGCATCAGAGAAATCATGTTTTCTCTCACCCAATGCTAAACAACATTAGAGAAAACTTGTTTTCTCTCATCATATGCTAAACAGCATTAGAGAAAACCTTTATGTTCTCTAACTGAATGCTAAACTACATTAGAGAGCCTTTATAGGATTAAAAACTTATACCCCCTATGTCATGTCAAACTTTCAGGATATATCCGTATAAAACTGTACGTGTCAATGACATAGACTCAAGGTCAATCTTTATAAATGCCCAATGATCTTTAAAATGCTTAATATCATCACAAATCTTAAGGCTTCTATAATATTATGACAATGTATGACAACATGTATTACTGAGGATAACCGATGATCATTTTTATGGATGAACCATCATGCCGTCATAATACATCAAAACGTACAAATGTACGTGGAGCAAACATAGCAATCTTTTAACTAACAGTGTCTAAGGACTTCAAAACACCCATACTATATACTTATGTTCCAAACACAAGTGGGTAAAGTCCTTCA
Source organism: Erythroxylum echinodendron (assembly GCA_027575705.1). Classification (NCBI taxonomy): domain Eukaryota; kingdom Viridiplantae; phylum Streptophyta; class Magnoliopsida; order Malpighiales; family Erythroxylaceae; genus Erythroxylum; species Erythroxylum echinodendron. The sequence continues at coordinate 29,339,199 of JANZXR010000001.1, read as the reverse complement.
GTTAAAGAATCGACTTATAGTTCCTCAGTCTTTAAATACTCCAAACCTTAATGTCACTTTTTCGTATCAACTACTTCATGATCAAGAATTTGATCTCAAAACCCTGTGATATTCAATGTTGTTGTTAAACAACACAGAAACTTGATTATCACATTACAACCTGAATGGGTTTAGCCACTGAATCAACCACAGACAACTCAGAAATTAAATTTCTGAGGTAAAACATCTACAAAATAACCCTATAGCATGCACTTTGCATGCATAATCAAGGGAGCCACCTGTGTCTATTTGACATACTCTTCCACAACATTGTACCATCTGCAATCTTAAACTGTAACCTTAAGTGAACTTTCGATCATCTTCATCTGGGCACATAACTGAATTTGAATCTTAATTCCTTACGAGGTTTAGTTTGTTATATTTTCTATATGCCAACATATAATCCTTGATGCCTTTTAATTATCTTAACACTCGCTTGACTAAATTTCAATGGTCTATATTTGGGTTAAGCAGATACTAACCAAACAGTCAAATAATAAATGCAATGTCCTACCTATATAGCCGAGCATACATCAACCTATCAACCATACTATAATATGGAACATTCCTCATAACCTCTCTCTTTACTTTATTCTTTGGTCACTGTGCCAAAGATTGTCTCTCACTATGAGAGATAGGTGTTATGACAAGTTCACTGTTAACCGTATTAAACCTTTGTAATATTTACTCAATATATGTACTCTGTGAGAGGTATGATGAGTGTTAAGATATGTCCCGGTGAATCTAAACACCTAGGACAGAAGATGCTATGCCAAGGTCCTTTATGTCAAAGTTCTCAACCAAAAGTTACTTAACCTTATACAACATGGTTAAGTAATTTGACGTGAGCAATATATCATCCACATGTAGTAATAGAAAGATAATTTTGGTCCCCCTGATCTCATAGCACAAGCATCTTTTTAACTTTATTTCCCATGACGCTAAAAGAAGTAACAATCTCATCAACTGTAAGGTATCGCTTTTGGGAGGTTTGATATAAATCACATATTGATCTGCATAACACGCAAACTATGTCAGTTCCATCAAGATCCTAAAATCCTTCTGGTTATACCATATAGACCTCTTTATAAAGGTCTTCATTCAGGAAAGCGGTTTTGACAACCATCTTATGTAACTCTTCATCATCATGAGCTACAATTGCCATAATCACTCAAAATGTATCCTACGAGGATACAAGAGAAAATCAATTTCTCTCTAATTGAACCATCAGGTAATTTGAGCTAGTCCATAAACCGTTGAACTTTGTTCTGAAGTCCTTTAGGTCTTAAACTTCATTTATAATTGACTATTTTGCAGTCCTGCAACAAAATCAACCAGCCCCCTGACCTTACTATGCTTCATGGCTTGTATCTCATCAGTCATTGCAACTCACCACAATTATGCTACAGGTACAGGAACAGTTTATGTAAAGTAAGTGGATTTTTAATATGTCTAACATCATAATCTTGTTTACCTAATAGATTGAGATAATAGATAGGACAACAGATCATCTCACTCTGGGGGATTTACATAACTGCATTTGATATTGTACCCCCAGGAACCTCTTGTGTGTACAGATATGAGTTCCTGTACAAGCATGGTATAAAGACCTAAATCCACTAGATCTAACTGTATGAGTAATGGATACATAATCACGTTAGTATCCATCTTGTTATCAGTGTAAGGGTCAAAGGGCCCACCATTATCGTAGACATAGTATTCCAGAAACTTAGCTATTAGTGATTCCACTGTTCCCTCCTCCTCTACAGTAAAATCTATGGCCTTTAGAGTGATCTGGATATCTTACTAAATAACAATGACCATCATAAGCCTGCAATTTTTACTTTATAAAGATTATACTACCTTAGTAGGGTAGCGCTATACATTAATGTGTGTAAGGCTGGGTTTTCACACTTCTGGATTATTAGGTAGATTAGTTTTGTTCTACATTGACTTCTTCAAGTCCTTTAGGATGCAATTATGCCTTTTGGCAGCACACCATTTTGCTCAAGACTACTTGGTATAGTGAATCAAGTCACTACCCCAACCAATTCTATATATCTGGCAAATGGACCTTTTTAAGTCCTAGAACACCATGTTTGTCATGATATTCTCCTCCATAGTTAGATTTGACATTCTAAATGAATTTTCCCATTGATTCTCAACCTTCAGTCTTTAAGCAAAAACACATAACTGCAATAGGAATAACTATGACAAATGTCATAATACTTTTGGAAATGCACAATGCAACTGTATAAGGTCTTCTAATATCCTTATGTATCATACTCAACAAGTCAAAAGCATAAGTTGACTTTGATATCCTTATTAGTCAACTTACCCATGCAATAGTCAACACATGGTCCCAGATCATCATAATCTAGAATTGAGAGAATACTTTACTTAATCAATCTCTCAACCTTAGCTTTGGAAATGCGGCTTAAACTTTTATGTCACACCATGTTTAACTTTTCATTCATCAGGATCCTTCATTTAATGACTTGTTTAGCAAGATACGAAGAAGCATATATCTAATTCGGGGTCAGACACATTTTATACAAACCATATGACAAGAAAGTTGTACCATTATGTTTTACATTAAACATAACTGTATAACAGAAGCATTAAGTACAAAACGTCAACCTTCTTCGTCCCAAATTGATCCAAAAATCATATATAAAATGTGCCGTGTAAAAACCTAAATGAACCTTGCAACAAGATTCAGTACATACATTTCCCATAGATATTACTTCCACTTCTTAACTGCTGTCAACCATCAGTTCCTCCTTTACTTTATTTAGCTTTATCTGGATATGAACCTATGCATTGTGGAAACACCTTGATCAGATACTCCACAATATAGTCACCAAAAACTTTATGTGACTGTCGCAAATCAAATTCATAAATTGACAAGCCAAGAAGTTATCTGATAATCACATTCTTTCCTTTTAGGCCTTATCCTGCTGGTTTCTTTATGTCCCTAAGATCTTCACCAGCACTGGATTGACCAGCATCAACATGTGGAGAAGATTTAGTCTTTCTAAGTTTAATCTTAGCATGCTTCATCTTTGCCTTTCCTTTAATTGCATTGAGGGTTGTAGGAGTAACAAACTTGAGTTTCTCCCCCTCAGCAACGCAATGGGTAATCAAAGTATTAAAGTCTCATTTCTCATCCTGTGAATAATATGTCCTTACCAGATTATTCAACTCTGAAGGGAGTTTATTCAGAGTCTGATGAATTATGAAGACATCAGAAAAATAAATGTCTAACATCTTCGGTCTACTGTAAAGATGAATTATTCTTGACATATACTCCTTTACTCCCCTTTTTCTTCCATATACCTCATGGAGAATAATTCTTTATTCAAGACACTTATCTCAATACTAGATGAGACTGTATTCCTTTACAAGACATTTCTAAGAAATTACTGTGCTATGTCTGTTTCCGGTAGTTCACTAAGCAGATGGTTAGGAACGGATCTCTTAATAGTCATCAGACATAATCTGTCAAACCGATCCTGGGCTTTATGGGCTGCTTTATGAGCTTTTGAGCTTATGGATGTATGTGGAGATGACTTATACTGCCTTATGGCCATATCAACCTCAACTATTTCCATAACATTCAATACATCCTATATCTTCTTCTTCATATTATTTCAAAGGTGACACTGATTTTGTTGACCGAAAAGGTGACTCTTTAGTAGCTTTTAATTAGATCAACACAAATGTAGGATAACAACAATACTAAAAGCCATTAAACAATATCTTTCCTAAAAATCCGATCACACATATTATGAAACACCTTTGGGCTGAATGCATAATATATGCAATTAAACTTCCACATGATCAGAGTACAAACCATTAACTCTCACGACACTACCACCTTTAGGTGAATAGATCGTTTAAGCAACGACTTTCCTCTCTATCAAATGCCTTTATGATCATCTCAAAACGTTATGTAAGGTCAACACCTTTGGGCAGAATAACCAAACATAAAGCTAGAGACATCTACCAACATGTAAATAGAATAATCCAAAATACTGACTTGAAAGGTCACTTTGGTGACTACATTCTTATCAGTATCCCAGAAAGTCCACTAACACAAGGGGTACAACTTTATGTCATCCTCATATTCTTTATGGGCATATGGTATATGACAATGTAACTTTAATAAATGCAAAACTCGAATGCACAGTCTCATTGTTAGACACTCTTGCTGAAGACATTCTCTGAAACCTTCATTTGAGACTTTCGTAAAAGAAAAATCTTAGTAGAGTGACTATCGTGCCTTACTTGATACCGAACTGACCGCCTGAGACAAAAAATCTCTTGTATCTCCTTTATGGCAATTCGTTGCACAAAAATTCACTTGAAAATGACTTCAAAATGTCTTAATTCCTTTTTCCGATTAACTATCATGTGATCCCAAACACTGAATATGAGACCCGAGACACGAAAACTTGAAGTATCCCTCTCACATGATGTCTGAAGCATGAAAATTCACTCGAAATCAGATTCAGAACACCTTAATTCCTTTTTCTGGAGTTAAACTTTAATTTATTACTAATGTAATAAATCCAGAAAAATAGAAATGTTCACTGTATAAATTTTTCGGACCCGGAAACTGACCCAAAAAACCTCGGGGCACCCTTACTAGAAATCTAAAAATTTTTCTTTCTTCTGGATTCACTGTAGCAGATGTCCGTATGCTGACATCAGCATGACTCACCCCTGCAACAGCTGCACGTCAGTTAGGAACCGTGTAGTTGTGTGTAGTACACACTCCTGACGGTACGATGATTATTGCCGAAAAATGCAATTTTTGGCTAGTTTCGAGTCATTTTTTGAACTTTTTGGGCTCATTTTCAACCCGTTTCTCAAGGCTAAACATATATATACTGCTTTCATGCAATAAAAAGCAAAAAAAAAATCGAGAAACGGAAGCTAACTCTCTGAAAATCTTATGAAGAGAAAAACTAAAAAATCTTCGTTTTTAACCACCCGATCACGCCATCGCTCTGATACCACGTGTAATACGTAACAGTACCTTAGTTACGTACCCCAGATCCAACGTGAAAGGGCAAAAAATGGAGAAATGCGAAAATACCTATTTTTCGATTCTAAAACTTCAACCGAGCTTTCAGAAGCAGAAACAATCCCAAATTTACCGCCGTCTTCATGGGAATCTATCACCGAGATACGGGCTAAGTCTTTCTACAGTTTTCACAAAACTCGAGTACTCTTAACGGGTCAAAGATTCCTTATACTCGTGATTGATATGAGTAAATGCAGGAGACCACAACCTATTTATATGGCTTTTATATCGAGCTACCCTATCATAAGGCCGATATGGACCAGGTCCACATTAAAAAGGATTCATTTTTTACTCGGACTTCGACTCATTGATTTAGATCATTTATTGAGCCACTTTATTATCTTTATCTAGATCAAATTACATAACTGAACTGATAATTTATTTAAAAACTAAATTACAATTAAATATTGTCCACTTAAAGGCAAAATGTCAAAATTACCCAAAGGGGCAAAATTGTCTAACACTGTCCTCTCTAAATATCTCTATCTTAACCACACCTATGAACAGCAGAAACCGGCCGGAGTTGTGAATAACGGACAAGACTGGTCGATAAGCAGATTAACATGCCTCCCGATCTTAACCCACACACTTTGATGATAACCAGCAGTCACAGGGGCATGATACATGAGCTTCAACAACTATCAGAAAGAATGGAAAAGCGAAAATATAGATGAGGTTAAATCTTCGATCGCGTTTCTGAAGATTTTACGACTCAACATTCGAAGTCTCTGAATAAAACATATTGTGTGATATTACTAGAGTATATTGCACGATAGAAATGGAAAGTTACCTGCCAGTACGTGAATGTTTGTATGATATTTCGCTGCCACCTGCAATACATCATACATCGATTGAATAAACAATTTATATTGCAAACAAAAGGGAAAGGGGAGTTTTCATCGGTGGGAATAGGTGGAGAAAGAAGGCATGATCAATTCAATATAGCAAAGAGATAATCAAGAGGAAGCCAAGTCCAATCTCAACATGAGAAGAAAGTATGCTGAGGATGTTGTTAGTAGCAAACTAAGTTAACTTGAGGAGACCGGGTCTTATGCAACAAATCATGTTTGAGCTGGTCTTCATCAACAGCTACAGTAGTTAGTATTCTTGCGTGATTTTAGGAATATAGTTAGTTGTAATCTTGGTTATTATTTGTTTCCGAATTGTTAGCGTGTAAAGCCTTTATAAGGTTATGCGAGTTGTTTTTAAATAATTACAAGATCACTGATTGTTTTTGAGTGATTATACAATAAACTTCAAGTTTAAACCAACAAGTGGAATCAGAGCCAGGTTGATTAAATGGCCTCTAATCTTGTGCAAATTCAAATACCAGTGCTGCTGAAAGATAATTATAGCAAATGGTGTACTCAATTCAAGGCTTTGTTCAGTTCACAAGATTTGTGGGACATCGTTAACAATGGATACACCAAGCCCACACCTGAGGAAGAAGGAGTGTATACGATTGAGCAGAAAAGACACTGAAGGAGCAGCGAAAGAAGGATAAGAAGGATTTATTCTTTCTTTATCAAGGTCTGGATAAAGTGACACATTTAAGAAGATTTTTGAAGCAACCACGAGCAAAGAAGTGTGGGACAAGCTTGCAGTCATCTTCAAAGGGGTTGATCGTGTCAAAAAGGTGCGTCTACAGACGTTACGAGAAGAGTTCAAAGCAGTCCACATGTATGATGGAGAAACTGTGACTGATTATCATTCAAGGGTAATTAGTCTGGTTAATCAAATGAACAGAAATGGAGAAAAGCTTGCTAATGTTAGAGTTATTGAGAAAATATTACGCTCATTAACATCGAATTTTGAGCATGTGATAAAAGCTATAGAGGAGTCCAAGGATCTTGATAATATAAGCATTGAAGAGTTGTTAGGATCTCTTCGGGTGCATGAGGCTCGATTGCGTAGGAATGTCACTACCGCAACTAGTGAGCAAGCCTTAAAGGCCAAATTCGTGCCTGATAAACCTAGTGGTGGCCAAGGAAGAGGACGTGGAGGATCTAGCTCAAGAGGGCATGGATTTCGTGGAAGGAACGTGCCATATGGAGAGAGAAAAATGCAAATGCATTGCTGGAATTGTAACCAACTTGGATACATTTCTTATGATTGTCCACAAAAGGACGAAAGGATGTCAATTTTGCTGAAAACACGTCAAGCTTAGATGAAGAGCCTATTTATGAAGAGCCTACTCTCCTAGTTGCTAGACGGGAACCATTAGATAATGGAGAATTTTGGTATCTAGATACAGGGGCTAGCAATCACATGTGTGGGCAAAAAGAAACATTTCTGGAGCTTCATGAAGGCAAGCATGGAATAGTCAATCTGAGAGATGGAACCAAACTCGACGTCACAGGAAAAGGCAAGAGTGCAGTCACACAAAAGAATGGAGATATTGCTATCATTGAGGATGTGTATTATATTCTAACGATGCGTAGCAATATTCTGAGTCTTGGACAACTATTGGAGAAAGGCTATGTGATTCACATGGAAGGTAACACTCTTGAACTTAGAAACTCAAGAGGAGTTTTGACTGCTCGAGTATTGATGTCAAAGAATATAATGTTTCCATTAATTCTAAATACAATGTTCGAGCTTTGTCTTTCAAGTCAAGTTAAGAATGACACAGAGAGATGGCATTTGCGCTATGGCCACCTTTATGTCCAAGGCCTCAAGTTGCTGTATAAGAAAGAAATGGTGAAGGGACTACCTAACATCGAGAAACTCCAACACGTGTGCACCACTTGCATTCTTGGCAAACAAGCACGAGAATCATTTCCTAGTGCTACAGTTAAAAGAGCAACCGTGTCGTTACAGCTAGTGCACACTGACATTTGTGGGCCAATTGAACCGGCATCAATTGGAGGTAACAAATATTTTATCACGTTCATTGACGACTTTAGTAGAAAATTTTGGGTGTACTTTATCAATGAAAAATCAGCTTCCTTTGAGGTTTTCAAACGGTTCAAAGCTTTAAATGAGAATGAAAGTGGTTGTAAAATCATTATGATATGATCTGATCGAGGAGGAGAATACACTTCCAATATGTTTCAAAGTTTCTGCAGGGAGCATGGTATACAACATCAATTTACTACAGCCTATACTCCACAACAGAATGGGACAGCTGAAAGAAAGAATAGCAAAATAATGAATATGACACGGACATTGCTCAGAGAAAGACACTTGCCTAAGGAATTTTGGGCAAAGGCTGTAGCATGTTCGGTTTATCTCTTGAATAGAAGCCTTACAAAGAGTGTTATGGACATCACGCCATAAGAAGCATAGAGTGGAGTCAAGCCTAGTGTTACACATCTCAGAGTGTTCGGCTGCATAGCTTTTGAGTAGGTTCCAGAAACACGAAGAAAGAAGATTGATGACTACGGAATCAAGTGTATATTTGTAGGCTATAGTGAATAATCTAAAGCTTACAAATTATACTATCCTATTAAGAAGAAACTTCTGATCAGCCGAGATGTCATATTTAATGAAGATACTGCATGGAGTTGGGTCTCAAGTGAAAATTTAGACAAGGTGATCCAGATGGAAGAGGCTGAAGAAGAACAAATATCTAACTCAATATCTCCACCAAGAGTAGTGTCAGAAGCAGAAACACATCATTCACCAGGCAATGTTACTTCTCCATATTCAACTCCACCTTTGCGTATGCGGAGTTTGAGAGATATTTATGCTACCACTTCAGCAATCAATTATGATGATACACTTGAAGCCAACATTGTATGTCTCTACGTAGATCGTGAGCCTTTGACTTTCGAAGAAGCCAATCAAAAGGAATGCTGGAAACAAGCTATGCAAGAAGAGCTAAGGGCCCTTGTCAAGAATGACACATGGACATTAACAACTCTCCCACCTCATCAAAAGGCCATCGGTGTCAAATGGGTCTTCAAAATCAAAAGGGGAGCTGATGGAAGCATTGATCGCTACAAGGCACGTTTAGTGGCGAAAGGGTATAGTCAAAAATACGGTATTGATTATGAAGAGGTTTTTGCTCCTGTGGTTCGGTTTGACACAATAAGATTGATTATATCAATTGCAGCAGCTCACAAATGGAGCATATATCAACTTGATGTTAAATCTGCATTCTTGTATGGAGTACTTGAAGAAGATGTCTATGTTCATCAACTTGAACGGTTTGTCAACCAAAGAAAGAAAATAAGGTGTATCAATTGAAGAAGGCTTTGTATGGGTTGAAGCAGGCTCCATAGGCCTGAAACTCAAGACTTGACACTTATTTGGTCGCAAATGAGTTTGTAAAATGTCCATATAAACATTCTGTCTACATTAAGGAAGAAGGTAACAGAGGCATTATGATATTATGTGTTTATGTAGATGATCTTCTCTATACAGGAAACAGTGCAAGTCTAATGGAGAAATTTAAGTAGAATATGTTTCAAGAATTTGAGATGACTGATTGCGAGCTCATGTCATATTTTTTGAGCATTCATACTCAACAGAGGCATGATGGAATTTTCTTGTCACAAGAAAAATACATGAAGCAGCTACTGGAGAAGTTCAAAATGGGTGGTTGTAGAATTGTCAACACACCTGTGGCCGCTAATCAAGAAATGTCCAACGAAGGAGAGAGGGAATTTATCAACTCCACACACACTACAAGAAAATCTGGAATAGCGGCAGAAATTTTCCGACGGACAGTAAACCGATGCTATTTACCGACAAAAAATTACCGTCCGTCGGTAAATAAACTATATTGTTTATATATAGCGACGGAACTATCACTACAAGAAAATAGCGAATTAGCGTCGGAATATTACTGACGACAAAAGTTCCGTCCCGGATTACCGACAGAAAGTCCATAATCCGTCGGCAAATAGAAAATTTTACCGACGGATAATCTCTCCGTCGGCAATATTGTAGGAAAAAATTTACCACAAAATCTCCGACAGAAAATAGTGACGGAAAAGGTCTCGGCGATGGGAAAAAATGCGGGAATCGTTCTCGAAATTTAATTGCTTCGCCATTTACCGACGGTATAACCGTCCGTCGGTAACTAGATTCAATTTATCGACGACAATGACGTCCGTCGGTACATGTTCGATTAATATACCGATGGACAATCTTTTCGGTCAGTACAGACACCGACGGAAGGGTAATATTCCATCGGTTAATTTTTTATGGATAAAAATTGCCGATGGTTGGAAGTTACCGTCAGAAAAATGGAAGCGTATACCAACAGACGTCCATCTTACAGTCGGCAATTATGGGCAGCCAACCTTGTTTACCGACGGAATAGCAAAACCGTCGGTATTTGCGATTTAATTATAATAAAATATCGTGCTTTTACCAACAGATCCACTATTGACCGTCGATAAATGTAAAATTTGCCGACGGTGAGGAAGGTCCGTCGGTATGCTTGTCTGCTTATACTGACGGAAAACGATCGTACCGTCGGTAATTGTCGGCAGAAAACCTATTTTGCTGACGGAATTCGGTGGCCGTCGCTAGTTGAGTTTCATTCCGAATATTAATGTCGCTCTTTTACCGACGGATAGATATTTACCGTTGGTAACTGTCGGTGATTTCCGCTCTTGTACCGACGGAATGACCTTGTCCGTCGGTAACTGTCGGCGGCCGTACGTTCTATAAACCTATATTACCGACGGAATTTATCGTTCCGTCGGTAATCCAGCGCCGATAAAACCCGCCCGACCCCCCCTCTCCCTCGTACTTTCACTTCTCACTTCTCTTCTTTGCTTAAGGTTCAGAGTTTTCCTACTCCTTCTCTCGAATTTTTCGATCGTATTTGAGGTAAACTCTCATATAAGTGTATTATTTTACTAAAATAGCATGT
>JANZXR010000001.1:29300210-29314862 GCA_027575705.1 Erythroxylum echinodendron | reverse complement strand
CTATGGGTCAAATTCGGTATAACAGAATTCTGATTTACATATTTGAACATAAATTTTTTATCTAGCCAATCACAAAACGAGTTAAATTATGTTTAATCAGTTTGAGCATTTAGGTCTAATCAAGTTTGAGTTTAAATATTTTATAATGATCAAGTTCATATTCGAATATTAAAATATGATCAAGTTTAAATTCAAACTTAAATTTGTTTCTAAATTCAAACTGACTTATTTTCATCCCTTTTCTTTATAATTTTCTGAAGACTTGAATCGGAAGATCATATCTGCAATCTAAAACTTTGATGGAATCTTTATTTTTGTTCTCTTTTTTCTCGAGGAGCAGCAGATCCAAGAGCAAAAGATGGAATCGAACCAATTCCTAAATCCTGAATTGAGACCATTATACCTTGAATCCAACATATTGAATCCTACCAAAGGCTTAGAATCGAATCCACTATACTTATTTTCGTGGATAAAATAGTGTAAATTTTGATCATAATATTTTTGTAATAGATAATCACAGTTCTTTCTTTTATGAGATTTATCCATCTCTTTCTCATCTACTACAGAGAATCCGAAGAGGGTGTGAAGCAAATCTGACGATACAGTTGATATTTTACCTGTTGACAACATCTTCCCTACTTGTGGGATTGTCCAAGCTTCATGAGTGGTGGAGCAAAAAGAGGCACAATCTAAAGTAATCAAGGATTCTAAAGAAGCACAAGGACCCTACATGACTTCGCTATTTTAATATAGACGACAAAGACAAGCAAGAAAGATAGTTTGTGGGAACTAGGAGTGATAAGAACATATATGAGGCTCGGAATATGAGATATAAAGACAACGTCACAACGTGAGAAGTTGGTCCTTATGTGGCACGTAACAATACATGCCCAAAAAGTCTTAAGTCCACATTCGTCCCTGCTTATTGGTTCACAGAGAGGAGTGTCCATATGAAAAAATGTGCACAAGGCAACCACATAAACTATTTCATAAAAGAAAGTTGCTATTGGAACATCATGGTATTATTGGTGTTTCTAGGACGAAGTTGTTAGAATCTTCACGCATTATCTAAGCTGACAAGTAAACTAAAACGAGATTGCGTACCTTTAGGAGCTTGTCTTGTAGTAACGCAAGAACTCGACTTTTTAATGGATGTCCAATGGCAATCAACATGTAGCTGTGACTGTTTTCTTAACGAAGACGAAAACATTTAACCTTTAGTTCGAATTTGAAGAGGGTCTAGCAAACTTCAGAAGATTAGCCAGAGTTACAATTAAGCAAAGCATCAAGCTTAAATATTCTGTGTTCTGAACACAAGAACCAAGTTCAGATTTATGAAAAGGTTTGATAAGTCAATTCAAATCATCCCATTTTTCAGAATCAGTTAGAAGATTATCAGACGAGAACTAGAAATCAACATTTTTCATTTATAACAGACGACTAGATCTTAAGGTTTACACTGTTATAAATCATAGAGGGTTACAGGACATTCCACAAATAATTCAACAAAATGAGGGTAATAGGGACCTGATGCAGCTGATTTCCCTTAGGAAGTGAGATGAGGAACTAATTAAAGATGTGTCTAGTCATTATGAAGATACCTTGATAATCAATAACAAACTGTCGTTTGGTAGTTGAGGAAGGCTCCTAAAACCCAGAAAATTGTGAATTTTTCTTGATTGATTTAACATAAAAGTCTAAAAGACCTTGAGCAGCATTATGCATTTTCAATGTGCAAGTGCATTAACCTTTTGGCAGCAACTCTATCAACCCACGCTAGTACCAACTATGGTGGTAAAGCATTTGGAGATCCTTGCAATGAACGCAGGTCCAAGGTGACAGAGGGGGATCTAGACAGTAGGAATGAATATATCGAGTTTGGCAGACATGACAATGAATGAGAAGATCCTCAGGTTCAGCACATCGGCATTCAATACATACTGGACCTGCAAAGGGCTGTTAAATGAAAGGAAAAGGCTCAGCTTCAAGATAATAGTCCCGAAAAGGATTCTATGTGTAGAATATACATCTTTTAAAACAACGCGATAACATTAAGCTGTTAATAACAAAAATCAATGGCTTATGACTATATCCCTTCATATCATGTAACATACAAATCCTAGCTGCTCCATACAGGAAATACCGAACAATGGCCTCAATTAAGTTATATATATATGTCCTTCAATGGCCAAAGGAGGAATTATTAACAATTAAATGATGAATGCCTCATTAGAAATTACATCGTTCTCTCGTGGATGTAATTGGTTGTTAAAAAAATTCTTTTAACGTTTTGAGGCTTCACCTTTCTTGATTCAATCACCATACTTAGGTGCGTTGTCATTCCTGTGATAAATCAAAGTTGTACATGTATATGAACTGATATCCATTCTCAGGGTCATTTTATCCTCCATAGTACATTTACAAGTTTACTTAAATTACGCTCTTCTCATTAACCAACAAAAAGTAAATGAGGAAATAAAAAAAATTACAGTGTATACTTTCATCATCATATGTGAATAAAACAACAGAAATAATGTAATGCAAATGAAGCTCAACAAATTCGATAACCACTTTTTATCTTGCAAGAAGCTTAAAGGAAGGTAACAGATTACAAAGTGATCAAAAGATTTCTGGACATTTCTAAAACTGTTTGCCAGACAAAATGACTAATGAGGGAATGAAATACCCCATGTATATCTCAAATAGCAAAAGATAAATACAAAATGAGTAACTAGATAGAATTTGTAACAACAAAGTCGTATTGGTTTATAATCACAAGCATGAGAATTACCTCGGTACCAACTAATTGTCTTTCTTGATAAACTAAATTGAAAACGTCTGTAGCTGATGAGGCAAGTGGTATAGTCTGAGAGTAAATTTTCTGATCAGAAGTGGCTGCATCCTCTACCTTTGTAATACTCAGAAAACTAGCCTTGCACAAAGGACAAGTAGATATCCTTCTGCGTGAAGCCTACACATATGGTCGCGGCAGAACAAACTTCAGCTAACGGAATGCAGCATATAACAGAAATGGAAAACTATCACCTGAAACTGTACGATGCTCTCGTGTAATGAGTAGCATAATTGCAAACAGAGAAAGTAGAAAACAAGATGAAAAACTTGTGAAACATCAAATGAAACAATTATCAAGCATGCAATTCGAGTTTGGTAGTGCATTAATGATAAGGGAACAACAAAAGTTAAACAAGAAGACAATAAGTACCATATGATCAGCCCAGTTTTGGATGCATGAATAACAAAATCGATGTCCACATGCCAAAATCCCTCTGGTTGAACTGAACTCAGTCCAACATATAGCGCATGATATATCGACTGAAGTGGGTAAAGTTGCAATAGGCTCATGCAGATCCTCATTTTGGATATTTTCAGGCGGGTCCTTACTGGCTGTAGCTCCATTTGATATTTCCGGTACTCTTAGTACACTTATGGGGGATGAATTTGAATTACCAGAAGCAGCGGAATTCTGATCTCTAATATCTTCAATTTCATCTAATTGCTCAGCCGTAAAATTGTCATCCTCATTCAATGCAGCCCCTGATGTTCCTCCACTTTGGAATAATGCAATAATCCTTTCATCATTTATTGTTTGAGGTGGAGCTGCTGTGTCAGTTTTCTTATTAACAAATCGATTTGGATAGATTTCTTCGTCAGAATCCAAAACCACTGTCTCCAGTTTGTCTCTGCCAGAATGTTTCTTCGTGAGTCTCCTACCATCGCAACTAGAATTCACCAAAGAAGTGTCTCCAATGTAATCAGTTATCTTTCTTTTTCCTCTTGTTGAACGCATATTAGTATCAGCGTAAGGTTCCACATGTCTTGCAAATCTTTTCTCTCTTGGAGGACGCATAGAAAATTCTGTATCTGAATCTCCATACTTTTCGAGGTGGAAAGGCAAGGAATGTGTTAATAAGAAGAATCAAAAGTTCCTTTTAGCTAAAGCGCTAATCAAACTGAACAACGAAAGAAATGTCTCATGAAGTGCCTAAATAAAATAAGAACTCATAAACCAATAACTATTTGCATAAAATTGGTATTCACAAGGAAAAATAATTAACTAACCGGAAAATGCAGCTAAGAAACATAAGCAACTCAAAACCAGGCTTAAATGCTTATGCATACAATCTTTATCTTTCCTGAAATTGGCATTTTCTTGAGAAAGCCCAAACTATATTTTATGCATCCACTTGGCTTCTCAAGAACATATATCTTTCCCATCTGTCATACCCAACTTTCACACTCTACGGAGCACAAACGTCCATCAAAATAATGCTTTCAGTGACTCAAAGAAACGCAAGTAAAATAACCAAGATGTAATAACCCCCGAGTGCCACAACTGTGTTCTCCAATGAGCATATCTTGAAATACTGAATTTACAACTCCTAAAGTAGTTGTTATTATAACAAAGGTTGAGCATCTTGGCCAAACAGAGGAACAAATAAAGTGCTTCACATTAAAATCAAGAAATTTTAAATGATTAACTTTAATAGAAAGACAAAACAAGCTTAAGATTTAAAACTGAGAATAAACAAAAATGAACACAGCCGATAACTCTTATTGCTACTACAACATTCTATTGTTTTAAAATTTGAAGCAGAAAGGGAGCCAAGAATTACTCGCATCCAATACCTCTCGAATAACTAGCCCAGATGAAGGGATCTCCTCAAGGCATTCTCTGCTACCAGACCATTTTTCTTGCCTTGAACTTTTTCTACAGCATTTGTGCCTTGAGTTATATTTTCTGGTTTTGTTGTTTCTGGCCACATGACATGAATCCTGCAGTTCAACCGTGACATGGTTGATAAAAAGGATGACTATGAGATCAATAATAGTGTTTCCAATGCACTTAAGAAAATTCTCAGAACTAAGCCGAATCGGGTTGCTTTCCAAGTTACCTCCTTCAACAAAAAGGAATCAGTCCAACCATCAAGATCAGAATCTCCACCGCCCATACCGGTTACTTTTGGTTCAATGTCACCAAGAATGTTTGAATTCTCAAACAACAGCCTGCCTTCCTCGCTCAAATTTTCAGAATTATCCACACATTCAAACAATAAAGGGCCAATTTCTTGTCCACTACAAATGATAATAGGTCATAAACTCAGACTACTGATTGTGATAGTAATATAGCAAAATCAATTCAAGCCAAAAAATATTCAACCCCAAACATCGAAACCAGAAATGAGGAACATTACCTTTGCAAAGTATAAGGATGTTCTGGGACACGTCTTCCTTGCTTTATACATTCTTCTACCCACCGATGATTAACAACAATTGTATTAAACTTCCTTGCAAGATCGAACTTTTTCCCTTCAAATTTCCAACACACCTATCAAGAAGCAGCCAGGCGATGAACCAGATCTTTCAACACACATCTCTGACTCATCTCATCTAAATAACACCCATATTTTGATTTCAAAACAATCGAGACATTGAAGAGCCTGGGACGTACCAAGTGTGTGGTAGACCTGGACATTGCTCCGACGAAATTTGCACCGGTCTTAGAGATGAGCTTGATGAGATCAAACCGGGCTGATCCATGGTACCCACTCACTGTTGCGACCACAGATCCCATTCCCTCGATTGGACTGTCCATATACCCAAAACCACGGATTGTTTAAGACTCGAGACTCTAAGAGTCGCTTCGTCGCAGAAGAAGGGAGGATGGCGGGAACTGAAATTTTTAAAACTTGTTGAGGTTGGTCAAAATAGGAATTGATGTTATTTTTAATTAGTTTTCTCCACCCCAGCCCAAATATGGGTCAGATCAACCTAAACCGACTCAATTAAGTTGGCAAAATTAGGAATGATAATGGGTCTGGTCGAGTTCAGGCCTGATTGAATCCCTGTTGGAGCTCAATTAAGCCGAAAGCAACCTGAATCTAACTTAGCATGGCCCAAGCTATTTTTTAACTAAAAACGTGAAAACTACTCAGATCGAATAGGTTAGAGGTTGTATAATTCCGACTCAATTCTATTTTTAATTGTACCTCTCGATGTTATTAAACAAAAATTAAAATTTTTAAGCCAAAAATGATTTAAAATAATTAATTAATATTTTATTTAAGAACCGAAATATAAATTAAATCGCCAAGACAAAATATTTAAAGCTTAAAATGTTAAACTTGTATTATACTCCCTTAAAATCAACTACAAATTGAATAAAATTAAATAATTTAAATATATAATTGAAAAAAAAGTCCTTATTTATAAAAAAAATTGAAGCTTAATTAAAAAAATATTGTTAAGTAAAAATTAATTGATTTATTTTAATTTATTATGTTTTATTAATTTACAAAAATTGACTAATTAATTAATTAACTGATTAGTTTTTAACAATAAGAATTATTAAAATAAATTGAACTAAAATTTTAAAAACTGAACAAAAAAATTAAACGATTCAAAACTTTTACGATTGAACTGACCGAACTAATCGAGCTTTTTAATCAATGCTTTAAACTATTTTTGAGTTTTTAGACTAGGCCATCTTCAAGTTAACTTTCCGAATTTGAAATTGGCTCCAACCCAACTTGAAATTGTGCACTGAAAGCCCTCTTCGGGGGATTAAACGGGGAAGTTAAACAAAGAAAAGCAGAGTCAAACAGTTTACAGTTCTAAGAACACTCTGCAGACCACAGAAAATGAGTGTATCAGGGACTGTTTATTTAGTTCTAAGAACACTCTGCACAAAAAATGAGTGAATCATGGACTGTTCATTCTCAAACAACTACTTCCCCTTAATCCTTTTCTTCAGCTTGTTATGAAAGTGAATTTAATTTTAGAAATTTCTTAATAATTCCCATCATTTCTCCTCCAGGAAATCGTCCAAGACAACCCCTTGATGCTGATATTTCATCAAATTCACTAACCGAATCGCCACTGAAGGCTTTAAGTTCTTTGCTACTGCTCCGAGCCTCTATATCTTCTGCCTCCAGATCTTCACCAGCCTCGATTGTTGGCAGAGGAAAAGCATCGAGGGAGGCTTTCATGACGACAGAGTCACCCCCCATTGCGCCAACAAAGTCGCTTAACCGGCACAAAGCAAAAGGAACTGGTTCAAAACTATGGTCCCCGTATTCCACTGGGGTAGAGTGATCTCCGGTGACACAAAGGCAATACTGGAACTCCCCAGATGATTCTACCCCCCAGAGTAGTTTGGCCAGTTGACCAATAGCTCTGTCCACAGCTTCCAAACCTTTTACTTTGAAAAGGCTTGCTTTATCATGACCTGCATCATCTATGGCCTGAAATTCGAGATCGTAAGGCAAGTTCGTCGAAATGTGCATGAGAACACAGGGGAACACATTAATGGTGACACCAAAATCGGTTGAAGTACCTTAATATGGAGAAACCCAAAATCATAGCCATCTGGCCGGCCAGGTTTGTGTTCATCCTCCCCAGGTACAAATACGTTTGGAGAAGTTTGTAAAGGTGCAGACAGTGCGTTAGCTATGGCGGTCGCTTTTGAAGTCAAAAGTGTTCGATAATCTCCGGTTGCGCCAGGAGCTTCCAAGATATCAATACCAAGTGAGAGGCCTAAGCCAGCAATTATCTTAGTGGGAGCTACCATGCATGGCCATAACCCATGTTTCTGTTCAAACGACGGAACCTGTCATATAAAAGCATATTCAACATGAATTAGTCAAACTATGCAATGAAAAATGACACGCTGAGAAGTAACATACCTCAATTCGAATACCACACCCTCTTAGGAGGACAACATTGGCAATGTTTTTCCCTTCACCTAACCTTTTAGCATTTATAGGATGGGCTACTAGAATTCGGGAGATCTCCCTTGACAGCTCATTAACAACAACAGCTGTGTGCTTTGCCTCATCAGTATCATCTAAAGGTTCAGCTTGAAGCAGTAAGCGGTTATCCTTAAGCGGATCTGTTCCAGATATATTACCACTAAGCCTTGGTCCTTTAACAACTACTCCGCATCTATGTTCGGTGGCATACCTGTAACAATATACTTGATGTTATTCATCTTTTCTAGGTTTGAAGTTATATAAACCTTGAATTTCAATGATATAAACAGTGGGTTCTAGATATTGAATTTCAGAATTAACATGGATTTGATCCTTGAGACATTAAAGCAAAAAGTTAGCTTGAACAATACCTTCTTTATTTCCAAACAAGTCACCAACATCATATCTGCAAGTTTTCTGAGCTTAAGATGTTTAAGTTTTATCCAGTTCCCAATATAAGCATTCAAGCTACATACAAAATAAGAGATACCCAAACCAGAGCCATTGACCTGAGTTGGGCACTTTACGAGTTGTTTGCAGCTTAAAATTTGTTAAAGTTGTTTTAACAAAGCTATATCCATATCTCTTAATGAATCAAAAGGCATAGAATGCAACTAAAAGAGATGTACCTGACTCTAACGTCATACTCAGGGAATGATGGCAACTTCATTCCATCAAGAGCTGCACAAAGAATCGGGCCTTCTTCTTCAAAGTGCCTATCAGCTCTTCTACTAGTGACAATTCCAGTTTTTCCGTCCAATGTAGCAAAATTGGACTGCAGATCAAAAAATGGAGAAATTAAATTGGAAAGTAACAACGAACAGTACTCTATCACTGCTCAGATATTTAGAAATGTCCAAAAGAAAATAATTCCTTGCTCACCTTGAATGCAATATCGCCCGGTGACATTGCCAATCCTGCACCCATGGACTCAAACGCACCTCTACCCTTGTAGTATACTCGTGGATCATAACCCAGTAAAGAAAGGTGAGCTGTGTCACTTCCACAAGCTAACCCTACTTCCACAGGGTCCATGAGGCCATTAACACCAGCAGATGCAATGGCATCCAAATTAGGTAATCTAGCTGCTTGCAAAGGAGTTTTGTACCCGAATCTCGGCAATGAAACATCACCCAACCCATCAATTAAAACAAATGCCACTCTCCTCTTTGGCTCTTTGGAAGAAACCATGCTTCAAGATGCTATATCTAGTATAAATACTATCTAGAGATCAATCTACAAACAAAAAAGAAAACCAATAAGTCAGAAAATGACACATGATCATAAGGTGCAAAATGATTGCAGATTCCAACCTTACTTTGCAGTTGACTAATGGCTAACGGCAGAGACTAATTTGTACAAATAAATAGCAAATGGGTTTCTCCAGATAGCTAAAACAAAGTACTAGACAATTAAAAAGGCCAATAAATAATGCAAGAACAATCAAAATATTGAAAATTGTAAACAAAAAACTCGAAACTTTCAATAGTTCAATAAAGACTGAAAACTGAATCACAACAACCAAAGAGCAAAGATTCAACCAAAAGCAAACTAAATCTGAAACCAGTCAGAAGTGCGTCCAAATAGAGAAGAAAGTTCATGAAATACAGATCAATCAGATATTGGAAACAACTCAGACCTTACACCTCGAAGATTAAATTTCACTAAATAATCCGACTTTGCTTAAAGTAGTGGTTCAGATTCGAAAATAAGAAAAGCCGGCGATGATTGACCTGTTTTCGGACGTGGGTTCCGAAGCAATCTTGAAAAGATCACTGCCACTTGTTCTGCTTCTGCATTGAAGCGCTAAAGGGAGAAGGAAGCAGGTTCCATATAAAAGTTTCCAATGAAAATTAAAAGGAAGGGATATTAATAGTTATTACAAAGAAACAGAATATGTGCACGTGGACGTTGATGTTCTTCAACACTATACTTAAATTCAGTTCGAATTAATAAATAAAATTTGAGGTAATCAATTTTTTAATTTAATTTCGTTTTTTAAAAATAAGTTTAAATTAAAAAATTAACAGAATTCAAAATTTCTAAAACTTAAAAAGAAATTCAAAACTTATAAAAAAATTGAATAACTTATAGAATTTTTAATAATACTTAAATTTATTTTAAATTTTTCATCTAATTTGTTATTAATATTATCATCAATAAACAAAAAAGTTGAAGTTGCTCGATTAATTTAATTATAAAATTTTTGATTTTATTCAATTTTTATTGTATATTAATTTTAGGGAAACTTAATAATAATTTAACCTCCTCACATAAATATATGGATGAGATTTAATGGAACAGAATATAAATAGAATAATTGAAACAGAGGGTTTGATGGAAAGTTTGTGTATGTTGAAATTAGGAAGTAAAATATTATTGCCTAATTTATTTGGAATGAATATATTGATGAACAAAAAAATTTAATTTGATATTAATTATAATTATGAGAAATAACACCAAATTAAGAGTATATAATTAACTCCTAAATTACAATAGCAAGTGAGGAGACAAGTAAAAGTATATGTACAATTTATTGACACTTAAAATGGTAATATCAAATAAAAATTTATCTTCAAAGTTTAATATTTTTTCTTTAAGAATCATAAACTTTGAGCACTAAATTTTCTAATCATCACTTAATAGATATTAGTGGTTGATCCATTCTTATAATCCTATCTATATGATACAATATAAATTTCTTTTGGAGATTAAGAGATTATAGATATAATTTTGAGTAAAAATATTAGAAATTTAGTAGTTCCACCTTTTTACTTAAAATATTATTTATTCTATTACAATATTGTTTAGTTATAACATGATATATTTAATTTTTATAAAAATGTTATAGTATAAAATTTTAGAATCAAATTCTACAGTATTTTAAAATTACGAATAAACATAAAATTAGTAAAATATAACAAAATTTTTATCCAATAAATAAGTAAAATTTAAATAACGTAGAATTTTTAAAATATCAAAACAATTTTAGTAATATTTCTTTTTATCTGCTTTCACTCTTTTTTAATCTACTTATAACTCATTCACTAGTTTTTTTTTCCTTCTTATAAACTTTTTTCCCCTAAGAAAAGGAGAATAGAAGCAAAATCGATGGAAAGGAAAAGATATAAAATAAATGTAAATTATAAGAATTATAAAAATAATTTCTATTAATATTTACCTATTTATGTAAGTATTTTATGATTAAGAAGCACATAAAAATACAACATTTTGGTTACTCTACCAACCGTTTGAGAAGCAAAAACATCAGAAACACTAATCAACAAGATTGAGGAGGAAGTAACAATTAACGTAAAAACATCCAATTGAAAAGCAATATTCAAGTTTATAATCCTGAACTGATGGTTGAGTTGCCATAATGTTGAACATTTAGTTAAATTCCAAAACATTCAAATTTTCAACGCCGATGACACTTTTTTAGTTAAGAATATTAATAGAAACAATTATTCCATATATTTTAATATTGAAAATCAAAATTTTGAGATTGATAAACTTCTACATAATTTTCTTCATAATGAATAGACATTCGTTACAGTAATCATTTGATTCAAACAATCTCCATTGCAAAATCGTGTGTGAGATTTTTATATCTTACGGCTCCTCCTCTAGTAGATTGTTGTATCGAATAGTTCGATCATATTCTTTTATTATAAAAATGACTACATGCGCACCAACACAAATTATGAGAAATCTACCAATCCATTGGGCTCGACTCGAGGTCCAATCAGGCCTGAGCCTTAGCTCGATTGGTTTAGAGGTAGTATAAATCTAGCCTGATTCAATCCTATCATTTTTTTTAAATTAAAAGTACAAAATAACGTCATTTTTAATAAAATAAATGTTATTTTGTTTGAAAGGGTCAAGTTTTGAGCTAAGCTGAGCTTGGACAATCAGAGCTTGAGCCTAGCCAAAAGTTTGATCAAGTATAGAAAATCATATTTAAGACCTGATCAATTCAATCTTGACCAGTTAACTTCCAGTTGGATCAGGTCGGACTGATTCGAGCCTGAGCCAAATCACAACCCCTACATTTAACGTGTGAACAATGACACTCGTGTACTATAATCACTAGCTATACATGGATAAGGGGGTGTAATACAAATGGTGAGCTAAAAAGTCATTAATAATTTTCCACTTAAAACAAAAATCCTCAAATTATCCTATTTCTTTTTCTTATCTTATAATAATTATTTTTCAATTTCGATGCTTTCCTTAATTATTTTCTAAATTTGTACAGATTAATTTATGAATATCCCACCATGCATTGCCAACGCCATCGCCTCCACCACCGAAGTCCGCTGATGCCATCTCAGATGGGATACAGAACATAGTTGCTAGGAATGACGACGAGACAGGTCTTTCTAGGGGCAGTAAGTCCGAAAACGTAGCTCATGTCAAGCTTAACCGGTTTCATTTCGTTCGGACATTTCTTTATGGGCACCAAACTCTAAATTGAGTTCCACAATCGGGTCGTCCAGGCCTAGTTCGCCATCATTTCACATATTACATCCTCTAATTTTTTGGGGTTTTGATGCTTTCCTCTGATTCTTTGATCTTTAACACCACTCATTCTCTTAGTTTTGGGCTCGAGATTTGAGTCTAAAGATGGAGCTTCTAAGGTTGATTAAGAACGAAGACGGGTGTGATTCTCTTAAATTTACCATAAAATGACACTGTTTCATTAATCATACTTACTTTTGCTAATTATGTCAACGTGTTTGATTAATAAGAGTCTATTGACACGTGACAGTGTCACATCAATAAAGATAACGGTGAAACTAATGTTGAGTTAAAATTGAAAAAAAATTAAAAGTTTGAATATTTTATTGTTACTTTTTAAAGTTTAGGTTATAATTAAAAATTTAATAAAAGTTTAGACCTTTTTGGTAATTAACAATATATAATATGTAAAAATATATAAGAGTACATGTAAAGAAATGATCATATAAAGACGATTTCTATTTAATATAGCTACTTATGTAAGTAGTTTACGATTAAAAAACATAGAGAAAAACAACATTTTTGTTTCTCAGCAGCCACTAGAAAAAGCAAAAACAACATAAACACTAATCGATAAGATTGAGGAAGTAACAATTAATGTAAAAACATCAAATTATAAAGCAATAATTATGTCTATAATCCTCCGAGCGATTCGAGTTATCGTAATGTTAATCATTTAGTTGAAGTTTGAGACATTCGAAATTTTAATGTTGATAATACCTTTTTAATTAGGAGTAGTAATAGAAAATGTTATTCTATATATTTTGATATTAAAAATAAAAAATTTGAGATTAATAACCTTTTGCATAATTTTCTTTAAATTGAATAGACATCCATTATCATTGTATCAAATAGTTGTATCAAATTCTCTTACCATAAAAATGGTTACATGCAAATCATATGATTAAGAATGACAGGGAGCTAAGCCAGGCTCAGACCAAATCTAACACACAATCAAACCTATGCCCAACTGACCTGGAGGCAGCTTGAGTTATCCCAAGCTTAACTCCACCAATGTTTTATAAAAAATAAAAAATACAAAATAACGTCGTTTTTATAAAATTATATCGTTTTGTTTAGAAGAATTGAGTTTAGATTGTCCATTGTAAATTTAACACATATACATAAAAGTACTTCAAGAATGGAAACATAAATGCAAACAGGCCATACATGTAAGTTAACAATTATTTTTTATTAAAACAATTAGAAGTAGGTTTACATGCGATAATATTGAATAAAAAATTAAATCCATCTCACTATTTTCACTAAAATTTTCATTTTATAAGAGATATTAAATTATTAAAATTAAAATTAATTACGAACTTGATAAATAGCTATTTAAAATTGTAACTAGTATTTTACTAATTTTATATATAATTAATTTAAATAATTTCAAATATTGAATAATTAATTTTATTTAATTTTTATTATTAAATTAATTAAATAATTATTCATAAATATAATTAAATTTAAAATATCTTTAAAAATATCAAATTTAAATAAAATTTGATTAAATAATTAAAATATATTTAAAATGAAATGTAAATTTTGAATTATTTATTTAAAATAAAATAGTTTATTAATAATATTATATACTATATTAAAATAAATTTAATTAATTGAAAAATTATCTTTAAGTTTTAACTAATATGTATTTATTATTGATAATAAAAATATTACTACATCGATATTATAAATTAAATATATTTTATTTAAAATAAAATTAAAAATTAAAAACTGCAATAAAAAAACGGCGTAAAGATCCTAAATTATTAAAGTTATTAATGATTTAATGTATCGAATTAGGCTTGTACTTGTCCACATTAACCGCCATACGTTATGCGCGCCAGATGCTGTTAGTTGGAACAATTGCTAGTCCCACTCAACTCGAGCTCCTTTATCTAATAGATTCCGTACTTCAGATTTCTACTTAACACTCAGGCAATCTGATTCTCTATTTCATCTCACGTTCCAATCAACAATTTTCAGTAAGAAATTGAGAGACGAAAATCGGGTTTCATCATGAAGATCCTCGTGTCACGCTTGATGCAGTCGCGATCTTCATTTTCCAGAGTCTGGTATTAGTATACTTTCTCGAGTGCTTTTGATGAATTTCCGTTGTTACACTGCATTTCCGTTGTGGGATTTTCTGAAAGGTCGAATGGGTCTTGTTTGCATTACTTAGTTGAATGGAATTCGGTAGGATCGGAGGAGTAGTGTTTGTCGAGATGAATTTGTTGAGCTCTTGTCGCTTTCTTTTTTGCAGTCATCGATTACCAATCAATTAATGTCCATTTCCTTTTTAATCCGACTTGTTATTTGTGGATGTGTGTGCGTTTGTGGGTCTTAATTGTGTTCTGTT
>JANZXR010000001.1:29272282-29287208 GCA_027575705.1 Erythroxylum echinodendron | reverse complement strand
GGCTTTCCTACTATCTTCATTCACTGGCTGAAGGAATGCCTCTCCACTGCAAGCTTCTCCGTCCTCATTAATGGTAGTCTCTCGGGGTATTTCAAGGCTGCTAAAGGGCTAAGGCAGGGACACCCCCTATCACCTTACTTATTCATCTTATGCATGGAAACACTGCATTCTCTCATCACCAAGGAGGTGGAAGCAAACTCTCATTTCGGCTATCATTCATGCACTAAAAAGGTCAAACTCACTCACCTTTCATTTGCTGATGATCTACTACTTTTCTGTGGAACAAAACTCGATTCTATTGATACATTTCGACGGGCGCTGTTAAGGTTTACTTGTCTATCGGGCTTGGAAATTAACTTCCATAGGAGCTAGTTCATCCTGTCTCGCAGTGCTCTTCATTTGGCAGAGTCTATCACTCAGACCACTGACATGACTATGCAAAGCCCCCCGTTGATCTACTTGGGGTTGCCTATCTCCACTAAAAGGTTGAGGTATGCTGAATGTCTTCCCTTTATTGAAAAAATCCAAAAAAGGCTAGATCATTGGACTAACCGATTCCTTACTCATGCTGGTAAACTGCAACTCCTCAAATCAGTTCTCAACTCTCTACAAATCTATTGGAGCTCTCATGTTTTCTTAGCCAAAAATGTTATCAAAATGGTGGAGCGCCTATTTAGGAATTTTTTTATGGCACCATCCCCTTAGAACCCGAGTATTGCCAAGGTTAAATGGTCCGATATCTGTGTCCCTAAGGTAGAAGGTGGCTTAAATATCACTCCCCTAAAACTCACGAATCAGACTCTTCTCCTTAAGAGACTATGGAGGATCCTTGACGATAAACAGTCCATATGGAATCGTTGGCTCCACTCCTACTTTTTTAAAGGTCGGACCATATGGGAAACCATCACATGGCCTTCTCAGTCCTATTTTCTGAATCAGATGGTCCTCCTCAAGAACTCAATCTAGCATGATGTTGTATGCAAAATTGGTGATGGAGCTTAGGCTTTTTATTAGTTTGATAACTGGACAGGACATGGTCCTCTTCAGTCCCAGACTCCTAATCCTAGTCCTTTGGTTGTCCCTATTAATACCAAGATGAGCTAAATTATTAGAGGAAACACTTGGGCCTTCCATGATCATCTACTACATCTCCAACCCCATTATCTCCCCTTCTCTGATCCTGATTATTTCGTGTGGAAAAATCGGCCTACCCACCAATTAACAAACCAATGCATGCGTGATCTCCTTTAGGTGCGACAGCCTCGAGTTGCTTGGAGCAACAATATTTGGCATAAAGATCTCCCCCAAGGTATCTTTGCTCCTCTGGCTGACTATAAAAAACAATCTAAGCATAGCGGACCGCCTTTCTGATGTTGATATGGATCGCCAATGTCCTCTTTGCTTAACGCATCTTGAGTCACGGGACCACCTCTTTTTCCTATGCCCCACTGCTGCGATGGTTTGGACACAAGTCATCTCCTTCTTTGGACTGAGGATTTCTAACCTTTCACTGCCTGCTATCATCAATTGGCTGGCCACTTGCCCATCCTCTCCTAGAGTTGACAGAGCATGCTTAACTATAGCTATGGGGCTGACAGTCTAAGCCATTTGGAAAGAACGAAATGCGCGAAGATTTCAGGCCACCAGCAAAACTGAGGAGTGGATAAAGGCATAAGTAATCCGTGGAATCAGTGATCTACTTTTCTTGTAAAGTCATCTGCCTCATTAAGAACCAGCATTCGGACACCATACACTATGTTCTCTATAGCTGAGTTGTAGTAACTGTTGTGCATGTTGTGTGTTAAAGGTCTCTACCCTTGGACGTCCATTGCTTTGTAATCCTATTTTTTGCTAATTCAAATTTTCTTTTTAAAAAAAAAAAAGCGAGGAACGACACTGGAGCATAAGTTTCCTCTAGAATTGGTGCGTTGAGCGCTAAATGGTTCTCATAAACTAGGAATCTGTTCTGGATTCATGTGTGCTGACAATATATATATTCTTATAAATTATGTAATTATAAATGTATATTATCAAATTATAAAATATTAATTTAGAGAGATTTTAGTTAATTAAGGAGTTTACATGCAAACAGTCTTGTTGATGCGACAGGGAAGAAGAGAGCTAATTGTTGCTAAGCGCAGAATCTAAAATACTTAGTTTAGTTTCATGTTTCCTTGAAAAATTTGTAGGTTTTTTCTTTGTGGGTGTTCTTCAAAATTCTAAATTTTGGTTTTTGTTGAAATGATTTGGTGGTAAATTTAGGATTTTGAGATTTACCTATGTTAGATATATGTTGTATATTTCTACTTACTTTATTTTGGCATATTTTTATAAATTGTAGATTCAGAAGAATTATTTGGATAAGATTCTAGATAGTATGGAATCCTATTTTGAATAGAAGTGGATAGGATGAAGACTAATGGTGTATTACGTGTGTGTGTGTGTGAAGGTTCACTGCTATGTGACTAAGTTCTTTGAGGGATACACTTGAGTTATTAGGTGATTTTCTTCTTGGTAGATGTTTTCGTGAATCACTGCTATGTTGGTCATATCGTGTGGGTCACTGGTTCTGTCTCTATTTTGCAAAAAAATATGTGAGTGTTTTTGTGAGGTTTTTCTGGTGATTCTTGATGGTGAATGGATGAAGAAAAGTGTGCAGTTTTGATCTGAATGAGGAAGGCTTGCGTGAGGAAATTTGTGTTGGTATCTTGGTAATGGTTTTGCTTTGATGGTGTGTTGGTGTGTTAATTGAGTATTACGTAAAAACATAGCTGAATGGGTCTTCTATTAAAACACTTCTTCTTGGTCTTATGTGAATGACGTTGCTGTAAATTTTTGGAGGATCACGTGATTTTTGGTGCGCTAGGCAATTTATGATTGTATGGATCTTGCAGTTATGTTTTTCTCTTGTTTTTGAACAAAAAGAGGGTTATCTTATAAAACCTAGGCTAAAAGTGTGTCGGTTGTGTTCTTCAGTTTTTGTCATTAATTGAATATTGTGCTGCTGTGATTTGTCTCTTGGTTGATAAGATACGCGGCTGGGTGATTTAGGCAAAAAGGCTATATTTTTTACTGATGTCGTGATTCTTTTCTTGGTTTGGAATTGTTCATTGCTGTATGTCCCTTTGTGTTTGGTTGTTGATTAATTGGGTGGTAAGCAGCTGTGACTTCAGTGTTGTTAATTAAAGGTCTGGTTTTGTTGACTGATTTCACGTGTGGCTCCTGTGTGACTTCAGTGGTGTTGTTTTTCCCTTGATCAGCCGTGGTTGACGTTTTCCTGGTGCAGCCGTGAATTCCTTTTGCTTATTTATTTTTTTGATCTGACTACTAAAGTAATCTTGGCGAACAATTTTCAGATCTTTTTTGGAGGAGCTGAACCAATTGGGAAGTTGTTCTTTTCTTTTATCTCATGTGTATGGTTATTCTTTTCTTAGTTGATTAATCACTTAAGTTATTTTTATTAATTGTCTTTCATTAAGAGTGGTATAGAAAAATCCTCTATTAAGGTTAACGCGAGTTGGTCGTGTTATTAGGAGTGAAAATCTTTCGCAGGAAGTGAGGTTGAGAGATAGTGTCAAGGGTTGAGTGGTGTCAGCTTAGTAAAGCCTTAGGTAAATCTATTGTACTTCCGTCAAAGTATTAATCTAGGTGAGGGCCCCGCAAATGTAGGCAAAGAGTGTTAAATGTTATCAAATTTTTGGTGTCATTTGTTATTTTTCTTTTGATCAATTTTTATTTTTATTTGTACCAGAGACGACCACGTAAAATTGAAAAGTTTTCTAAACTATTAAACTATACATTTTTTAATTGGTATCAGAGAAGGTCATTGTTTCAAAACTTGGTATCAAGTTGGTGTAGATCCTAGTTTCTCGAACATGGCTATAAGAGAAGAAGCATCAATTATCAGGTTACCGTTGTTGGACGGTTCTAATTATCCTGCATGGAAATCACGGATGAAGGTTTTTATTCAGGCATAGGGAACAAGAGCATGGAACTTGGTGTTATATGGCTGGGCACATCCGATGATTACTGACGATCAGGGAGAGATAGTTTTAAAAGATGCATCTAAATGAACAAGAGCCGAAAAAGAGAGGGCACTTGGAAACTCACAAGAAATGCACGCAATTTTTAGTGCTGTTGATGAAGGACACTTCTCAATGATATCGGTGTGTGAATCGACTAAAGAAGTATGGGATGCTTTGCAGACTATTCATGAAGGATCCAAATCAATGATAACATTAAAATTATAGATGTTGGCTGTGAGGTTTGAAGAACTAAAGATGGATGAGAATGAGACTATTGGGGATTTTCATGAAAGATTGCGAGATATAGCAAATCAAGCTCATCAACTCAGAAAGAAATATTCTAATCTAAAGCTTGTCAAGAAGACACTGAGATTACTGCCTCCGAGATTTATTCCTAAAATTGCAGCAATAGAGGAGGCTCACAACATCAATGATCTATCTTTGGAGAAGGTTATAGAAATTCTTACAAATTTTGAGATGAATCTTTTGAGGGGTAAGTAAGAAAGAAGCAAAGAATTGGCGTTACAGGTTGAGACTGGTAAAGGTGTGAATGATGCAGAAGAGGAATCTGATGAAAATGAAGATTTGGTACTACTCACACGGAACTTTGGCAAATGACTGAAAAGAATGAAAAAGGAAAAAATCGAATTCAAACAATATAGTAGAAGCTCATTGAATACTAATCTAAAGCAACAAGTCAAAGCGCAAAAAGGTGAAAGGAAGGTGAAAAAATCTAGTGTCATGAGTGTCAAGGCTTTGGGCACGTTCAAGCCGAATATGCAAATACTTTGAAGAAAAGAAAAGGAAAATCCTTTACTAGCACTTGGAGTGAGAATGATTCCGAGAGTGAATACGGTAGCGAAGAAGAATAATGCTGCATTAGTTGCTTTATATAGTAAAAGTCCAGTTATTTGCTTAACAGTAACTGAAGACAAAAAAAAAGGAAACTCAAAAAATCTTCAGAAAAACTTAAACAACTCAGCTCAAGACACAATATATGATTATGATAGTGATGAAAGTGACCAAGATGGTAGAAAGAAGAATATTTATGAGGCTTACAAAGCAATGTATGCAAAACGAAGGAATATGTGTATAAAGAATGAAAGATTGAAGAAAGAAAATCTCTCCATGAAGAATACTATCCAAAGGTTAGAAGAGAAATTGATGTTGACATTAGATGAGCTTGGTGAAGCTAGAATGAGATTATTAATTACCGAAAAGGGTTTGAGAATGTTAAATGGTGGCATAGAAAAATTAGAAAAGTTAATAGAAATCGGTAAAGTGAAAGGGGATCTTCAAGGCCTTAGTTATATAGAAGAGTGCTCTAAAGTGAATGAGGAGAAAAATGATATGTCCAGATCTGTCCGAGTAAAAGAAACATCGAGAAAGACAGGAAGAATCATACCTACGTGTCACTTTTGTTGAGTTATTGGGCAAATAAGACCAAGATGTTATCAGTTACAACAGATGTTGTTTGAAAGAAAACAAAGTCGGAGAATTCTACATTCCTCACAAAATTTTCAACATCAGCTCTCAGTACCGAAATCCACTTGGGTTAGAAATGGTCAAGGACAAGCATAAAGACGTAGTGAAGGAAAAACAAGAAAGTGTCTAGATTCATAGTTAGTTACTGCTTTTCAAGCAACTGTTCAAACTGAGGATAAGTCAGTTACTTCAAATGAAGAAATCAATCAGACAATTGATGACCGAGTTAATGTGATGAGAAATAAGCCAAGGTTTGACTTTCTTCGAGGGGCACAAGTACTGTGTGCTTTACGTTTTTGAAGTATGGTTTGAAGTTATTTATTATAAAAAACAACAAAAAAAGAAAAGAAAATTTTAAAAAAAGGTTTTGTCTTCTTTAGTTCCCATCTTTTTAGTAGTTTGCATTGTGACTTCTATTTGACTCCATCGAAGACTTTTCAGCTCTCTCATCAGTATGGGTTTCTTTCTCGGGTATCTCTCTCTTTTGAGCATATCTCTCGGCATTTTGAATGGTGGTAAATTGTCATCTTAACGTGCTTTGATTCTTCCGCTGCACCTATTTTTTATTCTTATGATTCTGTGTTTTGACACTGTTTTGTCTCAAGGGGGAGACATCAAATTATTTTTGGTGATTGTTCAATTCAAGGGGAGATTTTAAGATATCTCCGTGGCTATTAGTCTTGCTTTTTGACATCTTTTGTCCCAAGGGGGGAAATTTTGGATGATTGGATTATTGTTTCTATGGATGTTCTTTGGAACTTGATGTTAGATTGAGGGGGAGTTCATATGAATTGTGAATTTAATACTTAGATGTCCAATTATGCTATTCAGGAGGAGTTTCTTATTTGTGACAAATATGCCAAAAAGGGGGAGATTATTAGATATATGTTGTATATATCTACTAACTTTATTTTGGCATATTTTTATAAATTTGACTTATCAGATTTTTTTATTGTCTTGGATTCAAAAGAATTATTTGGATAAGATTATAGACAATATGGAATCCTATTTTGAATAGAAGTGGATAGGGTGAAGACTAATGGTGTATTATGTGTGTGTGTGTGTGTGTGTGTGTGTGTGAAGGTTCACTGTTGCGTGACTAAGTTCTTTGAGGGATACACGTGAGTTATTGGGTGATTCTTTCGAGAGATATACGTGAGTTATTAGGTGATTTTCTTCTTGGTGGATGTTGTCGTGAATCACTATTGTGTTGGTCATATTGTGTGGGTCACTGGGTGCTGTCTCTATTTTGCAGAAAAATATGTAAGTGTTTTGGTGAGGTTTTTCTAGTGAGTTTTGATGGTGAATGGACGAAGAAAGTGTGCAGTTTTGATCTGAATGAGGAAGGCCTGCATGAGGGAATTTATGGTGGTGTCTTGGTAATGGTTTTGCGTTGATGGTGTGTTGGTGTGTTAATTAAGTATTACATAAAAACATAGCTGAATGGGTCTTCTATTAAAACACTTCTTCTTGGTCTTGTGTGAATGATGTTGTTGTAAATTTTTAGAGGATCACGTGATTTTTGGTGCGCTGGGCAATCTATGATCGTATGGATCTTGCAGCTGTATTTTTCTCTTATTTTTGAACAAAAAGAGGGTTGTCTTATGAAACCTAGGCTGAAAGTGTGTCGGTTGTGTTCTTGAGTTTTTGTCATTGATTGAATATTTTGCTACTGTAATTTGTCTCTTAGTCGATTTGGGCAAAAAGGCTATATTCTTTTCTTGGTCTGGAATTGTTCACTGTTGAATGTCCCTTTTTGTTTGGTTATTGATTAATTGGATAGTAAGCAGCTTTGATTTTTCAATCGACAATTAAGTGATTTAACTCGGTATCTTTATACCACTTTTCAAAGTTAATTAAAGGTCTAGTTTTGTTGGCCGATTTCATATGTGGCTTTTGCGTGACTTCGGTGGAGTTATGTTTCTCTTTGATCAGTCGTGGTTGATGTTTTCTTAGTGCAGCTGTGAATTCCTTTTGCTAATTTATTTTTTTTAATTTGACTACTGAAGTAATCTTGGCAAACAATTTTCAGATCTATTTCAGACGAGCTGAACCGATTGAGAAGTTATTCTTTTCTTTTATCTCAAGTGTATTGTTATTCTTTTCTTAGTTGATTAATCACTTGAGTTATATTTATTAATTGTCTTTCATTAAGAGCGGTATAGAAAAATCTTCTATTGAGGTTAACGCGAATCGGTCGTGTTGTTAGGAGGAAATCTTTCACAGGAAGTGAGACTAAGAGATAATGTCAAGGGTTGAGTAGTGTCAGCTCAGTAAAGCCTTGGGTAAATCTATTATTCTTCTGTAAAAGTATTAATCTGGGTGAAGGCTCCGCAGATGTAGGTAAAGAATGCCGAACTGCGTTACCAAATTTTTGGTGTCTTTTGTTATTTTTCTTTTGATCATTTTTTATTTTTATTTGTGCCAGAGACAACCACGTAAAATTGAAAAGTTTGCGAAACTATTAACATATACGGTTTTTCAACCTGGTTGCTACCCCTTCAAAAGATCATCGCTTTCTGGTATTTTGTTTATGATGGTCCATTATTGCATAGGGAATTAAGGCTTGCATAGCTCAGGCTAGCGGAAATTCGGGATTTTTGGAGGTTGTTCTGTGTTTGGCTGGCATGTATGCTTGAAACAGAGTCGTTTAACTACTTATTTCTTCATTTTCTTTCCGTTTTCAAG
Organism: Erythroxylum echinodendron; assembly: GCA_027575705.1. Taxonomy (NCBI): domain Eukaryota; kingdom Viridiplantae; phylum Streptophyta; class Magnoliopsida; order Malpighiales; family Erythroxylaceae; genus Erythroxylum; species Erythroxylum echinodendron. The sequence goes on along the minus strand of JANZXR010000001.1, from coordinate 29,279,010 downwards.
TTCTGTTTGATGGGTTCGACCCGAGTAGTTGTGAGTTGTAATTGCCAGTATTGAGGATCATAATTCGATAGGGTCTTAGCTGATATCTCTTGTTGTCACTTTTTGTCTCTGGAAGTTTGATTCTGTTCTTAGTATTTTGAGACTGAGGCTGTTTCTTCCCACCTGATGATTGAAATTTTCATCAATTTGCTTGAAGGTTTGCATCTAGGCTTGTGTATGATGCAAGGTTTTTGAGTGGCTTGCCTAACAGATAAATTCAGTTTATACTTTTTTCTCTGTCAATGCATGCCAAGTTTCACTAAGAATATTGACTATGTTTTCAAGGTTTGGCTCTGTTGGTACATGGAGTTAGTTAGTGGATCTCAATGCCTGGTGCCATGGAAAGAAAGTAGTAGATGATTATGAACTAGGGCCACTCCCTTCACCCAGACAGTTGGAGAAATTTGGCGCTGTAAAGAGAGTGCTTGATAATCCTTCGGAACGTTTAATCAACTTCAGGTCAGAATATGAATTCGAGAGGTACAATTTGCTTGAAAATTTTCCATTATGAAGTCGTAATAGATGTAAGCATTTCAAAAGATGGATTTGTTTCTATGTTGATGTACATTACTTCTTATCATTAACTATGGAAATGGAAATAATTTTTCAGGGAGGAAAGGAGAAAAAGAAGATGGAGGAAGATGATTGGTCTTGGCAGGGAGTGATTGGAAGCATTATGCTAGGAGCAAATCCCATGTAAGGAGTGTTGGGTTTGGGTTCCCTCCTATGTGGTAAAACCCATAAATGCATTAAAGCCCATTTTCTTTTTAACCCATTAGGGTTAAGTTTTGTATTTGTTATGAAAACCAAAAACAAATTTTAGCAGCTGCAAAAAGAGAGAGAGAAGAAAATAGAGAGAGAGAAGAGAGAGAGGAGAGAAGCTTCTTCTTCATCCTTCACAAAGGGAGAGAATTTTCATCCGACCTGTTTTACATTTCCGGCAACTAGGAAGTCGTTCACCGTTGGATCGGTCTCATTCTTGGTTTACAGTTTCTAGACATATTGTTCTCCATTTTGAACGGTGGAGATTTGGTTGCAAGGTCTGGAGGTTGAGTTTTTGGATCCAAAACTGGACTGGTCTTAAAGCGTTTCCAGAACTGACGAGCTTCATCATATTCTGATTTTGGTCTCTCATTCTTTGTCTAATCGAGCTTAATTTTGGTGAGCATGTTCCTTACTCATTGTTCTTTGTTTTGAACGATGAAGATTGGATTTGGACGGCTAGAACTTTTCTAGAATTTTTCAGAACAGAAGCCTTTGTTGTGATTGCTCTCTTAGTGTAGTTCTCCACTTTAATTTGTGGCTATATAAGATTGAGCTTTTGATTTCTGGATGTTGTGGCTATTGATCTCTGTAAGACAGTATTTGTGATAGTAGATTTCATTTTCTTGGACCAAGAGAGGTCCCGTGGTTTTTTATCCTTCACACCGAAGGAGTTTTTGCCACGTTAAATAATTATTGTGTTTTTGTGACTGGTTTTTTGATTTGTGCATTATTGGGGCAGCTTGTGATCATTTAGTTTGCTGCCAATATTTTCTCGTTATTACTCCTAATAGATTCATTCAAGTGGAGAAGGATTTGTTGATTGATCGTTGCGTGTGTTATACCCGCTTCCTTCTCAACAAGGAGGCGTATAAGGAAAGGAATTCCTGATTGTTTTAAGGGGACTCGTTGGCAGTTGGTATCTAGAAGCCGAGACCTTCTGCTGATGAACCCTGGGGTTTATGGGTTACTTATTACCTGGCTCTTGAAAAACCAACCCTCATGTCTGCTGTATTCCTAAGCTGATTAAATTATACATTTGTTGCAGAAACTGGTTATATATGAGAAATCACCGTCAGAGCCGGATAATTAATGAGATTTCTCGCACATTTCATTCACATGTTTCTTCCAACAAAGAGAAGGGTCAGGGCGAAAGTCCCTCTACAATGTTTTGAAGGCATATTCTGTCTTTGATACAGACATCGGCTATGTCCAAGTACGACCCTTCTGCTCCTCCATTTAGTTTTGCTCAGAAACTGAATGAGGAATGACATTTGAACCGTCAAAAGTGCAGGGGATGGGCCCGTATTACCGTAGTCATCTTTTCTCGTGGGACATTTAAGTAATTATTGCTCTGCTGATGTCCCCATCAAGTAGGAAAAGGTCTTATTAATGTTAGAGATATCAAAATCCAAAAATAAATTACACGCGGGTTCTAAAGTTGATAGGGACCATTACAAATGGGTAGGATTCTTTTCTCATTTATTTGTGTGTGCAAATATTACATAGAAACTCATTGGCAAGTTATCTTTTATACTCTTCCTGATCCTGGTAAATTATGATCCGCTGTAGCAGGCAAGTGTACAAGTCAACTCAAGTCTTCCATTTGACAATTTCCATTTCTACCTTGACATGTACATATGCTTGTATGTACCAATTATTGCTCCCGATAAGGTCTCCTACCTCTGAAACTAGAACCATACTCGTAGATCCAACCAATTCCCATGGAGAAGTTCAATTTCTGTAGCATGTTCTACTCTTTCTGTCTCCTCCTTTTCTTTCCTCTTCTGCTTCTTTCTTCAGCTTCGAGTCCTACATCCAAGTACTTCATCCAAATGTGCTAAACAAATATCTTTAGCACATTTGTGCTTGAAGCTCCGCTAGTTGCACCGACCTCACCTTCTCTTGTAATTACATCACCTAGATTCTCATCCTGAACATTGGTCACAACAGGGTTTTCTTCTGAGATTTTGGTGACCTCAGAGTTTTTGGTCACAACAGGGTTTTCTTCTGAGATTTTGGTGACCTCAGAGTTTTTGTTAAAATATATACGACGAGACCCTTCTTCAAGTAAAACTTTTGTGACAGAACCGCTTTGAAGGCTAGCAATTAAGTCAGAATAAGGAACATTCTTTGGAGATGGAAATGCTGTTAATCTCAAAAACAAATAGCACATCCCAAATGCATCAGATATAGAAATGTAAAGCGACAATCTTTTCATGTTCTTTCTCAAGAATGTTCCAAAATCAATCAACACAGACCTCACTGAGATTCTCTTCAATCTCGTTGACAATAACCGCAACCTTGGTCGAAGTCTCAACGAAAACCTCCTCCTTCCATTACCAACTTCTGATTTCCTCAAACGGATTTGCTCATCTCCACTGCTTCCATTCATTGGTCCAATTCTGTTCCCACTAGCCAACTGAAGTTGAGGCCTACCGTAGTAATCACCAAAACCCAGCAACCCAACTTCATTATCCACCGTGTGCAGTGGCCTAAACCTATTCCTGTGACCGTAAAGCACCAAGTGCTGAAATTGGCTCCTGTGACACAGCACTAAAGAAGGGATCGCAGCTGAACTATAACAAAGTGTTGAGCATTTCCTCAAAGACTTGACCTTTCCTCCATGAACACCAAACTTCTTTCTATTACTAAAGAAGCCACTATCACAAACAACACAAACTGAAGACATATCACTCCAAAACAAAAGGAACTCCAGTTTTTTTGCAGACAGACTTCAAGAACACCAATCAATACGAAAACCCATCATTTATTCTTGAACAACCAATCATATAAGCTGCTAGTGTTTTGTGAAACTGGTAAAGAAAGGTTTCTTTACCTGGTTTTTAAGATGTTGAGTACTAGAGCTCGCGGTTTCGGACAGATAAGAGACTCTGCTGACCGGTCTTGTTGGGCTTTAGAGTGAAGATCCAACGGTTGATAATTTACTCAAATTCTTACTTATTCCTGATTTTGATTATAATTTTTATTGATCTATTATTTAGAGTAAGAAATTGAAATATAAATACAAATTAAGAAAAATTATGTATCGTCCTCGTCATTACACCCAGTTAAAAATCGCATCAATGCGAAGTTTAAAAAAGTATAATAGTACACAATTTTACCAATGCAAAATAAAAACATTGTTTTTAATAGATTCTCAGATAAATATGACATGAAAAGTAAAAAAAAAATTCAAGTATGTAATTCAAGTTTAAAAAATAAAATAATAAGAATAAGAATAGTAATAATAATAAGACAAATATAAATAAAAAAATAAAATAATAATAAACACAATAAAAATAATAATAAGAAAAAAATACTCGGCCAGCAATAATTATGTATCCTCAAGTAAATATCATTTGGAACTATATTAAGGATAAGTATAAATTATATTATCAAATAAAAGATTAATTATAATTTTCCTTTGGAACTGAGGTGTTGAGTGTTGATTGGTTCCATAGCATAGGAATCTGTTCCGGATTCATGCATGTTGACAATGTACAAACTCTTATAAGTTATGTAATTTTAAATATGTATTATCAAATTATTTAATATTAATTTAGAGAGGTTTTAGTTAATTAAGGATTTTACGTGCAAACAATCTTTTGATGCCACAGGGAGAAGCTGCTTGTTGCTAAGGCAGAATGTAAAGTACCCAGGTCAGTTTCATTTTTCCTTGACAAATTTGTAAGTTTTTACCTCGTGGGTGTTTTCTAAAATTCTAAATTTTCGTTTGTTGAAATGATTTGGTGGGTAATTTAGAGTTTTGAGATTGACCCACTTGCTACCCAGTCAAAAGTTTTGTATATTTTTTACCCTTCTTATAAAGTTAGACAAAATTTAATTACATTTTTCGGTTTTTTAATCACTTATTAGTTAAGTTATATAATTTGTTCTGAATAAAGATAATAAAATTACTCAATAAATGATCTAAATTAATGGGTTGAAGTTTAAGTAGAAAATGAATCCTAATTAATGTGGACCGGATCTATATTGAGCTTATGACGGGAAAGCCTAATATGGAAGCTATATATAAAGGTTAAGGTCTCCTGTAGTCGTTGATATCATTTATAAGCATAAGGATTCTCTGACTCGTTAAGAGAACTTGCGTTTTTTATAAAATTATAGAAAGGCTTTACTGCTTTCCAGTGAGTAGTTCTAGTGAAGACAGCGGTGAATTTGCGCTTGTTTTGGCCACACACGCCTGAGGGCTCACAGTACCAACGGAGGGGTAGTTAGTTTGGCGTTGGCGACGTGTGGGTGGACAAAAAATCGCCACATGCACTCTACAGCTGGAGGGCGTGTGCTGCTGACGTGGGAGCTGATGTCAGCACAGGACAAAAAAAATCTCAAAATTTTCAAATTTCCTGTGAGGGTACTCCACGGTATTTTTGGTCAGTTTTCGGGTTTGAAAAATTTATAAAGTTAGTTTTTCATTTTTCTGAATAAATTAAAGTTTAATTTCAGAAAAGGAATTAAGACATTATGAAGCTAATTTCGAATAAATTTCCATACTTTAAACAACACATTAGGGAGATATTTTAAATTTTCATGTCTCGTATCTTATGTTTAGTATTTGAAATCACATGATAGTCACTCGAAATTTTTTTTAAAGACATTTGAAAGTCATTTTTGAGTGAAAATTGTTAATTATATACAAGGAGGTTAGAGTTATAAGAAATAATTGGTATTAAAAAATATTAAAGTTATATTAGGTAGTATGTATTTATTAGTTTATGTTTATCCTAAACTCTCCAAATCGAAAATTTCTTACTTTCACTGTTTAGGCTGAAATGAAATGTAACATAAAATTTTCCGCTTTCATTTCATTTCTTTTTATTCCATTATAAAACTCTCAACCAAACGAGATAAATATGTTATGTTTGATTCCGTCCTATTACTAATCCTCTCACCAAATTTATCCTTAGTTTTGTTCCTTAACAAGGAATGACATTTGAATCGTCAAAAGTCCGGGGGATGGGCCCGTTTTGCCATAGTCATCTCATTTTCTCGTGGGACATATAAGTAATTATCCCTCTGCTGATGTCTCAAGTAGGAAAAGGTCTTGTTATATATTAATGTTAGAGATATCAAAATCCCAAAATAAATTACACACGGGTTCTAAAGGTTACAGAGACCATTACATACGGGTAGGGTTCTTTTCTCGTTTATTAGTGTGTGCAAATATTACATAGAAACTCATTGGCAAGTTAAGTATCCGTTCTTTTATACTTTTCCTGATCATGGTAATTGGTAAATTATGATCCGCTGTAGCAGGCAAGTGTACAAGTCAACTCAAGTCTTCCATTTGACCATTTCCATTACTACCTTGACATGTACATATACTTGTATGTACCAATTATTGCTGCTGATAAGGCCTCCTGACTCTGTAACTAGAGCCATACACTCATAGATCCATCCAAGTCCCATGGAGAAGTTCAATTTCTTTAGCATGTTTTACTCTTTCTGTCTCCTCCTTTTCTTTCCTCTTCTGGTTCTTTCTTCAGCTTCAAGTCCTACATCCAAATACTTCATCAACTGTGGGTCTGACAAGATTTTTAATCTTGATGGCCGGTATTTTGTGGGTGACTTGAATTCTGACGGCAGCTTCTCTATTGAAAATAAGAACCCATCAGCAGACACAGCCCTTCCTTTATATCAAACAGCTAGAATTTTCAGGGGTCAAGCTCCTTACGAGTTCAGGATCAGTACCAGTGGCACATACCTTGTTCGCCTCCATTTCTTTGCGTTCAGTTCTGGTGGGACTAATCTTTCTGATGCTTTGTTCAACATTTCAGCTTCGAATTCTTCTTTGTTGTCAAATTTTAGTGTCAGGAACAGCAGCGATTTGCCAGTGATTAAGGAATTCTATCTCAGTATTGGAGTGGGAACATTACGAATCTATTTCACCCCTGCAGACAAAT
>JANZXR010000001.1:29254918-29266760 GCA_027575705.1 Erythroxylum echinodendron | reverse complement strand
TGGAAATGGAAATAATTTTTCAGGGAGGAAAGAAGAAAAAGAAGATGGAGGAAGATGATTGGTCTTGGAGGGAGTGAATGGAAGCATTATGCTAGGAGAAAATCCCACGTTGTAAGGAGGCGTATAAGGAAAGGAATTCCTGATTGTTTAAGGGGACTTGTTTGGCAGTTGATATCTGGAAGCCGAGACCTTCTGCTGATGAACCCTGGGGTTTATGAAGTAATTACCTGGCTCTTGAAAAACCAGCCCTCATGTCTGCTGTATTCCTAAGCTGATTAAATTATATATTTGTTGCAGAAACTGGTTATAAATGAGACATCACCTTCAGAGCCGGATATAATTCGTGATATTTCTCGCACATTTCATTCACATGTTTTCTTCCAGCAAAGAGAAGGGTCTGGGCAGAGGTCCCTCTACAATGTTTTGAAGGCATATTCTGTCTATGATAGAGACATCGGCTATGTCCAGGTACAACTCTTCTCCTCCTTCATTTAGTTTTGTTCAGAAACTGAATGAGGAATGACATTTGAATCATCAAAAGTGCAGGGAATGGGTTTCCTAGCTGGTCTATTGCTACTCTATATGAGTGAAGAGGATGCATTCTGGTCATTGGTTGCATTGCTTAAGGGAGCTGTTCACGCCCCAATGGAAGGATTATATCAAGTAATTCTCTTGAGTTATAGAATTCAGGTTACTAACTGAATCATTGGCTATTATTTGATACCCAGAAAAATAAAGCCGATGTGTGGTTAAATCAATCTAGGTCGATGGCCTTTCTCTAGACTATGGCTACTGAAGGACTCTTGATGGATGTGATATAGGATCCTTTTCTTTTTCTAGCTTTGAATTATTTTGCTTCATTTCTTGTTTTCTCACATTCTCTCCTCTTCTGGTTGGTGTTTTCACAAAGAAGCTGAGAGACACTTCGTGATTACTATTTTTAAGTCAATAACTGTCCTCTGTAACTTTTTTATTCTTCGAATTGACCACAGAAGACATTCAGGACAAAAGAATTTTGATAAAATAAATAGAAATGAGAGGAGAACAAGTGGAGAAGAATTGAATCATCTTATGAAATCTAGATAATTTGTCATATTCTCAGCTCCAAATCTGTGAATCAAATTTCTAAATGATTGTGCCATGATTCTTCAATTTCTTTAATTGCTGAGGAGATTTGTAACATGATCATGGGTGAAAATCCTGTGCAGTTCATGTCTCTTCATGAAATTTCAGCATAGAATAGATGTCTGCCTCTATAAATAATTTAACTTCTTGACCATTTTAGTTAAGAATAGACAAAAATCTATATGAACCCCTTTGGCCTTGGCGGGATTATTTTCCGAGGATGAGCTTTTCTAATTCTGTTGCAGGTGGGTATGCCTCTTGTACAGCAGTACCTGTTTCAGTTTGACCTCTTGGTGAAGGAGCATTTGCCGAAGCTGGCAGATCATTTCACCCGAGAAATGATTATTCCTAGCATGTATGCAAGTCAGTGGTTTATCACTGTCTTTACATATTCTTTCCCATTTCATTTGGCTATTCGAATTTGGGATCTCTTTTTGTATGAGGTCAGTAACTATTGATTTGGCATTTATTTTCTGTTAAGTGTCGTCGTGTTCTTTGCGTTTATATACATCTGTTTTGCTAGGGAGTTAAAATTCTTTTCAAAGTCGGTTTGGCTCTGTTAAAGTATTGCCAGGACGACTTGGTAAGTTTTTCAAAGCCTCCTCAAATATTCTTTATTTGTGCAAGCATAATTTCTGCTCATATACTGGTTTGTCAGGTAAAGTTGCCGTTTGAGAAGCTTATTCATGCTTTACGTAACTTCCCTCAAGATGCCATGGAACCTGATGTATTAATACCAATGGCTTACTCAATCAAGGTTCAATCTGTCTCTCTGCTATACTTTTCGGTTCCTAGCTTATTCTTTTCAATATGGAAGTGCTTGTGATGCTTCTCCTTTCTGTTCCGTGCGTAATTAGAGTGATTTCTTACCATGGCCTAATTTTGGATCATATATATGAAAGAAGGAAAATTCGGTGATCATCTTAAGCTTTTCGATGATCTGAGTGCATAACATCAGTACTTCAATTAATACTAGAACCAGTGATCTTTTTGTGCCTAGTGCTTCCTGCCTATCTTTCAGGTGACAAATTTCAGGAAGGTCAGACTCTTTATTTAGTTAGCTCGAGAAGTTATAGACCTAGAGTAGATCTACAAAATCTTTCTTAAGACTGAAACAAATGCCACACTAAATTCAAGTTTTACAAGAAAATAGGAAGATATTACACACATTTTCTGATCATCAATTAGAACACACGAGATTATTTTGCTAGCGCGATTTTTGTATTCTTCTTTCCTTTTCTGTTAAGATTAAATGACTTTATATTCAAGGAAAGGCTTTCATTTAACAATGACTATCAGTAGCAGACTGTTAAATAAGGGAAGGCCAACTGTGTCATGACCAACATGTGACTGAGAATATAAGAAGATATGTTTCTTTTTGCTATTACTTAGGAATCTTAGCTACTTCTTTGAAGGCAATGAGCCATGACCTATGATAGGGTTGCTTGATGCTGGCATTATTGGAAAGTATCTATTCTTGAGAAACACAGATAATTTTCTATATTTTTTTCTGAGAAATGTATTGTGGGTGTATTTGGCTGATTATGTTGAATGTCATGTTTATATGTTTATAATTTTAACTAGCTAATACTATTTTATGCATTCAACGGAGTAATAAGCTGGCCGATCGTTAAGAAGCCAAGTAATTCATGGTCGTGAACTAGTACTCTCAGATTTTCTCAAGAAAGAAGTAGCCATTTACTCCTTTAAATTTTCAGTTTAGTAACAGAATGATGTTGATTATTTGTAGGTTTTCTTTCCTGAATTTATTTTTTCTTTCATTTATCTTTCTCATCGACTTTCCAATGGATGCACTGCCATGATCTTACTGATACTTGTGTCACTTTTCTTTTAGCATTTAACTTTTCATTCTGCAACTGAGATGCACTGAACAAATGCTTAATACATCCATCTGATTCTGAACTAAGTTCACACTCTTACAAACCTACACAACAATGAAAATAATGGATAAAAAGTTAACTAGATAGCAAATATGACATGAAGGTTACTCTTCTGCTGAAGCTTTTTTCATCAGTAAGATTAGGACTTGCTCAAAAATGGTGTTAAAAATGGGAGGAAGAATCATGCTTGTGCTTGTCAGTTTCAAGGATTCTGGAAAAAAAGACAATTCATCTTAGGATAAAGGATACGGAATTTTCCCGTGATTTAAGTAACTTCAAAAAAAATCTATTCTTTAAAATTGTAGGAAAAAAATTCTTTCTTGTTTTTAACTTTTTAGAAAATTTCTTTCTCTTAAATTTTCTTTAAAAAATAACAACGAAAAATATATCATATGAATTGTTACTGACATAATGATTCAACTTAATTTTTAAACTTGAACTAATTAAATTCGACCCAAAATAATAATTTATTATAATTATCTTAAATTATTTGTTTGAGTTAGATTTAATTAGTCCGGGTAGAGTTTAAGAGTTGAGTTTGGTCCTCACGTCAGTAACATTTGCCCGGTTTGTCTGTAATGCTCATCTCTTGTGAGTTTTTTTTCGTTTTTTTAAGGTCAGTCTAAAAAAGGAGATCTTTCTGAAAATTTGAAAAATATAAAGAATTTCTTCAAGAAATTTTCTAAAATTACTTTAAACATGAAGAAAGTTTGTGTCTTTTACCCTTCATTTTATAATCCAACACTGGACAGATCCTTTTGCAATGTGCAACGAAAACATTTTGGTGTACAAATCCTTCCATTATTCAGTTTTAGTTTCTTAGTTATCTAACCAAATGTGTTCGTGTTAATTCTCAGGTATCTAAGCGCCTGGAAGAACTGAAAGAGGAGTACCATAAGAAGAATGGGAATTCGGCTAAATGGAAGCCATTGACAACATGAATTCTAGGGTTTTTCTCTTCCAATCTTTTTCTAATTTTCCCCCAGTTACACTCTGATTCTTTGTTGATTTAGGTATTCATCAATCATGAAGAAAGGTGAATATGCCTGACAGTTCATAGTTGTCTGCAACCATCCAAATAATCTTTGTAATTAGCTATTTGGAAACTTGTGTTGCAGAAAAGGAGGATTAGGACATATCTAGTCGGCTCCTATTAGAATCTGATTCCTTAGTTGGTGTATGAAACTTAAAGATGATAAAGATGATGACTATGTTTATCTTTTCTGCCAAATTATTCCTTGCTCTTTTGACTCTCTTAAGTAACTCTTAACAAAGTAACATTATATAAATATTTTATTTAGAATATATACCATTTTAGTGATTGATGGAATATTATATTAAATCTTCTTTTTTTCCTCCACCTATTACAATCTCAATTATAACATATAATTTATTAATTAAATATTTAGGGATAGCAGAGGACTGGCTCCAATATTTTAAAAATTAAAGTGAAACGTCTGTTTTTTAATTTAGTTCGAACCTGGATTGCTTAAACTTAGACTTACTCGAGACTCAATTCTTTTAAATAAAACGATGTTTAGGTCTGACACAATTATTTTTAATGGTCTAACCTATGGGTCAGTCCATTAAAAATACCTAAATATGAACCCACAGGCCTGCCCATTTTCATCCTTACACATATTTAAACAAAACTAAATTTTGCAAATGAATATTTTATTTTAAATTTGCAAAATGTAGAATATTAAAAATAGTTACAAGTCAAATTTTGTTTTTTAACTAATTTATGTTGAGATATAGAACTTGATAATATATTTAGATTTTACATCAAGGCCACAATCGCGGATCTAACTCTGCGCTGAGTTGTGTGGAGGGCGGGAGCCTCTCACCTGAAGGTAGGCCCCTGAGGCGAAAATCTATATCAATTATGTCTTTTAAATTTGCAAAATGTAGAATATTAAAAATAGTTACAAGTCAAATTTTGTTTTTTAACTAATTTATGTTGAGATATAGAACTTGATAATATATTTAGATTTTACATCAAGGCCACAATCGCGGATCTAACTCTGCGCTGAGTTGTGTGGAGGGCGGGAGCCTCTCACCTGAAGGTAGGCCCCTGAGGCGAAAATCTATATCAATTATGTCTTTTGTATTCTCCTGAACATATAATTACGCTTTTGTATTCTCCTAATATACGCATGTTAAAAACATTCACAGTGAAATAACACCCTCGATGATATTCCCAAGCATTAGTGAACCACGTAAATATATGTATTTGTTATTTTCGCATTTGTTCTTTAGTTTTTGTGATTAATCGTTCGTAACAATTTATTAATTAGACCTTTTCTTTTCCTATATACATTGTCATTTAAAATTAAAATAATATCACCTAATTATAGTAATTTAATATCCACCCTCCAAAAAAAAGGGAAAATATCCCAATTTTGCCTTATATAGATTACGGAGAATCCGAAATACGTGTGCGGTTTAGGGGTAGCATGGACACTACAGAAAAGAAATGGCGTAGGTGTAAATAAAGCGTAAAAATCGTGGCAGTTTCATTTGCAGAATGTTTAAATACCGAACTTATTCCGCCAAAATCTCAGCTGGGAATTGTTTGCTCATCGATCGCTAACTCTAAAGATCGTCTCTTTCTCTATCTCGTGGATCGTTGAAAGCTTTAGGGTTGGGGATTTTCTTTAGGTAATGTTGATTTTTCATTGTTTTTTTTTTTCTCGTTCTTTTGAATTGGAGCGTTCGTAGTTTAGTTAAGATTACTTTTCTTTGTGTTGATCGATTCTATGATTGTGTTTCTGGATAGATTTTGATTCAATTTGGATTTTCAAGAAGACTAACAGAGGAAAAGGATATAAATTCAAGAGGTTGGAATTTTCTCACCTTGTTGTAAGTTTTACCAAGTTCTTGCATGATTTAATTTGTTACTTTCTGTTAATGTGGTTGTGACTTGTTTGGTTATTGATTGTCTCGCATGTTTAATTGTTTTCTCGAGGTTCTGGTATCTTCTTGCCTTTCTCTTGATTTTTATTGCTTCGTTGTAATGAATATGAAGAAGCTATTATTTTTTAATTGTATAGGATATCGAGTCCTTCTCTAGATCTTCCCTATTAAGCTCCAGGATGGTCCTTTGAGTTTCCCTGTGGCCTACGTCGTCTTAGACTGTTTATTGGAAATAGTAGAAAAATAGTATAGATAAAATCTTAATACTAAAATTTTATAATTTTTGTTTAAGACTCTTTTTTTAAACACCACTCAAAAATCTTTCTTTTTGCCTTACTAGTGATCAATGCGGTTGCCTTTGGCACATAAAGCAGGTTCTTTTGGTGCCAGTACTATAGCAAAAGCAACATTAGTTTCCCTTAACGTTCTGTTTTTGGTTTTCTTTTTTTCTGGTAATGTAATTTGGAGTAGTATTTTCTCTATGCACGTATGACAGTGTGGTTATGTACCATAGACTTATTAGTATAGAAGAGATTTTGTATACTGGTAATTATCTTGTCGAAATAGTCAATAAACTTTTTCTGACTTGGTTACGATTCAGTTTCTGGAAACTCTATATTGTTAGGAATGCCCTTGTTATGTTTAGCCTTTGTTGATTCACGTTCTTCCTTTCGGGAAGGAAGGGTTACGAAAATCCTATTGATTGCGGCTAATGTCAGTTTGGGAAATTTACTTGAGTTTCTTCCTTTATGTTTAACAATTGTGGTGGGGAAATATTTGATACAAGAACTTTGTTCATTGTATTATGGGTTACTCGGCGCTCAGGTTCATACATTCTTGTTGGTCATTTTCTTACAACGTTAAGAACTTTAACGAATTTTGATCCTCTTTATTTGGATTTGCATTCGTTGTGACTTGCTTTTTTTCTGTTGTTGATTTATAAACTTCTCTTTAACATATCTGCGGGGTTTCTGACAGGAAAGATTGAATGATTTAAATGGAGACCAAAGGTGGCAAAAAGTCTAGCAGTAGTAAATCCTTGTTCTACGAAGCTCCTCTTGGTTACAGCATTGAAGACATTCGACCCCACGGTGGAATCAAGAAATTCAGATCTGCTGCATATTCCAACGTGAGTTTTGTTTCAAATGCGCTCTCACTTTCTGCAGTTAATGGTTTGATATGTTTTCTGAACTATTTTCATGTACTGTCTGTGCAGTGCGTGAGGAAGCCATCCTGAGATCGTCCAAGGATTTTACATATACCCCTTCAGCTCTTTCCTACTGTCATTGTCTTCAGTCAACTGTTTCTTCTCTACATCTCTCGTTCTGTCTTGTACTCTTCTTTGCAACTGTTTCATTTTTCTTTTAAATCAAGATGGCCTTGCCGGTTTCTTCAATTGGATTTGAAGGCTACGAAAAGAGGCTTGAGATATCTTTTACTGAGTCAGGCATCTTTGCTGATCCTGGAGGATTGGGTCTCCGCGCTTTGTCCAAAGATGAATTGGATGAAATTCTCAACCCAGCTCAATGCACCATTGTGGATTCACTTTCTAATGATGAAGTCCACTCTTATGTTCTTTCAGAATCTAGCCTCTTCGTGTACCCATACAAGATTATCATCAAAACTTGCGGGACCACCAAATTGCTTCTTTCGATCCCAGCAATCCTCAAATTGGCTAATTCCCTCTCTCTTTCTGTATCTTCTGTCAGATACACCCGTGGGAGCTTCATATTTCCTTCTGCTCAGTCATATCCACACCGCAGTTTCTCAGAAGAAATTGATGTCCTCGATAGCCATTTCTGTAAACTTGGTTTGGAGAGTGTGGCATACGTAATGAGTGGTCCTGGTAAAGCACACAAGTGGCATGTCTACGCTGCATGTTCTGATGTGAAAAGCCATAAAAGCCACACTTACACTCTGGAGATGTGCATGACTGGCTTGGACAGGAGCCAAGCATCTTTATTCTACAAAGATTATGCCACTTCAGCTGCTATGATGACTCATAATTCTGGAATAAGTAAGATCCTTCCACACTCTCAAATTTGCGATTTTGACTTCGAACCTTGTGGTTACTCAATGAACGCCATTGAAGGAGATGCAATCTCTACAATTCATGTAACTCCAGAGGAAGGATTCAGTTATGCCAGTTTTGAAGCTGCGGGGTATGATTTCGAAGTCGTGAACTTGACTCATCTTGTTGAAAGAGTTTTGGCCTGCTTTGGACCTAGTGAATTCACCATTGCTGTGCATGTCAACACTCTGGACATGGAACTAGAGACCAAGTTCCCACTACATCTGAAGGAGTACTTTTGTGATGTGAGGAGCTATGAAATGTTAGGGAAGGCTGGATCAATCATCTACTACGACTTTTTAAGGACTGCAAGTCCTGCTTCTCCTAGGTCAATCCTGAAATGCTGTTGGAGTGAGGATGAGAAAGACGAGGAAGTTGAAGAAGACAAGTAGCTTACTTTTGCTTTGCCGTTACCTTAAAAAACTATGGAATGTTGTTGGGGTTATGTTTCTTATTAGATAGTTGCCTTTTTATCTTTTATTGATAAGATGGATGAGTATCTCTAAGATTGTATGGCTTAGTTCCCAGACTCCTAAGCGCTCATCCACTATTATTATATGTTGTGAAGGGATGCTATTGTTATTCTAATTATATTATTTTGGTTTTAGATCAAGTTTGGATTTACTAAGCTTTATTCAGCTCTAAACTTGAAACCCTTTAAAAAAAAACATTATTTTTTGAATTTTAATTAAAACAAAAAATTTTCGGTTGAATTGGACCCGATCATATATGGGTTTATCTAAGTCTAATTAGATTCGGGCTCAAACAGCGTGTATTTTTAAGGACTACGATTCAGGTGGGTCTAACTTATTGTCATTATTAATAAATTAAGTTAATTTTATGATTTTTAAGCCAATGTTTTAAGACTATTTTTCAGTCTAGGATTATTTCACACGTTGAATAGTATAACAAATGTGTGAGATTAAAATTTTTGTGTTGAATTCATTTAATTATAATGTTGTTTTCATCAATTTTATTAATATTACAATTATAAATAATAAAATAAGCATTTTTGCACTTATATACAAAATAAACAACTATGATTAATTTTTCTATCTTAAATATTTTTTTTGAAGTGTTCAATTTAAATATGCAAAATTGAAAAAGTTACAAAATTAATTTGAGTATTTATGACCTTTCTCGTTTATATGTCTCGAATTTATATTTCTCATTTATGGCACGGCCCATTTGTCAAGCTTACTCAAGCTTGAACTTAATTGAACTTGTACGACTTGAGTCCCAATCAATCGGAGTTAAGCTCAATTAAATATATATAAATTAAAATAATATTATTTCAATTAAAATAACGGAGTTAAGCTCAATTAAATATATATAAATTAAAATAATATTATTTCAATTAAAATAATATTATTTTAAAAAATTTAGATTTCAAAATTCAGACTAAATTGAGTAGTCCAAACTAGAGTCTAGTTCAAATTTTGGTTAACTCAAGGTGAACATCTTAACTTGGATCGGGTGATTTTGTTATTTCTAAGGATGAGATTTGGGCCTAAGCCTGACTAGGCTCCTGCAGCCCAGTTTGAGATTAACGAGTTAAGCTCAGGTTAACTAAATCTCGAGTCTAATTTTTTCAAAAAATAAGGTCTTAAGTCCGAGACTCTATAACTATAAAAAACGATTTCATTTTTAGGTCCTATCGAGTTCAGGCTCAGCCTAATTACCTCACATCCAATCGGGGATGGGCTCATTGTCCGAGCTCGGCCCATTGTGCGCTATCCAGCCAGTGGTCAGATCATAGCTCCGCGGGTCACAGATGGGCCAGCCCGGCCCGGTCTTTTTATATTTTTTAATTAAAAATTACAAAATGGCGTCGTTTTAGACAAAATAACGCTGTTTTGTCCAAAATGAACGGGCCATGAGTCAGGTCAGGCTGACCAGATATCTGCATGGGCCGACCGTGATCAGCCTGTGATCCATCCAACCTGGACCAAAAATGAGCCAGACTGGCCGAACCGAAATTGTCTTCCCTACCTCCCATTCCTGCCATTAACAAGTCCAACTAGCTAACGAATGGTTCCTTCTTTAGTAGTTTTCTCTCTTCCTACTGCTCCCCAACAAATCGCATGCCCGTTGGACAGTGAACAGCTGGTCCTCCTCCTGGTCTAATGCCCTCGAAACCTCAACCTACAAAAATGGCTTCCGTTCTATTTCAGGCCGAAACAAACCATCCCAAAAAGTTGCATTCCACGTAGAAGTAAACGTGTCAAGTAATGGGTTGGGTTTGAGCACTATAAAAACACCTGCAATTGTTCATCCAAAAGCAGTGATATACTTACTATTCCAGAACCTCCCAAATTCGAGCAACATCAGATCAAGAAAAATGGCGGACAACAGCCAGAACATGAGCTATAAGGCGGGAGAGGCCAAGGGCCAGGCTCAGGTAATCAGCTTTTTAATTCCAATTTCTCTTCCTCACGAAGTTTGCGTCTTGTTCTTTCAGGGCTGATTTCTCCTCCTCCTCCTCCTCCTCCTCATCCCTTTGCAGGAGAAGGCGAGCAACTTGATGGACAGGGCGGGAGATGCTGCACAATCTGCCAAGGAATCAGCTCAAGAGGTTTCTGATCTTTTAATTCAGTCTAGTCTCAATTTTATCTGTTCTTGATGATGCCATCAAAAATAAGCTTTAGCCTTGGGGATGCGAAAAGGGTCCAGAACCCTATGATTTAAGGGGTTGAAGGTTCAATTATGGTGAATGTAGTCTCCACTCACCTCAAACTCAAATATACTGGAAACTTGCAAGCATTATTTGGGACGAGCCCGTCTCTTGATTCTGAATCACTAATTCGTTAAAGTAATTTTCTATTATATGATTGTGTGACATTTTTTTGTTCTTGGTGTTTGTTTACAGACTGGGCAGCAGATGCAGGCCAAGGTACAAGGAGCTGCTGATGCTGTGAAGAATGCAACGAACACAAACAACTGATGATGAACACACCCTCTATGCAATTTTAGAAAGTTTTTTTGTTAATTTGTGTTTTGTCATCTGGGCATTTTGAGTATTGCTTTTCAATTTATGTATAAAGAAGAGAACTCACTTTGTGTGTGTGTAATTCTCTCAACTTCATAAATGTTGAAAAGAAAATGCAATAGATAATGAGAAATTTCTGCTTCCATTGATGCGATTCTAAATTTCTGATCGTTGCAACTTTTTCTGTAACTTTTCGCTTTCTTATGTATTATGGGAAGGGACACTTAGGGCATCTCCAGCAACCTACCGGCAATTTTTTCATTTTTTCTTTCAATTTTTTCTCTCATCCTTTTTTCTTTCTTTTTTCATTCATTCATTTTTTATTTTCTATTTTTTATTTTATTATTTAAATAATATTTCAATATTTTCATTATATGTTTCTTTTAAGTAATTATAATTTTATAATAATTTTAATGCTTAATTTTATGACTATAAATATTTTTATTATATATTTATAACTTTATAATTATTTACTTATGAATAAATATTTTAAACAAATAATTTAAAAATATCCATTAGAAATTTTATTATACGTAAAAATATAACAATAATAATATTATGAATAAAAATATACACGAAAAAGAAAAGGTAGGTTAATTTTATAAAGTAATTTTAATAATGATTAATGAAAGGTACAAAAGAATATATTGAGAATATTACTTTTTAATGTAAAAAATAAAGTTATAAATTGGAGTGAAAACTACTATAGTATCTCTAAAATAGATAAAACTTCACTCTATTTTAAAAGAATGGGTTGAAGATGACCTGAGTGGTTATTAGTAGAGATAGCAACGATTAAGTTTGATATGAGTCTAATTTGATTTTTTTTTCATGATTCTT
>JANZXR010000001.1:29236039-29254818 GCA_027575705.1 Erythroxylum echinodendron | reverse complement strand
CTTAGTTTCATGTTTATAAATATTTTCATTATATATTTATAACTTTATAATTATTTACTTATGAATAAATATTTTATACAAATAATTTAAAAATATTCATTAGAAATTTTATTATACATAAAAATATAACAATAATAATATTGTGAATAAAAATATACACGAAAAAGAGAAATTAGGATAATTTTATGAAGTAATTTTAATAATCATTAATGAAAGGTAAAAAAATATATTGAGAATATTACTTTTTAATGTGAAAAATAGAGTTATAGATTGAAGTGAAAACTATTAGAGCATCTCTAAAATAGATGAAACTTCACTCTATTTTAAAAGAATGGGTTGAAGATAACCTTAGTGGTTATTAGTAGAGATAGCAACGATTAAGTTTGATATGAGTCTAATTTGATTTTTTTTCATGATTCTTGAAATATTTGATCCAACTTTGAGACCAACGTAATTTAACTTAACTGTGATTAGGGATGACGATTGAACTCGAGACAGCTATCGAGTTTGATATGAGTTTGGTTCGATTATTTTTTCTTGATTCGAGATCGATCACATTTGAAATATTTGATCCAACTATGAAACCAACTTAAGTTAACCTAACTTTGACCAAGGATGACAATTGGGTCCGAGCCTAGGCTCGACCTACCCTAGCCTAGTCCTACGTCAACAAGATAGATTTATTCTGATTGGGCTCAAGCTATCCAGGCTCAATCTGACCCAAGGCTTGATAACTCTTATAAAAAAATGACATTATTTTATAACAAGCGACGTCAATTTTTTATTTTTAATTAAAAATAAAAAAGAAGTTGAGTCGGTATAGTCGAGTTCAAGCTTAGGCTGGCTATCTCAAGCCTGCTAATTAAAAATAAAAAAACAAGTTGAGCCGGTACAGTCAAGTTCAAGCTTAGGCTAGCTATCTCAAGCCTGCTTAAGCTCAAATTCGGGTTAAGCTTGGGCATCCAACAGAAGTTGTCGGGTCGAGCTAGGGCATGGGGAGGCCTAGTTCCAATTCGACGGTTGCCTTCCCTAACTTTTACATATTCAAAGGTAAATATTCATTAATATACAAAATGATGTTCTTTTGTTATATTATGTGAAAGAAGTTTAGATTTTAACCCCAAACTCTTTGATTTAGAATTAAAACTAAAATAAAAGGTCAGTTTAATCTCAAGTTTTTAAAAGAAAATGTTTAAATCTAGCCTTAATTTAATAAAATTAAGTTGTATTTATTAATTTTGCATCCAATCAAATTAAATTAGAATGGTTATGTCATTTTAATCTTTAATAACCTTATCACTATTATAAATAATTAAAAAATATTACTTTATAAAATAAAAATCTTTATTTTTAATAAATATGACCTAAATAATGATTATCTAACTAATCTCGAAAAATAAAGTCTTTAACCGAAGTCTATAATGACCAAACACATCAAGGAAAATTAATTTCAAAATGCTTGAAGTATTTGTCATAATTCGACTACTCTAAATATTTAATTATCATCATCATCATTATCATATTCAATTTAATCCCGCACTAATGCAGAATCTGAGAAGGTTTGATAATACACAACCTTATTTCTACAAGATAAGGAGGCTGTTTCTGGTAGACCTACAGACAAATATAACACGAAGTGTTTAAAAAAACTCCAAAATTTTAATATTTTTATAAAATAAAGAGTTTATGAACATACTTTACAATCAAAGAGTGATGAACTAACTCTAATTTCTTTTACAAAATTAATAATTAATTTTAATGTTATTAATGTTTAAATTAAAATAATTTTATTTTTAATAAGCCAAAAATAAGCATAATTATGTGAAAACAAATAATTAATTATAAAATATTATTAAGCAATCTCAGTATACCTTTAAAGTGAATCTTTTATTACTTGCATATAAAAGTAAATAACAAGCTAAAAAAGGACTATCTAAAATCTAAAATGCATATAAGTATATGTCATACAAATTTGATATTTAATATATTAAAATTTTCTAAGTATGTCCAAAACTCAGATTTAGGTTTGAGTAAACTTCTGAGAGTGAACATTGGAGGTGGTGGAGATTTAACTGTTAAAATTTTGAATTTTTTAATTTTTTAATATAATTTTTAATTTTTCAATTTGATTTATTTTAATAATTTTATTAATTAATTAGTCAATTTTAAGAATAGCAATGAGTCGGCTCATGAATCTAGGTATTTTTAATGAATCAGCTCATAGGTGAGCCTAGGCTTAGACGGACTCAAGGTCTGATTTTTGCTTAGAGAAGATCAGCTTCACACAGGTTTAGGCTTAGACAATTTATATTCGAACTCAATTTAAAAAAAATTATTTTACAGTTTTAATTTTAAGAAAATTATTTTTAAAATTTTGACAAGACTAGTCTCATTCGTACAATTCATCCCACGGGTAGCTTATTTGTTTCCAAATTTTCTCTCTTTTGACTTAATTTGCAAAAGGGTCACTTGTTTAGCACCAAAAGCTTCAGCTTTTGAGGAACCCGATAAAAGTTTATTCCTTTTATAAGTTTATATCATGTTTGTCGCAGGATTTTTGCAGATTTGACGTGGGTTAGAGTTGAAATTAGTAGGTTTCATTTGATTTTGGTGTAAACTTTGGGGTTGCCTTTGTTTATAAATTCGTAAAAGAATTATGTCACCGACCGAAGGTCTCGTCGAAACTGGGGCTTGCGAAGCCTTCCGACAAAAATCGATGTAGTTTTCCTCATTTAAGAGGGTTGCGGTACGCGTATAGATCTTGGGGTTTTGCCTCCTTCTTTGTCGGTTGATGATCTTCGCAGAGTCTCTGCTGATTCTCGTAGAAGGTATAAATTTTGGTCTTTTCTTTTTAGTACCTAAGTAATATTTAGCTTCTCAATAAAGCAACATGAGTGACCGCCATGTGATGTGCAATCGTTCTTGTATTCTCAGATATGCGTCTTTAAGAAGACGTCTCCTGGTTGATCCACAAATAAAATATTTACGTATTTTTTAGTATTGTCATATTAACTGTAGATATGGGAAAGAAGCAGCAGAAGTTATCGGTAATCGGCGAAGGACTTGATGCTCTAGGGATGAGGTTATATTCCTCCTGCATTTTAATGACATAGTCCAAATAATCATAACATTCACGATGAACTTCTTAAACCCGCATATTATTCATAATTTGTATTTTCGAAGATGTAAATTTACCTTTTGGGAAGAATGGAAATTAACGATCGATCATACTCTAACCAAATTCTGATCTTATTGTGCCAACTTGTTAAGAACACAACTAAAAAAAGTAAGATTAAAATTTTCTATAAATTCATACTATGTGGGCATCACCATTTTACTAAAACTATCTCAATAATTTCACATTGAAAATGATTTCGTTATTAGTGGACATGACGTCGTATGGTTAACTTGACTTTCAATATTTTTGTTGCGTGTCACTTACTTTCGATTCCAATCCAATTTACGGTATGGGTAATCGAATAGTTACCTTAGAAGAAGATTAACTAATTGTTAAAAAGTAATTCATGAATATTATACGAAAATAAGACACAATAATTCTAATCTCACATAATAGAAAGGTCAAGAAATAGTGAGCTGTCGTCTATTTACACTTAGTTACTTACCTATATTTTGTTGTGATGATTAAAGTTCTTTACTTTCCTAATTGGCCAAAACGGTAATCTAGCCTCTTTCTAAGACGCTCAACTGCGAAGGATGACCTTTGATGCCTAGACTTGGAAGTCTGGGATCAGAGTTTAGCGAATTCTTCAAAACGTTATGTCAAGAGTCGTAAGTTTGTAGTGTATTAAAATTTTGTTAATAATCATTTAATTTAATTTTTTTATTACTCTCCAATTTTTTTAATTTTTATTTTTATTTTTTTATACGTCACAATTATTACACTCACAATTTAAAAAAAATTTTAAATTAGTTCATAACTCTTTATATTTATATATTTTTTATAAAATTTTAAGTTTATTTTTTTAACTATGTACTAAAATATTATAACATATTTATTTACACCTTTTCCTCTAAAGTTTTACTAAACTATTTTATCTTTTTCATTGTATAAATTTCATAATATTCACTCGCATATTTCATCCATTTATCTTTTTAATTCATTTATTCGTTTATCTTTTTAATCCATTCGTTATTATACATTTTAAATTTTTTAATTTTTAACTTACTTATTTTTATTAATTCATTTGAAATAATACAACTATTATATTTTAGCCCCTTTTCTTTGATAAAATTTTATCCGCAATTACACAATTCTATTTTTTCCTTAAAATTTTAAATTACATAATATTCATTTATATATCTATAACTATAAATAACATAAAATCTCGCTGCTGGAACTTGGAATTTGAGTTTTAGGCTTAGGATTTCAACCTAAGATTGTTGAAACTTCAGGTTGCTATATTTATAGGGATTGATTGGCAGAAATTTATGATAGAATTTTATGATTTTGATAGATAGAAATTCAAGTTAGAGTTGTGGGAATTTTTGTGAGATTAACGGAGGGTAAGAAACTAAGAATTACTTATACATTCTAAAAATTACTGGATTATTAAATTTTGCTTTCTAATTTTATTAACCCAATTTAAATATTCAACTTTTATATTTTTTACTCACTTACAAAATTTTGTCTATAATCATACACTTCTAATTTTTACCTCAAAATTTTAACTTGAACAATATTCATTCGTACAAAACCTATATATACATATACTCTTAATTTCAAAAATAATTGGGCACACACTTCTCCGAATTATCGCACAATGATAGTCTCTAGTAAAGTTTAATACGGTGTTTGAAATCTAATGAATTGAATTCAATTCATTAATTTTGTATAATTGAATTCAATTTATATGTTTGGAATATTAAAAAAGAGATGACTTGGATTTAACTTTATAATTAAATCTCATTTTTTTTATGAATTCAATTCACATCTGAAATGGTACGATTTGGCTTGTGAATTGAAGAGTCAATTTTTTTCAAAATATTATTTTTTTAAAATATACACAGAATAAATATACAAATTACTACAAAACACACACAAGTTAATTGCATATTTTTTTAGTTAAAAATAAAAAATCATACAAAATAGTTAAATTTATTTTTATTGTGTTTCAAACAATATAATTAAATTTAATTATAATATTTATAAACTTATTCTAAATAATATAAATCAAATTTAATTTAATTTTACAAATATAATTAAATCCAATTCGTACAACGTAAATAAATCTGATTCTAAAGTTTCCGAAGGGCTGGAAATATGTTGAATGTTCGTTTTAATAGTTTTTGAAACATACCGCGAGTCTTAACCACAACCCAAAGCCTCCCAAAAACCCTAAAGCACTCTCATTTACTCATCCTCTGTGTCTCTCTCAGTTTGTTTGATCTCGCATAGCCACATCTATGAGACAGTCATGGCGATTGCTCCTATTCCGAAACTACCATCGCTCTTCTTCCCAATTGTCCACTCAGCCCCTCCATCATTTTCAGGCAATCTCTTCCTCAGCGCTAGTTCCCTCTCTCTCTTCGTTTCAACCCCTGTCAGGCGTCCGTTTGGCAGAACGAATCAACCCCGGAATCCCATTTGCTCGTAATTTCTCATCTGAGCCTTTAGTTGAATCCAATAAGGAGCCGGATCACCATGCGGTTATATCTGATATCTTCGTCCGGTGTAGTGGTGCTAGTGATATTGAAAGAGAATTAGAGTCGAGTGGTGTTGTTATTAGCCACGATGTTGTCTTGAAAGTGTTGAAGTCTTTGGATTCGAGTCCTATTGTAGCTCAGAGGTTCTTTGATTGGGTGATGGAGAGAGATAGGAATAGATTGAGCTCCAAAGCGTATAATTTGATGTTGGGGATTTTAGGTGTGAATGGGTATGTTGAAAAGTTTTGGACTTTGGTTGGTACCATGAAGGGACAGGGTTATGGTGTTTCGAAGGGTATACGGGATAAAGTAATGGAGAAATTTGAGAAAGATGGATTAAGTAGTGATGTAGAGAGGCTAAAAGCTGTTTTTGCTTCAGGGTCAACAGATGATTCGAAAGAAAAGATCGGTTTGAGAATGAGTAGGATTGTTAGGAATCAAGTTTGGAGCGAGCAAGTTGAGATCCAACTTAGGGATTTAAACGTGCCATTTTCAACTGATTTGGTGAAGATTGTATTGGAAAATCTAGCAATGGAGCCCAGCAAAGCACTTATATTTTTTAGGTGGCTTGAGGAGAGTGAGCTGGTGAAGCATGATGAAAGGACTTATAATGCAATTGCTTGGGTTTTGGGTAGGGAAGATTGTATTGATCGTTTCTGGAAGGTTTTTCAAGGAATGAGGAGTAATGGATATGAAATGGAGGAGGAAACATATGTGAAAGTATTGGGAAGATTCATGAAGAGGAGAATGCGTAAGGAGGCTGTTGATTTGTATGAATTTGCAATGGGTGGAGCTAATAAACCTTCAGTGCACTGTTGCACTTTTTTGCTGAGGAAAATAGTTGTTGGTAAAGAGTTGGATATGGGTCTTTTTTCGAGGGTGATTGGTATCTTTACTGGGAATGGGAATATGTTGACAGATTCGATGCTTGACTCAATACTCAAATCTCTTAGAAGTGTTGGTAGGTTTGGAGAGTGTAATAAGATTTTGAAAGAAATGAACGAAGGTGGGTTTAGTCCTGGTAGTACTTTGCAGAGTAAGATTGTGCTTAACCTTAGTAGTGCTGGTAAGAACGAAGAAGTAGGTGAGTTTGTCAATCATATAGAAACATCTGGTAATACTTTGGATTTCAAAGCGTGGGCATCTTTGGTTGAAGGGAATTGTGCATCGGGAGATCTTGAAAAAGCATCCACTTATTTCCATGAGATGATGGGGAAAGAAGGGGTTTCTAGGGTTGGTTATGTGTTTGAAATGTTGGTAAATGCATATTGCTGCAAGAATAGAGCGATTGATGCGTGCAAGCTTTTGCGTGATTGTGTTAGTGAACATGAATTCAAGCCTTTGCATACTACGTACAAGTCATTGATTAGCAAGTTATTGGTTCAGGGTGGATTTAAGGATGCCTTGAGTCTACTAGATTTGATGAAGAATCATGGCTTTCCACCCTTTTTGAATCCGTTTGTAGAGTATGTATCGAAGTCCGGAACAAGCAATGATGCTATTGCCTTTATGGAGGCAATGACTTCCAAGAAGTTTCCATCAACATCTGTAGTTCTTCGCATCTTTGATGCCTTATTCAAGGCCAAAAGGCATAACGTAGCTAAAAACTTACTGCCTAAATGCCCAGGTTACATTCGAAACCATGCCGATGTTTTGAATTTATTCTACACAATGAAGTCTGGTAAAGATAATGTTGCTACCATTTCATCTGTCTGAGTTTTTATGGAGGGCCTGATGCGTGTATTCGGTTTTTGATGTAATCCGGTACTTTTGAGAAATTATAGTGTCAAGGTTTTCTACATCCATAATTTTTCCTTGATTCTTATTTTGTAGAGAATAAAATCTTAGCCAATTATCTAACTTTTGACTATTTTGCTGTTTTAATGCATACGGTGTTTCAATTTTTCAATATGTAATTCAGTTACGATATGAATCTTGGTTATTTTCATATCTTGTACACTAGGAGTTCTAGCTCGTGCTGCAACAAAGTCTTCAGAAAAGAGTTCCATCAGTACGATTTTTATCATCTGTAGCAAGGGGAAAAACTTCATAGAGTTACGTTATTAATTGGAATTGGTCTCAAGCTTGGTCTGGTGGCTTTGCTATTTCATTAGTTGCTTGCTTGTTATCTTCATAATCGATAAGATCAGCATCCACATTATTGTCTTTCAGTTTACAGGCAAATTCTCTGTACATAGTACTCAGCTTAAATAATTTGCAATCTGTCAAATAGGGTTAACATGATTCTTAAATGCTCTCTGATGTACCAAAAGATGGTGATTCCTGAATATGATCATTCTCAAATATTATCATAATACTAAAAAAAGCAATATTATATTGTCAAGTGCAATACTATATCTATGAGAATATTCGTTTAAACTTCATTTTAAATGTAAATGAAATGCTGTGATCCATTTTCTCCCGCAAGAAGTAAGAAAAGATCCATCTGGTGGGCTTTGTAGAAAATCACTTCTTTTGGTATATGTGTGGTTTTCTTTGTTCTTTTTCATTCTCTGGTCCAGTTTTTATCTCGTTTGGAGCAGAAAAAGCAGCTAGATTTTCTTATCTGAAATTTGGTTACTATAAGAGAATTTGGAGTGTGAACTTGGTTCATTTAAATGCAGACTTGTGATCAGTCATGGTTGTCTGTTTTTTTTTCTCTCTTGGGTCATCTTTCTCACCCAAATTAGTTGAACTTGAAAGTGTGTTTTCATGTTTTAAACAGAGTGCCAGCACTATTCTAGCATTAGAGATGGAGTTAACAGTGACTTTGTTTCTCCACCAAACATTTTAGTTTCTTCCATGCAGATTTCTGTTCTTCCCAATAGGGGAGAAAATAAGTGTCCCATCCTCCTTTTAGCTTTCTTTTTTAATTATGTATCTTCTCCAACAAACAATCTCTGCATATTCATCCAAATTATATGCTGCATATAATCACATAAAGTTGGACTTGAAAAAGCAGGTCTAAGCTGAATCTATTCGGGCTTTAGGCATATCTTAACAAGCCTAAGCCTAATCTGTTGGTTTGGGTTTAAACTTGTTCGGCCCAAAACCCAAACCAAACATAGGTAAATTTTCCAAATTTCCTACAACTTTTGTACAAATGTGAAGGATATGGACTAGTTGGGATGCTTGGATGGTGATAGAGAACTACCTTACCATTTTAGATTATGGATAGGGCAAAGCTAGGTGCCTTTTTGAGTCTTTTGAGTGGACCAAGAAGGCAGGAGATCAGAGTCTGGAGTTTGAGAAACTTGTGGTGTAGGTGCCTTCTCATTAACTAGGACAGTGACATGGCAGGATGCCGTTGGATGGAAGAATTCCCCAAAGGGTCATCTAAGTCGGCTTCTATTGATTAGGGTTAAGGTGTAATAAATTTCCACATCAAAGTGATCCAAATCCAGGATTGATAAGGATGCCTCAATCTGTTGCATTGATTTTGGTCCATTCGTTCTTTGGTGGTTAATCGCTTCTTTTTCTTTCGGTTCAAGTTTGGTTTGGTCCGAATACCCGAGTTTTAGTCTAGTTAAACATATTTTGATTATATTGTTTCAAACTCGGTTAATCCGACTTTTCATAATTAATTGAACTTGAAAAAATTGGTAAGACCAAAGCCGATTGCAAATAACTCAAACTCGGATATAATCAAATTGGACTTTGCATAAATGTTTTTTTAAGATTTCTCATGATTTTTAAAGATTATCATAAATTTTAACGTTAGAGATTATTAATCTCTCTATTACACCTAAGAATTAACAATTTATGATTACGAAATTAGTGTCTGAATATAGTTAGTTAGGAACTGAAATGTTGAATAACTACCAGACAAGACAACCTAACCTCATCTTATAGGTAACCGAAACTCAAAGTTCTTGTCCTCTTGCCACGTGTACACCCAGAATCTTAGCTATTGTGTGGACCCACCTGAAACCTGAGTATTGCCACGTGTCAGTACAACGACGTTTGCTCACTGTAAAAAGCCGCAGCAAAAAATGAAACAATCTCGGACCCCACACAGGGGATGGGACCCACCCTAAAACTCATGGAACCACAAGATAAAGCTTAACTTTTCGCCGCCACTAATTTCGCACCACGTGGCAGCTGTTGGAATCTCTCTTTCTCCTCTTAGTAGTAGTAACCAGTTCACAACTCTCACCCACCCATCACCACCACTTCTTCAATTCACTACTCGTCTTTGCGTTACTTACATGAAAATGATGAAGGAGGAGAACGGCGTCGGCGGCGGAGGCAGAGGAGGAGGAGGAGGGGGTAACAACTGGGCACGTGTGTGTGACACTTGCAGAGCAGCAGCGTGCACTGTCTACTGCAAAGCTGACTCTGCATACCTGTGCGCCAGCTGCGACGCCAGAGTCCATGCGGCGAACAGGGTGGCGTCCCGACACGAGCGCGTCTGGGTCTGCGAAGCCTGCGAGCAAGCTCCGGCCACCTTCTTATGCAAGGCTGACGCTGCCTCTCTCTGCACTGCCTGCGATGCTGACATCCACTCTGCCAACCCTCTTGCCCGCCGCCATCAGCGCGTCCCAATCCTCCCCATCTCCAGCTGCTTCTACGGACCAGCCGAAGACGGGTTTAAGGAGAATGAGCAAGAGACTGTTGGTGAGGAGGAAGAGAATGAGGCCGCTTCTTGGTTGCTCCCAAATCCTGTCAAGAATGCTAATAATCAGAATGTTAATGGATTCTTTACTGGCTCAGAGGTTGATGAGTACTTGGACCTTGTGGATTATAACTCCTGCCCTGATCAGAATCAGTATTCTTCTGATCAGTACAATCACCAATTTGAACAAAAGAGTTATTGTGGTGACAGTGTTGTGCCTGTTCAGTGTGGAGAAGGTAAGGATCAGTTGCAGCAGCAACAACAACAGTACCATAATTTTCAGTTGGGAATGGAGAATGATAACTCAAAAGCTGTTTATAGCTACAGCAGTTCCCTCAGTCAAAGTGTAAGCTTTCTATAGTTACAATCTCATTTTAATCTTGATTGGTTCCAGTAAACTTGGAAGTTTTGTCATTTTTGATCTTGCTTCTTTCAAACTGTACCATGAACCAGTTTGGTTTCTTTCTCAAAGTTGCAGAGTGACTAGCTATTGAATTTTAGTTATCCATTATGACATGATAGCAGAAGCAGAAGTTCAATATTCTTTACAGTAAACGAGAAAATCTTGGGGCTTATTCTACTGATATTTTTTTGGTTGCACTTTATAAACTACCTTTTCCTCTTTATGTTTACTTTCTCCTTCCAAAGGTAACGGAATCTCATGACATAACACTGTTTCTTTATTCATATTTATTCCATGTTGTTCATTCAGGTTTTGATCTCCTAATTTAATCAGCATTTGTGGATTTTGCTTAAGACCATATTAAGAAAAATTTAGCTTCAAAGCAATCATTAAGATAATCCGACTTACATGAACTCTATCCTTCCTTGAGTTTCTGTCTTGGCTTGTCCTGCACATGGAATATAAACCAGCTATGGTTGAAGGGGTTATGAACCGATTACAGTGATGAGCTTTGCAATATAAGAGAATTGGACATGTTATAGCATTGAAAAAGAAACTCAATCTTGTTTGCAGTTGTTGCAGCAACTTATGGTTTCACTTTCTGTTCCTGTAACAGGTTTCTATGTCATCCATAGAAGTTGGAGTGGTACCAGAATCAACAATGAGCGAGATCTCAGTATCACACACAAGGCCTCCTAAGGGTACAATTGACCTTTTCTCTGGAAATCCAATTCAGATGCCATCCCAACTTAGTCCAATGGACAGGGAGGCCAGAGTCCTGAGATACAGAGAGAAAAAGAAAACAAGAAAGTTTGAGAAGACAATCAGGTATGCCTCAAGGAAGGCTTATGCAGAGACCAGGCCCAGGATCAAAGGTCGATTTGCAAAGAGAACAGATGTAGAAATTGTGGTCGAGCAGATGTTCTCCACATCGTTGATGGCAGAAGCTGGATATGGCATGGTCCCATCATTCTAAATCCAGCAACAGATTGAAAGAAAGCTGAAAGAGGAGAACATAATCTTTAGAAGATAATTGTACTAGTTATTGTTAAGGCTACAGTACTGGTAGTGTATGTTTCTTATGTACTTAATTTTCTTGATCAACGAGATACATATGTTTAGTTATTTTGTTCATCTTCTTTTCTCTGTTGCCAATATCTTACAGGTCCATATACAGCAATAAATTTGCTTCCAAAACTAATACAGTAGACTAAAGATGTTAACTTGTTCCATATTATCGGATGCTAGAGGTTAGAATACGAAGTAGTGATTCCAGGATCCATCCACTACACTAGTAAAGATCTCCACGAAAACGAGCATTCAATGTGGCACCTTTCTTCAGAACAAAAGGGAGAAAGTCTCAGCCAGAGTGGAAAGAATGACGTGGCCGATCCAAAGGCAAATGACCTTTTTTCTTCTTCGAGTTGTTGAAGGAACTTTTGCACTTTTGGCTAGTCTTTGCTTGTCAAAAATTTTACTCCTCACCTAAGAGAAATCTATTACTGTCACCAGCTCATGCCAATCCATATTCTCCACTCAACGATTCATGCAGAAACATCCACATATACAACCATTGATTGCAGTGGATGTCAAGATCTGCTAAAAGAAAAGGCCAACTTGAGGGATATTGCAATAAAGTAGAGCATAATTTTTACATGATCAAGAATACTGTCCTGCAACTATGGATAAGGTGTTTATGAATCTCACTGCTGCATTAACAACAAGATGTAAGAGGGAGCTGAACGATTAAGTTGGAATTTAAAGCATGGAAGATTCATGAATCATTAACCATAATAACACAGCTTTGAGGAATGTTGGATCATCTCTTGTTCCTTTGATGCAAAATGACAAATCATGCTCTACTATTTACTTCATAGAATCCCAATCTTAAGTCAAAGGAGGCTATCATGGCGTTACAAAGAAAACAAAACAATATCGATTAACCTGAGTAACACAAGTCTTACTTGAGTTTTTATTTTTTTTCCTTCCAAACCAATCATCACTACTCTACGGTGAGCAAAAGGAAAGTTATGCAATAAAAAAATTCTGCACATATATGGAGGATTATTCTAATAAAGTTTAAACCTTTATAAATATTTTAATAAATGAGTTCAGAGGCCTCATCTCCCGGAAGAGGTTATGGCATATTGAAACCATACCCTTTATTTTGCTGGTCTATGCTACAATTATGATGTCACCCCCTTACAACCTAAGGGCTAAGCAAAGGTGAAACTGACCCCCGGCAAAAGAAACGCAAAATCCTTCTCTTGGGATACGCCATTTACATCTTTCATGGCTTCAAAAGTAAATTCACATCACAGCTGTGCGGATTGGTGACAACAGAGAAAGGACAGCAGCTCGGAAGTCAGATGCATTTGTGGAGGATATCTTTTGGTGCCTCATACCACTGCCAATCAAGAATGTGAAATCCATGATAGCCATGTTTTTCTTCCACTATAAAGTCGATGTCCTCACAGATCCTAGATGCCCTGAATTATCCATTTCTTCAATGCCATTTGTCAGACATCATCACCTTCACACCATTCACGAGATCTTGATGCCAGGATCATAAATGATCAATGATTTTGTGCCACAATCAAACATGGTTTTGATGGACATTAAATGTTGTCAATAATGTTTCAGTATCCACAGAAGAATCAAATGATCACATAGAACTGGAAAGGAAATGGGATAGAGATACTAAACCCATGAAATACTATTACTGCTCATCTTTAAAGCCTCACCGTTGTTCACTTTCTAAAGATGCCAACTGGGACACAAAATTCAGCCACATTGGAAGAAACAATGAAAGCCTCCTGGAAGTCGACACTTTAAGTATTCACTTTTAAGTACTGTCTTGTTTAGAATGGTAGTTTCGAGCTTGGCCGAGCTTTGAAGTTAGTGGTTCAATATACCTGTCCACTTTATTGCTGGCAATCGGTAAGCTTTTGTCAATTTCTCCACTAGGTAAGCAATGGCCTCAGATCTTAGATTCAAATTGCTGCTTTTGCATTGAAGGTGCAATGATATGCACAGTTATATCTACTACGGCACCTAACAATCTATGGGTTGGATTCCACATATGATCACTTCTTTAAGCATTGTTCCTACCCTTAGCTTCAAAATTGATGAAAGATTAAAATTGCCTAAAATATAAAAGTTCAGATTCGATGGAAACTAAAACTTAATCCCAACTGTGAGTATAATTCTCTCAAAACTTAAATTGGAACAAAACGTTGAGCACAGTTGTTAGTAAGATTTAATGTCTATATCTAAGTTTTCTAATGTACTACTCTCAAGTAAAATTGGGTTTTTACCATTTCTATGGAAATAATCTCTCAGTGAGAAAATAATTTGTTTCTCAAAAGATTTAATTTCAACATCTATGGTGAAATGGGTATCAATTTAGAATTTGGGTTTCCAGTGGAAATAGTTTTATCACTTGGAAGATCAAATCTCCAGAACTCACAAAAAGAGAAAAAGGGCACGAAAAGTGAGGTAGCAGTACTGATCTTTAAGAAAAGTAGATTGCACTTTGCACTTTTATGAAGCTAAAGTGTATAAAAGATCAAAGTTCAGCCACAGAAAGTGGACAGATTCCAGAAGTTTGCTGTCAGAGAATTAGAATGCTAGATACTTTCTCGCAATGCTCTAAACATCATCTGCATGAGTCAAATTTACATTCATAAGCTTCCAACTGATCATTGGTCCCCCAAGAGATCAATTTCTGCTGTGTCATAAGTAAAGTATCATTGCTTCTCCTTCACTCATATATGCAAAGCTTCATGTGCCTTCAACATCAATTCAAACATATTAATCTAGAAGAATTTGATTGCTGAAGAAGTCTTATACTTTTCTTGAACAAACACTAGTACTAAAAAATTTCAAACTCCTTCAAAATGTTGTCTTTCATGTAATTGCTTACTAAATTAATTTCGTATCCTTTCTACCTAAGATCGCAATGTATAAGATCAAGTCTTTCTAAATGGAAATAATATCCATATCTACTGTTAAGGAATTATCTCCCATCATACTGAATCCTTAGCTACAGCGGCTTTCAATTGCATTTATGTGCACTTATTCCTAAAAGCATCCCTTCTGCAGGTAAGCACATCTATGAGCACGAGTTTCCTCTAACCAGATGGACATCAGCAGATGTTTTTAATTACTAAGTATCTACAGAAATCAATAACAGTTCTTGGAAACATGAGTTGGAGTGGTTTGTACTTCAAGAAATTATGTTTATATACCTGCTGTGGACACATCATACGCATTCCAGCAATTTAAAATGAAGCATTAAACATCAGTGTATCGAAGTGAGCATTGAATACCTTTTTCTTTGATATTTTCTATCATATCCATATAAAAGAATCTCGAGCTAGTATGTGCTTTGCCATGTCTAGACCCACACTACTGTTTCTTTTTGAATCACATAATATCTATTTTTTATTCTTGCAGATGCGTTAAAATCTCATAAGACTAATGGCAATGAAGTAATTTCTCCAGTCAGCTATGTTATTTGTTGATCATCCTATGCTTGCTTGTACCTTTTCAGCTAATATACAACTCTTCTCATCCTGGGTTACACCCGAACTTGGGTACTTTACGATTGAGGTGGAAAGAGCAGGATTGATCAAATCATATAAAAAGCAGAAGCAATGAATTTATGGTAGTGCTCACCTTCAAAAAAGTGCAATGCACTTTTCTAATTTTTTGACGAGGCTAGATTCACTCCAAGAAAGTTGATGGATCCACAAACAGAAAACATAGAGAGAATGCTCTAAATGACACTGTTGGATGGTTAAACTGCATGATATAGACATCTTCACAATTAAAACAACTCAAACATGACAGCGTCTCTGGATTTTGCATGCATTTCAAACTGATCTGCAAGTAAAAGTCAGAAAAAGCATCCATTAACATATGCTCATGAACCAGTTTCCATGAAAAGTATCTGTGGTGGAAGCGTTGCCCAATGCAAGCTTTAAGTATATCCTTAAACAACAGCCACAAAAGGAAATTTGAAGTTCAAACACTCTCATTAATGAGCTTTTCCTATAAACTAACTTGAGCCTCAAATCACCACATGATGCAGACTTATGAAAAAGTTAGAACACGACGAACAGCTCATTTCCAGTTAAGCAATACTCAAAAGGAAAATCACACGAAAAAGAGACAAACCAACGTTTTGCTTTCAAAACCCAATTATAATCAGATTCCACCATACTATACAGAGAAGGCTAAAGAAACAAAATTTATTCTTCCCTTTACGTTCATCTTCTTAAAAAACAATGAGGAAGCAAAATTTCTGAAAAGCAAAGAGGTCCTACCGAGAAGAGAATCAGTAAGATACCCAGAATCATAAATTTGTGGAGAGAACAAGAAATGGAATCTGCTACTTACATCAGAGTCCACGAACTTTTGATCCTGTGAAAGGCTTCATCTTTGGAAGTTTAAGCAGTCTGTTAAATGAGTTTTGGAGTTGGGACTTTAGAAAACGCAAGGCCCATGTTCTGTTTTTAGACTGCAAGGCCCATTTCTGTTTTTCTAGTCATAATGATAGTAATAGCCTAATAGGTTCGTTTGAGCCTAATCCAAAATCAATAGGGACTAAGTTGAGTAGCCCGAAATTCAATCAAGCGCATTTTAACCTAATCGATTCGGGTCAACATGATATAAACCTACTTACAAGGTGGATAATAGACAAATTTAATAACATAACATAATATATGTCAAAAGTTACCTAATTTTTTATAAATTAATTAACTAATTAATAATTTATAGCAATTCAATTAATATTTACAAAAAAAATACAAAGTATCTTCATTCCCGATCAATTATTTTCTTCAAAATTTTAAATTAAATATACAATAGCAATTAGGGATGATAAACATACGAGCCTGACCTAGGGTTGACTAGATTTGTTTAGTTTTGACTCTAATTAACCGAGATTTGAGTTGAACTTAGACTTTTTTAAAAAATTTTGGACTTCGGACTGAGGTCGAATAACCCAAGCATAACTCAAATCTTGAAAATTTTAAATGAACAATTTTGTTTTTAATTTTTAAAATTTAAAAGTATATTTAATTAAACTTTACCATAAATTTTTTTGTCAAATTAGATTCTAATTGTCACCTCTAGTCTAAATCGAGGTCCGAATGTACTCCAAACTCGCGACCTAAGTCTAACCCTGAATAGATTTCGGTAGATTATTTTCTTTTAAAATTTTATTTTGAAAATGATGTGATTTTCATTTTATACATTTGAGTTTGAACCGGTATTTGAGTGCATCAATCTCTTATATTCTTTAGTCAACTAGCTTTGACAAGTAGAAGAAACCATTTGTTATTAGACATAGTCATCTGAAATTGTATTTTGTGACATTTAAGTCTAAAAGAATGTTTCTAAGAAATAGGAATATCAATAGGTCGGGCCAGAGAAACTATTGTTATTAGACGTAGCTACTTGAAATTGTATTTTGTGACATTTATGTCCAAAAGAATGTTCCTAAGAAGTAGAAATGTCAATGAATCAGGTCAAGCCAGGGGCAGGCTACGGTAGCCCGTGACCCAACGAGCCGAGATGGATTGGTCCACGGCTCGGCCTGGTCAAACCACAGGCTAACTAGCTCATGACTCAGGTTATGGCTTGTCATTTATTTTTTTAAGCAAAAAGTTTTTAAAACGACGTCATTTTAGAAATAACAAACTGCCCGGCCCACGCTCACCCGTAGCTCGGTCAACCACGGCTTAAAAGGGACCGGGCTGGTTTTACCATCCCTACTAAAAAGGTTCAATGACAAGATTTCAGCTTCAAACCCACTTATCTTTATTTCTATTGGATTAAAAAAGAAAAAATAAAAAGAAACATTGTTTTCTTTTGACCCTTTTTGGATTAGAAGAAATAAGTTGAATATGTAAATATTAGTTAAATATGGTATATTACTTAATTTTAAGTTATTTGCTCATCGACTATCCTATGGATTATACAATTTGTCTACTATTACAAATTTTCGTTAATTTATTTTCAAATTTAAAAATCCCTTATATTATTTAAATTTTAGTTAAACAATAATAATAAAATAGAACAGAACAATTAAATGTTACTAATTAGTAACTCAATTCAAATCTTAAATTTGACCTAAACCATTAATTTAAATTAATATCTAATATGATTAAAATAAATTATTAATTTGAATCATATTTAGTTAGTTCAAGGTTGAATTTAAGAAGTAAATTAAATCATCATGTAAGTAGTATTAATTGATTTACGTGTGATCTTCATATATATATATATATATATATTCGTTGTTATTTTTAATTAAAATTTAAAATAAGAAGTTCTTGAAAAAAATAGAATCAGAAAGAAAATTTTAAAGATTTTTAAAAAAATTTTAAATCACACAAAAACTTTATTTCTTTTACACTTAATGATGAAATAACCTCAAAAGCATTGAAATTATGTTCTAACTTGACAGACTAAGGGTGTGCTTCTTTAATAGGTATGAAAAAAGGGGAATGAGTATGGAATGAAATATTGAGTTTGGTGAGAGATTATGATTATAGAGTTATTACTTTGATTACTCGTTATTGAGTAATGCCCCATTCCTCTTCTAATCTAAAAGAATGGATATCATTGTTATGTAAGGGTATGCTTGTTATAATTAATTAAAATATAATTAATTAATTAATTAATTAAAATATTATAATTAATTAATTAATTACAATATAAATAATTAAAATATGATTTATTCATTAATTAAAATATTGTAATTAATTAATTAAACTATTATTAATTAATTAAAATATAATTAATTAGTTACAATATAAGTAGTTAAAATATAATTATTCATTAATTAAAATATTGTAATTAATTATTAATTAAAATATAATTAATTAATTAATAAAAATATCAATAAATAAATAAATAATAAATTAATTAAAATTTAATTAATTAGTTACAATATAAGTAATTAAAATATAATTCATTCATTGATTAAAATATTGTAATTAATTGATTAAAATATAATTAATTAATTAAAATATAATTAATTAAAATTTTATTAACAATTAACTAACTACAATATAATTAATTAAA
>JANZXR010000001.1:29174460-29228085 GCA_027575705.1 Erythroxylum echinodendron | reverse complement strand
TACAAAAAATAAAATATTTTCTTAAGATTGAAACTAAATAAGATCAAATAGATTTGTTAAAGGTTGATATCAAATGTCAAAAAATTTAAATCCGAGTTTCAAATTTAAACACTTAAACCAAATTTGATTTGTTGATTTAAAATTAGAATAGGGTCGAACTAATTTATAATTTCTATATTTTTTTAATTATTTTATAATTTATTATTCCAAATCAAGTCTTCATATTCTGTAAAATATTTTAGTACATGCATTGCTTTTTTTGTTAAAATTTTTTATGAAATTTATTTAAGGTATATTTTATAATTCTTTAAAAATATCACACCATAATATTTTTTTAAAAATAAGTTAAACCACAACAAAATACATTTCTTTAATTTTGATTGGATCATCAAATTTATAGTCTTTTTTTTTCATCAAATTACAAGCGTAAATTCCAACTCTCAATATAGCCATCCATAAATAAGGGTTTTAGACCTATCTTACCTTTAAACTCTTGGGACTCTCCTTTTCTCCCTCTCCTTTTCCTACCTTACAATACCATCTTCATCATAAGGAGAGAACATAACTTCATAGCTCTAAAGAGAGTAATTCTCAATCTTCACTCTCTATGGATCCTTTCAAACAGATGTTTGGTACAGAAGGATGTGGCAGCAGTGAATCTGGTTGGACAACATACATTGCCTCTCCCATGGAGGAAGATGACTATGAGTTCAATGATCATGGAAACCACCATGACTACCATGATCACGGAGGTCCCATTGGCAATGAAGAAGACCGTGTTGGTGGAGCAGAAGACAGTGATGATGACTCAATGGCGTCTGACGCTTCCTCTGGTCCCCATCTTCAGTACAAGCGAGAAGATAGTCAAAGTAGCCATGGAAGATTAACAAGCTCTAAGAACAGCAAGGAAGATTGTAAATTCAATCCCTTTTCTCTCTTCTCACAGAAGAAGAAGAAGAATGAGAGAGGTAGAGATGAAGAACATTTTAAGAAGGATAGAAGATTCACTACTGTCAGAAAATACAGCAAGTAATCTCCGTTCAGGTTCGTAGAGATCACTGCACAGAAAAAAGAAAAAAAACATATTAAAAGGGTTACACAGTATTTACAGGAATTGTAAGAGAAAAAAGGCTGTGTCTTTCTGTTATGGCTAAAGATTCTTCCATGATCTGAACATACAGTTTCTACTTACAGAAGCAAGTTTTAAATCTGCAACTCATTAACAGTATCAAAATTCTTTATTCCTTTTCACATTTTCCTTTCTGTTTCTTTTTCTTGTTTATACTCCTGCATGAGAAGAGGCTAGAGATCATATTAGGAACATGGCAATGATAATAGTTTTTATGTGGACTGAGACTCAAAAGAGCAAGTGAATCCAGATCAGGTTGCATGAAAATGATTGTTATTTTTGGAAACGACTCGGAACTAGTGGATTTTGTATATTTGTGTGGTTGTGCAGTCATGTGGTGATTGGTGTTCATGCACAAAGTAAGCTGTGTGCTGGAAAGAAAATCCAAGACCTAGAAAGACAACTGCCAGCCATGAGAAGCAACATAGACAAGTCTAGTAATAGTAACAGAATATTGAGTGCAACAGCTAGGCAGCTAGCAACTATAGGCTGTCCATTATACAAACTAGAAGACAACTGACAGTTTCAAGCATTTCAGGAAGTCTCTTATTATTCCAATGAAAATGCTAAAAGATTCAGAAACGAAGGACAGGAATGAGAAAAAGAGCTTTTCAGGAACCCATTTGGTTCACATTAAAAAGATGTACATTCATCTGACTGGTCAGCTTCCATTCTTTTAAAATCAAGAGGTCTCAGAAGATTCCAATTGTGT
This sequence comes from Erythroxylum echinodendron, assembly GCA_027575705.1. NCBI lineage: Eukaryota > Viridiplantae > Streptophyta > Magnoliopsida > Malpighiales > Erythroxylaceae > Erythroxylum > Erythroxylum echinodendron. The sequence continues at coordinate 29,226,244 of JANZXR010000001.1, read as the reverse complement.
CATCCTCCATTTTCATGAATTTATGATGTATCATTTTCATCTACACTTGCATGTGATGAAGTTTTGTAGTGAATGTTTTTTTTTTCAAACTCCGAACCGGAACCTGGTCAAATGCAGAGAAAAAAATTGTGAAGAATGAGCCTGATTGAACCTTAGTACCTGAGCTTGAATCCAATCAAACCAATTTGGCCTGTTGACTTCGGGTCTGATCAGGTGGCGCTCGATCTAATTTAACATCCACAAAAGTGCGTTGAGATAAGATATGATCCATTTATCAATCTTACACAGCATATTAAGTTTTTGAGTTGAATGCTAAATTAAAATAATGGCTGCAATCCCAATACAGAAGATTAGCTACTTGAGCAACCAAAAGAGTTTCGAAACCTGCAATTGGTTTTACAGCTGCCCTTCCTTTAACATACAAGAGGAATCAAATTGCAGGCTGCAACTTTTATGGTTTCTGAACAAAATACAAGAACAAATCACTGACACGACAAAGTAACACCCAAAAGTAGAGAAATAGCGTATTAGATCTGACAATCTGATTAAAATGAAACCCTGCATGGTAAACAATCATAAGGTCCAGACAACAACCAATAATTATTATACTTATAGAACGTTCTGAATAAGGTGTCACCATGGAAATTTAGTTCTTCAACTGCTTAGCAATCTTAAACCACTCAGTGTGGAAAGATCCTTCCATATCAATCCTTTCGTATGTATGCGCGCCAAAGTAGTCTCGCTGAGCTTGGACCAAATTAGCTGGCAACCTCTCTCTCCTATAGGTGTCAAAATAAGCAAGACTAGTAGACATTCCAGGAGTGCTAATGCCTGAGTTGATGGCAAGGCATACAACCCGACGCCAGGCAGACTGACGTTCCATGATTTCTTTTGCAAACTCTGGATCCACTAGAAGGTTAGCAAGGTCAGGGTTCCTATCATAAGCCTTCTTGATTCTCTCAAGAAACACAGCTCGAATAATGCAGCCTCCCTTCCAAATCCTGGCCAGTTCTCCCAATTTCAAGTCCCAACCCTGCTCAACACTCTTAGCACGAATCAGGTTCATCCCCTGTGCATAACTACAAATCTTGGAGGCATAAAGTGCTTTCCTCACATCATCAATTAGCTTCTGCTTGTCAACAACTTGGTCAGTCAATATATCCACAAAGCCACCGGATTTGAAGACTTTGGAAGCTTCAATACGTTCTTCCTTCAAACCACTAAGGAACCTTCCATCCAGAGAAGCAGCAATGGTCGGAGCTGCAACTGATAGATCAGCAGCTTGTTGAACAGTCCATTTACCAGTACCCTTCATACCAGTTTTGTCCAAAACCTTGTCAACCAAATATCCATCTCCTTTATCATCCTTAATTCCAAATATATCTGCAGTAATTTCAATCAAGAAACTTAGCAACTCACCCTTATTCCATTCTGAGAAAACACTTCGTAGTTCCTCATTTGACAACTTTCCAACTGATTTCAAAACATCATAAGCCTCAGCAATCAGCTGCATATCACCATACTCAATTCCATTGTGCACCATCTTAACAAAATTACCCGAACCACCTTTTCCAATGTAAGTAACACAAGGACCGCTGTCGGGAACTTGAGCGGCCACTTTAAGAAGAATGTCTTCTATGTACTTGTATGCCTCAAAGGACCCACCAGGCATCAATGAGGGTCCATTTCGTGCACCCTCTTCACCACCTGAAACTCCCATTCCAAGATAAAGCAATCCCATTTCAGCCACAGCCTTTTGCCTCCTCTCAGTGTTTTCGTACCATTCATTTCCTCCATCAATGATACAATCACCTTTTTCCAGATATGCTGAGAGCGTCTTTATGGTTGCATCAACAGGTGCTCCAGCCTTAACAAGCATAATTATAACCCGAGGCTTTTGGATTGACTGAACAAAAGATTCTGGATCATGGAAGCCATATAAAGGTAGATCTCCCTCCTTCTTAGCTCTTTCAACGGTCTCATCAACTTTAGAGGTTGTTCGATTATAGACAGAGATAGGAAACCCTTTCTCCGCAATATTGAGGGCCAGATTCTGGCCCATAACAGCCAGACCAGCAAGGCCTATTCTAGTTGGTTTTGAGGGTGCAGCCATAACTTTCCCTGTTCAATTATGTTGTCAACTTCAGTTTGAAAATTTACAAAAACAGCAAAATATTAACAACCTTAAAGAAAACTTGTCTACATACTGAAACTTGGACAGTAATAACAAAGGTTTCGTGTTCTGCTAAACAAAGTTGGAAAAAAGAAAGAAAAGAAACAAGGGAACGGTGAAATGGTTAGGCAACAGCTATAATAATCCTTAGAGCTGAAAAATCAAGTGACATGAAAGGCAATTACAATAATCTGATATATCAAGTTTTGTTTTTCTAACCACTATTGATGCTTCAAATGACAAGATAGATATGCTCAAATCGGAGACTTCTTGTCATACATTCCTGCACTGAGATGATAAATTACATAATCCTCAAGGAAACCTCCAACAGTACTGCTCATCCACTCATTGACATGCTAAAGAAGACAAAATTTTGAAATCCTACTGGAAAGTAACCCTCGTGAACCTCTTAGTTCCCATTAATATCAAAGACAGAGAACATTTGAATCAATGAGCTGAAGCCCATTGCGGCAGAGATCACTAGTTGCGTTCCTTTACACACAAATCCCCCACTAGAAGATCGAGGTAACAATCATGGATGTTTTTCGCTATAACAAGAATCCATTTTAAAGTTACATCAGTCGAAAGGAGAAAGCCATCCACTTAAAAACCTATTCTTTCACAAATGCAGTCACAATGGTGAGAATCTATACGTCATTCAAATACACAGGATCAAATGAATCGTCATCCAAAGATGAAAAGAAAATTTCTTTTCGATCTTGATCAGTCAAGACATGAAATTTTGACCAACTACAAGAATCCCATCAAGAATCACCTCAAATTCATCAATCAGAAGAAGCCATTGCCAAATAAAAAGAAATCGCAACAGATCAACAACAATGAAGTAACTCCCAGATATAGTCAAAATTTTAGACACAAAAATCTATTGATAATATCTCGAGCCAATGAAAATGGCCAAAATGGGAGTAAAAAACATGCAGTAAGAAAGCACTCACCTTTGCTCAGTGCAGACTACAGTTCCCTCTGATCGATACAATCACACGAACCCAGAAAAATTTAAAATGAGGGCTTTGAAGAGGGTAGATAAAAGATCTTAACGGTTAGGTGAAATTGTGTAATGAGGAAGGTAGTTCCTTAACTAACATGTAAGATGCAATTGGAATCATGGAATATCTTGACTTGGTTCTCTTGTTTGTCTTTTATGTATCTAAGAATAAAATTATAGTTTTAGTTAAATTTTATTTTAATTAATCAGCTAAATCACTTGATGAATTATATAGTAATTAGTCCATTATTTGTTTTTAAATAAACCAATTAATAATGTTCTGATTTGAGTTTAAATATATAAATTTATACGGTTAGTTAATTTACTTAATTAACGTGTTAACTTAAATTAAGATTAAATTTAAATTTAAATTCAAACTTAATCTTAAATTTGATTTGATTTATCATTAATACTAAAATTAAGTAATTGACTCAACCTAAATTACGGATATAATAAAAAATAGACATCTACACGTATTAATATCTACTTATATTTTAGAATGATATTCAAAATTTGTAAAAGAAAACATCAGCCAAATAATAATATATTAACAAAAAGGACATTTTTAAATAATGAACTTGAAATTGCATTATATAAGATATATATAAACAATCTCTCTACTTTTTAAGAGTAAGGCAGTATACTATCAAACTTCTCCAGACTCCGCATTAGTGTGAGATTCAACTAAGTGTGATGATGATAAATTCATAGATTCAAAACTTTATTTATCAGATTGTATGCGTAGATACTTTATATATAATGCATTGTATAAGATTGTTTGTGTAGATAATTGATAATTTTACCAAACTAATTTCTTTACTCAATATAAGATATAATAATTTTAGAATATTTTACAAATATTGCCACTTCGAACAAAAATAAGTGATGAAGAGCTTAAATTCTTAAGTATCAAAGATGCGAAGATCAAAATCTTGATTCCTTTAACAATAATTGAAGACATCTTAATAAATTTATTTTCCATCAAATTTTAGAATCACTTAAAAATTTTCGAACCAGACTCAGACCTATAGCCCATTATCCAATGCTAGGATCTGAGTTATGTTGGCAACAACCAATGACAAGCATTTCACAATATTCATACAGCCTTAATTCCACCAACAATCTTGATAGACCATCAAATGCATTCAGGAGCAGTAATTAGTGGGTTTGGTTTCATCCTTACAGATGGAATAAATAAGATTGCCACATTCAATTATGTCCCTACGGTTGATGTCTTCACATAAAAGCTTTTGTTTTGTTGCATCTCAACCTTTGAACCTTAAAAGTGTTTCCCATTTTTCACGATGTTGTTGCAAGTAGTAGCTCACCAAGAATAAATGCAAGATCGATGGCAACGAGCATACCAATTGTTTGCACCGGGCGAAAGCCTCAAGGAGCAAGCTGCAGGGAGGTAGAAGACTTACGGATCGTGAACTTCTTCTCCCGAACAAGGTCAGCTGGAAATAAAACTGTACTTTTCTGGTTTTCAACCAAAAAGGATAATCATAGCAATTCACCAAAAGAACATAGTGTAAATGGCAACTCCCACAAGTTGTTACTGAATATACATTTCAATAAGCTTGGTCATAAATTCTGGTGTAATGAAAGCAACTTTTACAACCTCAGGCTCCAAGATCGTACGTGTGCTACAAATGTCAGAATATTCTCACGACATTAGAAAAAATTTGAGGACTTTTGAGTTCTAGTACAGAAGATATTCAAATCCAATGAATCGTCCGCGTGTACATAACCAAGTTGATAAAATACAATTACTTTAGGAGTACAAAATTGTATAAGAGCGTGACTATCCCAGTATGGACACTTACAGTTCATTGTAGAATGAGCAGCAGCTATATCTGTTTAAAGGCCAAAATTGCACATCTGAACGAACTCCATATCATTGTCCACATACTTAGTCCAAAGATTCTTATATTGGTTCATGGCAATATCGAGCCAAGGTTTCATCTTCCCATTGTAATGGATCACTGCCGCATTGCTGATTTCATCCATGCTAATACTTGGATTGTAACCAAGGCCATGTACGTGCCAAGATTTGTCGAGTGACTTCGTTGTTGAGTAGAAGGTGATTAAACCAGGAGGAAGAGTGTCATCTTTCCATAAAGTAAGGTCCTCGTTCTGATCAAAGCAATGAGTAAAGTCTTAGAATTATGTCCTTTGTCTCAATCCAGTAATAGATTCAGTATGTTAGCGGCGTAAAGTTAATTATGTACTTTTGGGAGCTCAATTGCTTTCATTGACTATGGATAGAGAAAAATTCAGTATAAATTAATGCAAAAGGACCTAAAAGTGACATCAAAATGTATATGGGGTCAAGTTGCAAAATATGACTTACCAAGTTCTGCCAGTAATGATACTGTTCAGTACACTTTTTGCGCCTCCAAGCATCAAGATCAAATATATTCATCCCAAAAGCCCAAGCACAAGCCTTGGGGTTGAACTTCTTTTTAATTAAGGGATGAGAAAAGTTCAAATACTGTGCATAACGATGAAATGATCCGAAACAAGTTTCAACTGCCCCATTGACTTTTCCATCCAATTCAATCTTCCATAACCCGGTCAAATCTTTTTGGACCACCACATCATCATCCAAAAATAAAATCTTATGCAACTTGGGGAACATCTCCGGCAGGTAAAATCGGAGATGACTCAACATAGACAGATATTTGGGATGCCTAAATTTCATGTTACCCAATTCCTTGGTAGTATTCTCCGCATGATCCTCAGAGTAAAACTTTTGCGCATTGATATTTTCAATTTGCCTCAGGAGTGGGACATATGAAGAATTCAAGAATCTATAATCCTCCACGGCCTTCACCTCCACGTGAGCACCCCCTTCCGCAGGCCTCATTCTAAACCATACTTTCATAGCTGCCACATTCATCCTATCAGTGACCACATGAAAAACATGTTTCCATGGTTCATCTGCATTCTTTATTGCAGACATCACCACCACTGAGACTGCAATCACATTATCAGAGAAAATCGCATAATGAAATAAACTTGGATCCTCAAATTCCGGCTTGGGAGCCTCTTCTACATATTTTTCGGGATGTGAAATCCTCTCCCCCACAAGTCTCATCGCTAAGCAATGTAAACTCTTCGGTACTGATTTTGCAGCTATCAATCTAGCAAAAGCCCCATTCTTCTTTGCCTTATTCAACAACTCATTCACAGCAAAGATGGTGTCTTTCAACTTCTGAATCTTTAGCTGATTATCATAGCTCTCCTTCGATTCTGCTATTATTGTTCGAGTGATTTTCACTCTTTCCTTCACTTCCTTCTCAAATTGCCTTAATACATCCTCATCCAACGGACCATCCCCTTCAAACAAGGAGGATCGGTAATTCGGCTTCATCGTTAGGTCTGTAAAATTCTTTGCTAAATCATCAAACATTCTCAACTGTCTAGAGGCATCAAGTTTAAGCTTCCTTGCAAAAGCTGCATACGCGTTAACGAGTGTCATGTGATCATTGGCTTGCTTGTGGATCAAATCCAATCGAGTCTTTCGTGGATCAGATTTCAACGCCAAAAAGGTTCGATGAGCATATGCATTACCAGTAGAAGGTAGTGACTGTTAAAAACACAGAAGAGTAAAAAAATCATCAAACAGATAGTCCAATTGGCGTCAAATTGCTTAATAACATATTCCAACTACCATCATTCTACAACACTAGGCTGAGGTTAAGAAATCACTAAACTAGAGTTACTTAAGACAGAAATTCAATGTAAAGAAAAGAAATGATTATTACTTACGAGAAACCAGAAATGGAGGCGAAATCAAAGCAAAACGATCCAAAACAGCGTTGGGTTTAGAGAACGATAAGATTTTGAATGCAAAACAGAACTTACTGGGTGAGGGTAACGGGTTGAGGGATGATTGGTGAGGATAACGGAGAGAGTAGCGATGAAGAGCAGAGTGAACATGGCGGAGACGAAGATCCTGTACGAGAAGAAGCTACGGAGGATGGAGGAATTAATTCCGCCGACTCCTCCACCACCGTTGCCGGAGGTTCCTCGGCTACATCGGACGGCCACCGCCATTGTCGGAGATGCGATGGATCTGAATATGTTGGCTGTGTGAAAGCTAAGTGCAAGACAGAGAGAGAATGATCAATGACATGAAGTGGATCTAATTCCGTGTCAATGTCGGTGTTTTTTTCAATATTTATTATTTCTATTTAGTTCTTTGCTTTATTTAATAAAATGTTATTCTTAAAATTATATTTTAGTTATTTTCTTTTTCATTTTATACTTGTTTTTGCAAAAAATAATTATGGATGTAACGTAGGCATGACAATTATAGACCATGCTCAATTATAGGCCAGCATGCCTGAACCTTTTTTAGCCCGAGTAAAACAGATTATAAGCTGGTCACGGGTTGATCATGATTGACCCGCATAAGTCACAGGCTGACCCAACCTAACTCTTAACTCACTTATTTTTTTCAAAAAGACATTGTGGCTCGGATCCGACTCGATCTATTAACATGCCTAAATGTAATAATTAGAGTTGGCAACGAGTCGAATCCGAATATTTTTGTTCTGTGCAAGAATTAAAATAACTCACTTTCTTTTGTTTGAGATTCAAAACGACATCACTTCATTATATTTAATAAAATAAAGTTAATTTTGTTAAATATGATGAAATATTTCACATCTTACATTGCTTGATCAAATATTTCAACTTCAAAGACATTTTCATGTGATTTAGTACTAAATTAACGTGTAAGAATAATCAATTTCACATCTTCTCAAAAGGAAAAAAAAAGAATTAATCATATGATACATCATCATATCACATTTAAGAGGGTTAATTACTAAAATAATCTCAAACTTTCTTTAATTTTTCAATTATAGTCAGAACTTAAAAAAGTAACAATAAAATTTTTAATTTTTAATTTTTTCAATTATAGTCAAACTTTAAAAAATAATAATAAAATGCTTAAACTTTCAATTTTTTTCAATTATATCCTGATGTTATCTGTCGTTTCTCCAATATTCTCAGCTCTTTGTTTTATGTTTGTTCTTCTGATGCCCCAAACTACTCTTGCCTTATGACGTACTACGCTAATAAGCTCTTCATTTTTAGTTAGTTCTCTCGATGTCCTTAATATAAGAGCATTGGGGCTGTGTAATATGAAAATCGAAAGGTAAGGGTGTCAAGAAAACAAATTGAAAACGAAGAGAAAATTGAAATTAAAGCGTAAGGTCGTTTGAGACTGCATAATCTGATTTAGGTATAAATAACGATGCCGTTTAATTATATGATTAAACGACGTCGTTTCATTAATCTTCATCTATTATGTTAATTTTGACTAATGTGTATTAATAGTTAAGGTTTCTGAAACATGTGGCAAGTCACGTTAACAAACTTAACGAAAACACTAACGTCGGGCTAGAATTCAAAAAAATCAAAAGCTTAAGTACTTTATTGTTACTTTTTAAAATTCGGGTTATAATTGAAAAAAATTAAAAATTTAAGCATTTTATTATTACTTTTTAAAGTTCGGACTATAATTAAAAAATTAACGAAAGTTTAAGCTTTTTTTTTAGTAATTAACCCCATTTAAGAAGTTCCACAATGCAACCTATTCAATTTTCACTTATGGATTACAATTTATGACTAGACATTATTTTTAATAAATATGGTAATAATAGATTGATTCAAAATCTTATTAAAAGTTTTAGTAATTATTAATTATTAAATTTATTGTGAGTACTAGATTTACCTTAAAATATATTTTTTGCATATTTTTTTTGAATTTAGAAAATTATTAATTACACTAGATGCATGTTCGCCACTTTTCATTCAATTCTTAAAAGAAAGAGACGCGTGTTAAATTTTATTTTTCTCTTAAATTTTACCATTTACAACAACTTGTTTTTTTGTTTTCAATTTTGTTTCTACAAACCAAACCATTTCATCAAAGAAAATTAGTAGAGTGAAGTTTGGTTGCAATGTCTGGAATTCGGTAAGCTTGCTCAGATTTCATCTTTTTATTTATATTTTCCTATATATATATATAAGTTAAAGTTTATAACATATAATAAATTGATATAATTCTTTTTTTTTCAGAAGAAAGATGAAATTTTATTTTTAGAAAATCGAGGTAAATTAGGGTTCAAATGGTTTTAGGGATTTGGAATATATGATAAAAGAATTATGTAGATGATTTTTCAGTTTAAATTAGAAAATATTCTAATTTATTAATTAATATACTCACTCAAAACTCTAGATTTGTTTTTTTATTTAATCCAAAAACATAAATATTATGAAAGTTCTTACCTTATATTAAAATTTTTAATTAGATTTAAGGTTAGTAAAATATGTTTTTAATTATGAGTTGTTTATATTTATGTACTAATTATTTAAAACTATTTTTGTTTATGATGATGATTAGAGATCAAGACGATTTGGATCTCACAGAAAAATTCAAAGCTTACGAAGAACAGTATGCCAGATATCTGCTTTCTAAGTATTTCTCAAACAAGACTATTTATGGAGGTACAACTTAATCTTGTTTAATATATCTAACTAATAATAACTTAATCTTGTTTAGTATATCTAACTAATAATAACTTTATTGTCCCCAAATTCATTTTTTTCTATTAATTCCTTTTCTTTTCTTCAAGAAATTCTCAATTCAAAAGTATAAGATTAGTAATAATTAATAAAAATATCAAACTTTAGTCAATTTTGTAATTATAGCTTAAAATTTAAAAAGTCACAATTACAAACTCGAACTTTCAGTTTTTTTCCAAATTAGTTCAGGCCGAGACCGATTAGCTTCTAATACCTTAATTCAGTTGTATTCGGAATTTGAACAATTTACTCCCAGGTTTTTTTCTATAAATAGTGGATTTGTCTTATTGCCATTATCATGGAAGATGTTTACCCCCTAGAGAGTGGTTGAGTTGGTAGAGTGAAGAGACATGTGCCAAAAGGTCATGTGGTAGAATTTTCTTACTTACACTCTCTTAATTAAGTCTATCGTATAAAGCTTGCCTAGTGTGGAGTACCCGATTGACGTGATTTGTAGGATATTGCATTAATCCGGAGGTTGACCCATTATGCATCTAAAAGATAGCGAGTATGGATTTCTCCTTTGAAAAAAAAAAGAGGATGTTTATTTCTCTTGTTATTGAAATAAACTAACAATAAATAAGGCATTAAATGTATTAAACTTATTAGTAACATGAACATAGGCTTTAAAAATGGTTATTTCGTATAACAAATATAACTTTGTAGTATTGCTCAAAGGATCGGAAGTTAAACCGTAAGATAAAATGTTTAAGGTTTAAAAGGTTCGATCGATATTAAACAGTTATAAAATCAGCTAAAGATTAAATAAAATTAAAGAATTTAAAATATAATTGAAAAAATATGTTTATCCATCGAAAAATTTAAAATTTAATTAAAAAATGATATCATTAACTGAAAATTAAATGATTTATTTTGTTTAATAAGAATTTACTAATTTACATAAATTGACCAATTAATTACTAAAATGATCAGTTTTTTGAGAGCAAAAATTATTAAACTAAATTAAACAAAAAAGTTAAAAACTGAACTAAAAAATTAAACGGCAGCTAAACTAGTTTTTTTTTTACCATCGGTACTGTTGTTGCTATCTACCTATCTAACCCTTAGATAAATCATCAATTATGAATTTTAATAATTATTATTCGATATTAATTTTAAATTAAAATATAATTCTCAAGAAAATGTTAATTAATATGTTTTCGTTTTATATGTTTGTAAATATAGCATATTTAAAACATAATTACATTAGAATTCCTTGTAGTTGGATCTCATATTTTGAAAATAATCATTTATGATTTATAATATTATTTAACTATCACCTAATTTTATTTGTCTTTTTATAATATAAAAAATTATATAATAACTAAATAATAATATTCAAGTACAAATGATGGAATTAACCCTATATTTTAGGAATATGTTCAATATTTATAATGAGTTCATGATCTTGTAATTTCTCACATTATTTTTTTGCAGCTAAAGTCTTTGAAGAAGAAGTCAAGATCGACGATGAAGTTATCAAAGCAAGCAGGTTTAGTTTGTCATGAATGATCAGAGATGATTCTTGTCGAAACTCATACTTTTTCCAAGAATTTTTCTTTAATACCTGGTATCAGGGAAATATTCTCATTTTTTGTGGTTCTTTCCTAGGTTTCCATGCATGGAGTCTTACGCTGATCCACTTCAAACGTTCCTTGCTAAGGACATTGTTTCAGGTTCAGGTACTGAACCAGTTCAGGTTTTCCTTGATAAGGGCAAGGCAGTTGCAGACTCAGAAACTGAATTGCAACCTGATCATTTAGTTCAGGATTACTTGAATAAGGGCAAGGGCAAGGCTGTTCAAGGTTCATCAGAAACTAATCCAGTTCAAGTATTTTTGGACAAGGACAAGGCATCTGGTTCAGGAACTGTTCCTGATCCAGTTCAGCCATTGGAACTGGATTTCTTCAAGACATTGGATTTGAATGCTGAACCGGTTGATGGAAAAGAAGAAGAAGAAGAAGAATCAGAAGCTTGTCTAAAGCTGGACTGCAACAAGATTCCTGACGATGATTCTGATGCTGATCCAGTGGAAGTCAATCCTCAGAACAATAACCAGATGGATACGGATCAATCAGGTATATACCCTGACGATAGAGCTCATGAGGATGTTGAGTTAGGACCATATGCTGATACTGTTGAAGCTCTCCTTGAACTTAGCAGAGGTGCACCAAAACCTTCAGGAACCTCTCTGGACCTGCCAAACAAGAAAGCCAAATCTTCTGATCCCAAATGGGATTAGAACGAACTTGTCAAAACCTTCCAATTCCATGCCCTGAGAGGTTGCAGGACACTATGTCTAATGACTAATGTTTGATGCTATATAAGTTTCAATAAAGTTTTCAGACTAATTGGTGTTTTCTGTAACTTTTGTGGACGAATGATGATGGTGGGTTGTCTTTTATAATTAAGTAGTTTAAAAGTTTTTGTTTTCTTATATTTTAAAAATAATTTTTGAACGAAGAATAACATAAAATATATAATCCAACTTCTTAAATTACAAAAAGTATAATTTTTATTCGGTAGTCAAATTTATATTATAAAATAATGAATTAGAAATTGTCAATTTTTGGAATTTTGTTATTAACTTCTTAAAATAATTTAATTAATTATATATTTTTAAAATTCAAACAATTTAGTTAAAAAAATATTGCCAAAATCATGGATTATTTCAAGTGAAATTAATTGTCTGATGATAGATTTGATTCTTAGTATTAATAGCAACCGATATTAAATACTATTTCGAATAAATTTTTAAAATTATAAAATATTCTCTTAAAATAATTCGCCAATATATAAAAAAACAATATATATCGAAAATGCCAAAGGTCTAATTAGAATCTGTTTAGTTTTTTCAGAAATTATTTTTTATCTTTTGTCTTAAATAGTGTTCTTTTTTTTCATCCCTTTTCTATCTCAAGTGTACTATAATTAGTGAGATTGTACAGACTCCTTGACATCTGATGATGATGCAGAAGAATAAGAATACTTCAAGAAAAGTATCCAAAGTTCCATAGAGTTCTCGTGCAAGTGCAGTAGATTACCAACTAATTCACCAAGATTCTTCAAGTGATATGAGAAACTTCTATAAGCAAATGAAAGTTGAAGAAGAAATAGATACAACAAGGTGATATGCCACTCTGTTTCTGCTAGAAAAACATGGTTACTTTCATGGCTATTACTGGACAAAAACATGACTTCCCACCTTTTGGGGTTGTGCATCCCACTAGAGTCAAAAGAGTCAGCAGATATGTTGGAAAACCGTTAATGGATTGGACAGGAAGATGGATGGCCTGCTAGTTCTAATCTGATCCTGCAATTCCCTAGTTCATTGCTGTGCTCTGCATTGCTCGTCATAAACATCCGATGGAGTGGCTACTAAAGAACTGTGTGATCATTAATGATACATGAGAAGTACCTTCTTTATGTGTTCATGTGTTACCAGGGGGTGAGGAAAACAAATTTACAAGACAAAACTCTGTGATCAACCTGAAAAGCAGCAAACCGGAATGCTGCTTTACCTGGCGGATGTTAGCCGGGGGGAAAAACTCCGGCTGCAGTTAAATGGAACACCTTCATACCATCATAACGGACGGTCCTCCGAGAGAAATGTGTAGGCTACAGCTGATATTAATAGTATAAGCAATGCAATGAAAACATGCTTGAAGCTGAGTTGTCCTGCATCTATTCTCCTTACAGTCTCCAGATTGGACACAGAATCTGCAGCTTCCTCTTTGCTTTCACTGACCAGTACCTTTTTCTGAGTATGCAAAGACCGTTAATGATGAAAATGAAAAAGTAGAATAAAGCAGTTATGAAATGGGAGGAAATTTTCATTAGAATGACGTATTTTATTTGAATCTCAACGCTTCTCTTAACCAAGATCCCAACTACTAGAATTGAAAAAACCTTCCGAACTGTATTATTGATCAACTTGGTTGTACATTTAAGAAGGTCAGATCTATGCAAATCAGACGATAAATTTGAATCTAGAAGCTTTCTACAAGTTTTTAACCAAATTTTGCAAAAATGTTAGAACCCAAGATAATCCAGCAGGATTACAATGTCAAGCAACAATGTGGCTGCCACAAAACAGAATGATTTACAAAATTCAAGAAGTAAAATACCTACAGAATAGAAGCCTAGTGATCCATGACTTATTCCAATATTCCAATAATAACTACATATAGAGCACAGTTAGTTTGGGTATATTTGGTCAGTCTTCAATAATGCATCACATATGCTCATATACACACAGATAGAGGAAAAAGGGTGGTGCATGACTGAGCTTATAGGCAGGAGGAGGTGATGTATAGCCAGAATGCTAATAAAATTCCGTATAGTAGTTCTAATCTGCACCTCGGAAATGTTGAACCAAACAATTACTTAGGATTAGAGATTATAATTAAGAGACATCTCCATCTGCCAACCATAAGATAAGTTGTCCCACAAGCAATGAGTACATACCTCAGGGCCAATATCTGATTTTTGCTTGAATTCATTCTCTGAAAAAAGCAGATCCTTCTGCGGTTGCCGCAACTTCACTACCAAAGTTCTATTTTCCATTGCTAATGCTGACATCTGCATACATAGCAGACACAACAGGACAATTTCATTATGGTGCAAACAATAGGAAGTCCAAATTTCTCCTAAAAAATGCATGCCATAACATATAAAAGTCTCCATGATGGCGCAAATAATAAAATAAAAGATATCATAAATACTTCATGGAAGGCCTTTCATAGCTGAGAAAAGAAGAATTTCATGTATGTAAAGAATTTCAAAGTATACAACAGTCTTCAGAGTCAAATGAACACGATTTGGAGCTTTCTAAAATCACTGATGTCTCACATGGAGCTTATTAAAGTCAGTAGATGTCTCACAAGTTTCACCATGTTGATGGAGGTGAATATTAAACTAAGTTGATGAAATCCATCACATTTTCACAGTGCTCTGGGTGCAAGATGTGCTAGTAGCAAAAGGAGATGCTCCAGATTGGAACATCAATCAAATTAAACACGTTTATAGGTTTTAAAAGATAATATTTGTCAGCAACCCCGTTTAAAGGAAGATTTTATACCACTTTACTGTGCACTCAATAAGCTACTTCTGTTAATTCTAGTGATCGCTATCACGCCTATATGGCAACCTACTGCTTGGCAGACGGTAATGCAGGAGTATAGATCTACCCTGTGGCTGCGGGAGCATCTAAGATTAAGATGTCATGCACAGGGTTTTTACATATCCAAAGCCAAAAGACAGATCAAGATTTCATTAAAATTTTATGGAACAGAAGTATGATTTAAGTCTTAGATATAGCTTCAGACTTCTAGAATGTCTACAGGATCTCAAATATGAAGTTGAATAAGAAAAAAATTCAGGTATCAAATAAATATAATGTAATGAAATAATCTGAGAACCAGATTTCTGAACCAATAGAATTAAGAGATTATGTAAACATGTGGACCTGCTTTTGGAGGCGTTCTCTTTCAGCTGTCAGTCTCATTACTAAATCTGTTATTATTTTAGTCTGAAAGCCAATGTCTCTAGCGGTTTCCATCTTTTTCTCCTCTGCTTGACTGAAAGATGCCTCTATACATTCCAGTCTTCCCCTAGAGAAGCTTAATTTCTCACTTAGCTTTGCATTTGATTCAGATAAACTAAGACACTTTGCCTCAGCATTGTCTGCCCGGCTTTCTGCTTTTAAGACTTTTGACTTCAAGTCTTCGATCAAATTTTCCATGTCTTTAATTGTGTGATTTAACATACTTTGGTGGTCCTGACTAGCTTCAGCAGATACCACAGCATGCTGTAGCTTGATATCTGATTCCTTCAACTGCCTCTCCAACAAGTCAATCTTCTCAGTAGTTCCTTTAAGAGTACCCAACTCCTCATTCAGTTCCATGTTAGTCTCTTCCAACAACTTGCACTTTGCTTTTGCATTCTCTTCCCTGCCCTCTGTTTTCAACAGTTTTTCTCTCAAGTCTTCAATCATATTTTCCATTTCCTCATACTCAGGATGTACAATATCATGCTCCTGATTTCCATTAAACAGATTGAATTCGTAGTCTTTTAGCTGGTTCTCAAGCAAATTAATCTTTTCTCTCAAGGTGACTACCTCTGAGTTTGTGATAATTAGTCTATTTTCAGCTTCAGTCAAACTGGCTTTCAAGTTATCAGCTTGAGCGATGAGAAACTCATTAAGCCTCGAACTGCTGCTATTGAACTTCTGTAAAGCATTTTCTTTTGCTTCCAACTTCTCTACTGACATTTTAAGCTTTGATCTTAGCTCTTCTTCTCTTTGAATCGCACCATTCAAATTAAATTGAATAATTTGAAGTCGACTTAGTAGCTCTTTTGATATTCCCATCAGGACTTCAGAAACATTTTCTGCTTCAAAACACCTTTCACAAACATCCAGTGCTTCTTCCTCCATGAAAAATACTTCCTGTTCTGCTGAGATCAGCCTACACCTCAGCTCCTCTTCAATTTGTTTTGATTCTGTTAACTTCTTCTCGAGGTCAATCTCTCTTGCCAAAGACTTCTCTAGCATCCTCAAAATGTGTCTTTGTTGATCAACAGTATGCATGTTGATCTTTGTATCACTGTTTTGACCATCTCCTAATAAGTTAGGCCCCCTTGTACCATTCCCTGACCATATACATGCATCAGACATTGTGATATAAGGCCTAATACAATATGTCTATGTATCAGTATGAGATATGTGTAAAGCAATTGCAAAATCAATAATTCCTAACTCTCTCAGACCTTGCCTGGAAGTGACAGTACTGGACAAAGTAAAAGCTTAAAAGATTTTGAATTCACTAGCAAGGACCTATATGGTTTTACGATTTGTATAGACACAGAAAACACAAGAAAGAAGGTGAATAAAACTAAGGAAAGATATGCAGAAGAGTGAAATACTTGGTACAAATTTAATGAACATTTACTGCCTTGAACTGAATCATTTATAAGTGACAGGAATATTCTTCTCAATTACAGAAAACTGGATATCATCAACGGTTCTGTTGCTTACTGTTTTCTTCTCTGCTCAAACAAGACAAAATCCTTTGGAACTTATCAGATTGCTCTCTGATTTCTGAAACTTGCTCAAATGACTGTTTCAAGGACTCCTCGGAATCACGTAATTTTTCTTCCATTTCCACAAATACTTCTCCATATTCTGAATAAGAGGGCAGGATTCCACCAGCCCCAGAAATATCCGTTTGTAAGTTCTTAAGGAAGTCATCCACTTCTGTAACCTCAGAATCCAAAACCACAGACAAGAGATCAAACTCTAGAGCCTCCTCAACTGAATCAGCTGGCATACATTCTCTATCTAACATGAAAGTGTCAACATCATTTTCCTTGGTCGCCACATACATCATCAGTACATTTATGTTAACCAACTTCTCAGAAATACAGGCCAAATCTAATTCCAATCTCGTCAGAAAATCATCAGCAGTTCCCAACTCTCTCTTCATATCTCCATTAGAAGATACCTCGACAACCAAGTCAAGTTTGCTAGATTCAACATCACCAGTTTCAACACCGTCTATGAAAACACTAGAATCATGAACAGCTTCTGCAGCCATGCTGACACCTACTTA
The DNA here is from genome assembly GCA_027575705.1 of Erythroxylum echinodendron. Taxonomy (NCBI): domain Eukaryota; kingdom Viridiplantae; phylum Streptophyta; class Magnoliopsida; order Malpighiales; family Erythroxylaceae; genus Erythroxylum; species Erythroxylum echinodendron. The sequence goes on along the minus strand of JANZXR010000001.1, from coordinate 29,208,852 downwards.
ACTATTCTCAATTCCTGAAAGAACAATGTGACAAAAGAAAAAAGGAAATAAATTAATAGTAATCACAGATATAAAAACGGGATGTAAAAAAACAAGTACATCAAACAGTTTCCCTGAGTTAGCAGTGACTAAAAGTTCTCTAGCAATTATCTGCCCAATCTTCTAGATATAGCAGCAGGATATCCAGCTAAATGCTAGGCTGGTTGAAAATCAGGATAGCACAAGACTATTCAGCAAGATATGAAGATCAATAATATTGGATTCCAAAATTCCCATTTTTTGAAGACTATTTGTGAAGTCATCTTCTCCATATGGCAATGATGTGAAAATACATTACATGGAGGATGCTCAACAAAAAATGAGAATTCATCAGTTATCAAACTAATAATGCACAGAGTGGTAAGTACTAGGATGTCCTGTTTTACAGATGATTACTTTCCCTCCCAAGACCCAGTAAAAATCCTACAATTTTATTCATCATCTTCTTTTATATCACCTCAAAAAAGATAGGCACGAGATCCCATCAAGAATAGGAACAGTTTAATCAAGAAGATAATATAGATTATGGCAAAATGTCTCATGAATGTTGAAGTATACACACCATAATCTTTATGTTTATATTTTATTCAGCAATCTGTTTAATGTGGTGACACACTTTTACTTGGCCTTTATAGTAAAGTATAAACACGAATTTCCATGACAATCGACTAGGTTGTTTGAAGACTTTCATGCTATATACAAAGTAAATTAAGTGAAGGGAAAATAAAATGAGTTATTAAGATCAGGATTCATGATTAAGACTGGAATATATGATTGAATAACAGATTCATGCTTTTTATTCCCCATTTTCAGGATTGAAATTCATTCACCATCAGAATCAATCTGCCAGCCACTGTGGCGCATCCAAAGTTCATAATAAATTTGAAAACATGTTTAGAATAGCCAACAGAAGTCTATTCATGTGCTTTACTAGATTGCCAAAGGAAAAGCATATCAGGAAACGAAAAAGGGATGAAAAAGAGCTTGGGAGTGGTGTCTAGGTTGATGAACCAGAACAGAATGAGGATGAGCCAAAACGATGATGTCCATTAGATAATAAAGAACTAAGTTACACACATCTGTGTTCAAATTAGAAATAGAACATTTCACACACAACCTCAATCTTTGAACAAACTAATCCAAATCTAATGCAATAATCTCCATCCTCCCCAAAATAATTCTCAGCCACTCTAGCTTACGAGGACTTACACTCCACGCATTGAAACAAGCAACCAAGTCGCATCAACCCCAGTTTCTTCTGAAAGGATGAAAATTTAAACATGCAGCTATTAATTTGTTGCACAACCACAAACAAATACTTTATAGGGGTCTCCACATAAAAAGATCCAAATTCATTAAACTACAAAGTGATTACTATCCCATGAAAATATAATTACAAGCACCTACAATCTATACCCATTACCTACTAAATCCTCCAAAACGGAGCAAAAAAACCCATCTTTCACAACCATATGAACACGATTCTATCTCGTAACCACATATAAATATATATTATTCAAAACCCAAAAAGGAAAAGGTCCGAAAAGAGAAATCCAAGAAAACCCATCTCCAGTTTACCCAAAAAAACAAAAGATAACCGTAAATTAACAAAATAGACATAAACTCTTCATCATTTTCAGCAGAAGATAAAAATCAAATCAATAGAACAAAAGAATAAACGAAACAAGTTACGCACATCTACCTACTCTAGTCCTGTATCACTCACGCAAGAGATCGGATGATATAGAGTGTTTCCGTCGCCGGTAACATGGGAAACACTTTTGCTCAGTGCGAGAGAACGGTGACTGAAAACGGAAACTAAACCTGAAAATGGTGGGCAAAATAGAAAGTTAACGGAGTGCTTCATTTTCAGGTGCCACGGAGATGGCCGACACGTGCTAGTTCACTTTTCGACACGTGTTCATGCGTATTTGTTTTTCTCCTCGCCATCTGTCTTCTTTTTAATTTTATATTTTTTTAAACATATTTATCCAACAATGAAAGGGTCGTTATATTTAATCGAGATCCTCTGTTTTGGTTAATCAATTCTTATCATGTTCCATTAAATCTTATCTATATATTTATATGAAGTCTATATAAATATGTAAATAAAATTAATTAATACATGATTGGAATACCTTAACGGTAATAATGTGTTCCAACCTTTTTATATTTTATTAAATGGATATGTTTAAGTTACGAAAAGAGTCTCTTCGAAAAATACAAAACGAAGGGTGTATATAATTAATGTCCTTCCCATTACTCTCACAAAGAGGAAGACTTATGTAATACGATTTTTTTTCTTTCGAAGGGAGAAACACTCAAAACTAAATCAAAACAAGTCTATCGATTGGCTCTACGGTACACAGCTCCTTGCTTATCATACACTCCAAAACTATAACTGGAGGCTACTGCAGAATATGGAGGCCTGGGCTGGCTAGAACGGCGAGGGCAGACAGGGTATCCGCACACTGGTTCCCTTCATAATGTACATGCTGAAATTGCACCTCCCAATCTCGTTGAAGTAACCTGCGGGTACCTGTCAACAAAAAATTATTACCGTCATCTCTGTAGTAGAAGAGGATAGTAGATTCAAGACTTCTAAGGAATCCACTTCGATCAGGAGACGACTAAACCCTAGGGACCAAGTCAGGGTGAGACCTGAGTGGACTCCCCAGAATTCTGTCGTAAGAGACGAGCTACTTCTCAGGTAATGTAGAAATCTCCCACACCACTGTCCGTGCCAATCGCGAATTAAACCGCCCGCGGCAGCTACAAACTACGCTTGCTTAACCGTGCCGTCGGTGTTGAGCTTTACCCAGTCGTCCGGAATTTTTGACCACCCCACTGGACTGCCCACCGATAAGCTCGGAGTCCAAAAAATACAACTTTCTACTACCCTCGTCCTAACTATCCATTCCATAAATGCTATCACTACTCTCGGACCATCATCTAGCCAAACATACCTGACTTCATATGTAATAGGATTATTGTTGTTGATAGGTATATAGATCATGAAATATTTAATAAAAATACTCGATACAACTAATATTATTTATAATATGTCAAGTATTAATTTTACTAAAAATTAATGAAAATCATGTGCTTATTTAAAGATATATATAATTTCTAATATTAAGTAATATATGAAATCTTCGGTTTTTTCTACTTTCATTATCCTTATCCCATAGGTACAACGTTTGAATCAATAGAGGACCTCTGCTTTTATATCTATATGAATCAATATTATTACATTAAAGTAGGTCTTAGCTAACTACCGTAAATAGGGCTTTCTCGTCTCGCAGTCTAGTACTTACATCTCGCTGATACTGAGGCCTCTCGAGAAAATCGATGACTGCATCTTTGATGCATTTGTTAGTACGAGTACATCTAAAAATTCTTAATTGGTGAGTTGGAAATAGCCTCAAATTATTGTTCGGATTTATTATCATTTTTTGCATAACCCTGAAAATTTAGAATCGGTATAAATTCTTCCAACTTATAGCCCACCATACGATCTGTTGTGTTGATTCTAATCTGCCCTTATTTATCTACGTTGGGTTGACCCCCTTTTTGATTTATGAACTTCCCAAATCTATACATAAAAAGAAAATATGATAAAATAAGAAACAAAGGCCAAAATTCCTAAGATGAATTCAGCGTTGTATAGTTGACCGGCAGTTAATAGCGAATCCAGCTTCATGCAGGTCAGTTGCAACCTGCATTGTTTAAACAATAAATCCAATTACACAAGCAACATATCTTTTAAAAATTATTTTATTATTTATATTTAAAATAAAATTAAATATTACAAATATATTCTTGATTGAAAAATTCTAGCTTTCAATGATAAAAGACCTTATTAAATTTAAGAATTAGACTGAGATGGTAAATATGTATTTTAATTTTTTATTTATAAAACTTTATTAATACATGAATAAGTAATTAATGATAGTTTTATTATTAAAAAAATCTTAAGTTTCTATTTTAATAGAGATTTGATTACTTAGTTTGAATGTATGATTAATTCCTATCAACATGTACTATATTATTTCAAACTTTTTATATTAAAATGTTTTATTTTTTAATTTTTATAAAAATTGTCTGATGTTAAGTTTTTTATTAATTTCGATAATATGATGTGTTATATGAAATTAGTGTTTTTATTATGTGATAATGTTTTTATTATGTGATTGATTGTCACATAAGATAATAACGTAAAAAATTAAATATTTAACATTTTTATTTTATTAAATAATAAATTTTATAATCAGACTCTAAAAACATTAATATAACATAATACGTCACGTTGTTGATATTAACGAAAAATTAATATTAAATTATTTTTGTAAAATTGATAATTTATTAAAATTTAAATTAGTATTGTAAAATTTAATTTTTTAAATTAACCTGCACAAACAAATCAACACCATCATCAATTTAATCATTTATTATTTATTTATAATTGTTCGAAATTAAATTTTAATTTACCTAAAAAAAATTTACGCAATAAGATCGGCCACACCTCAGTTTATTAATTAAGCTTGACAACTGAGTCCAAATCCTGCCCAAGGTCAATGGGCTAGGTTAGGACTGCCCAAGTATGCCCAACCCGACTAAAACCTCATGAATAACGACAAAACGACAGCATTTTAAATTTTTTAAAAATAAAATGTTGAGCCGAACCACCTTTGACCTAGTAGCTTGGCCCAACCTATACTCATCCCTTTTATCAATCCTAACACCAACTTACAAAAGCCTAGAAAATTTGCCAAGTAAGCATGATTTCTTCTACGTCGTAACCTTAACATGAACTGGACTAGGTTTACATCATATATAAAATCGAATCCTTACACAACTATATAATCAAATGTTCTATCAACCCCTTTATAATAATTTTTAAAAATAGATTATTTAATTTGAGCCTAATCAAAATTTGTACTTTTTTGTAAAGAATGAATTTGAATTCGAATCATAAGAAATTTAAGTTTGGTTGAATTCATTATTTATATTAAAAATATAACAAAAAAAGAGTTATGTAGCTGTTATTATAAGTCCAGTATGTATGAAATTTTTTAAAAGTATAAGAACATAAATAAAAAAGGGTTAATTATTAAAAATAACCTCGAAATTTTCTCAAATTTTCAATTATAGGTTAAATTTTAGAAAGTAGCAATAAAATGTCGAATCTTTTATATTTTTTCAATTATAACTCGCTGTTAGTCTCACCGTTATCTTAGCTGACATGACACTGTCACGTGTTAAATGAATCCTATTAATCAGACACGTCAACGTCATTAAGGAAAGTTTTTCTCATTAGCGAAATAATGTCGTTTCTTGATAGTAGTAAAACGTCATTGTTTTAAGAAAATTGAGAGAATACTTCTCCTCCTCCATCATTTTTACTCAATATGTAACCTAAAATCTCTAGATTTTTTGACATTATCTACTCCCCCTTTCTCAGACACGCGGAATCCCTCCCAGATGCACGAAATCTGTAAATTCTTGACATTGTTTCGTCCCTCCCTTGCAGGCACAAGAAATCCCAAAGTATTTGTACGTGCTCCTCGCATGCACAAGAAAACGCTATGTATTTCTAAATCTACAACATTTTTCGAGCGACCCTTACATTTTTTTATAAAGGTTTGTGAATTCTCTCTTCCATTAGAGTCCATGGCTGTCATTCTTTTAGATAGATTAAGTGAAAGCAAAAGAGCAACAGAAGTTTTTTTAACAGTTTTCTTGAAATGACTTCGTTTCGCTAATGAGCCCAATTTTTTTATCAAGATAACAGTGAAACTAATATCAGGTTATAACTAAAAAAAATTAAAAATTTGAACATTTTAGTAATATTTTTTATAATTCAAGCTATGATTAAAAAATTGAGAAAAATTTAGACTTTTTTTTTAGGGTAATTAACCATAAAAAAAAGTAAAACTAAAAAGAGAGCCTAATGTAAGTTTATATGCATTAAGTGAAAATATTGAAACACGAGAAGTCTTTTTTCAATTTTCTTGAAACGACACTGTTTCGCTAATGAGACCAAGTTTTTCTAATAATATTGACGTATCTGATTAGTGAGAGTCATTTGACACGTAACTGTGCCACATCAGCCAAAATAATAGTGAGATTAAAAAATTTTAAGCTATTTTTTGGTAATTAATTATAAAAAATTGGTGAAACCAAAAACAAAGCCTATCATAATTGACCCTAAGCCACTAATATTGGAACTTTATAATCCTTGGCTGTTTCAGGTTCATAGCTTACATCGAACGAGCAGTTCGTTACAGATGCTTCAACCTTAGCCTCATGTTTATTATACTTAATATATACTTGCTTGATTCACAGTTTACATCAAGTGAGCAGTTCATTAATCTCAGCCTCATGTTTATTATATAATAATTATTACAATAATCTATTAACGATTCATTAGTCTCTTTAAATAATATTTTTTGATAATGCATGCTTTGTTTGATCTGCCTAACCGTGAAAAGGAATATATCATTATTAATTCACCTTTTATTTTATAATACTTAAATTTTTAGTTGTTATTTTTTATTAAAATAAAATATTTCAAAAATTAATATGCAAAAATTTAATTAATATTTTTTAATTTTAAGGTGTCTTTATTTTCAATCAGCCATTCTTAATGTTTTTAAATAAATATAATACATACATCTTTTAAATAAATCATTTAATAAATGAATAAAGTAATAAGTTTGATATAATTAATATTTTAAATTTTACTATATTTAATGATTTCTTTAAACTGACGAAAAATCATAAGTTTTAATTAGTTTAAAATTAAAATAATAAACAACATAATGCCAATATCAATAATAATAATAATAATGACCACAACGAAAATATTCGATAAAAATCTTACTAATACGCAGAGTTTGAAGAAGTCTAATAGTATATAATTTTATTTTTAATTAATAAAAAGACTGTAACATTAATATCAGTAATAAAAAATAATTTTAAAAAATGAAAAATTTTGAAGTGGAAATTGGATGGATAGTTAAAAGTCTCCACTTTAGTCATCAACACTTATCTATCTGTCGTTTTGTGTTTAGTTTCTTGTCGTGTCATAAAACGAGAATCGACCAAAATGAAATCAATCAATCAATCATCATACAAAGTTCACTAGTTATTATTAAAAAGTATAAAAATAATGGCCGAGTAGCCATGAAAGGAGCACCACTTGATCGCCCCCCGAGACCCCAAAGGCCAATTAGTTATTTGGCTCTTTCATTTTGCCATTTATATCTTAGGCTTGGAAGACTTCCCCTAATTGATCCGGTTTGGCCTAATTCAAAATCTAAGAGGTTCGACCAGAGTTGATATCATACTCAAAGCTGACCGATTTGAAACTTAAAATTAAAAAAAAAAAAACATTTTAAGTAAAATAATATTATTTTAAATTTAAATATTTATCAAACTTTAAAACGAGTTCAAGCTTGAATCTAGATTTTTGGGTCAAAGTTAGGGTATCACCTAAGTCTAGCTCGACCCGTCTTGTCCCGTTAGCGGTTATGTGTTGAATAAAAATTTTGGTAATTTAAGTAATTTATAAATTATATATTTCAGAATAAATAAGCTAACAAATCAACTAATTTATGAGGTTGACAAGGACTTTAGGAGAGTCGTACCCAAAAATTAACCTACGAGGTTGAAGAACTCAAAATTTTTATAAATCTCATACTAATTTTATATTTAATCAACGTATAATCCAAGTCTCATATCTTACAATTAGATCAAACCGTAACATTAGTCCTCCTATAAGGATCAACGCTCTCGTTGGTCACGACCATATTGGTCATAGCTGACATTTTTAGGTTACTACTTCATGGGCCACTACTACGAGATTCTTGTTGGTCATGGTCATGTTGGTTACGGCTGACACTTCTAGGCCACCACTCCAAGACCGACTCTGATATCAATTTGATAAGAATTTTATGAGAGTCACACCCAAAAAACTAGCTTGTGAAAGTGAAAAACTCAAAATTCTTATAAATTTCACACAAACTTTGTATTTAATCATTATGAGACCTCAATATCATACCTTACAATTAGATCAAACCGTAACAGAGGTTTAATATGTTTTTATCGTTAATAAATATTTCTCGATGAATTAGAATTGTTTTTACCAACATTTATTTGGATGCAATAAAAGCATGAGTAGTATAATTTGATAAAGTAACATATATGTCGTGAAATTAAACAAAATATGAGAATAATAGCTTACTTAGAAAATATAATATGAATAAAAAAAAGAAAATATAATATAAGATGAATATGACCATAAGTCCTAAGAAATTGTTAATTAAATATTAAAATATTATATTTGTACAAAAAAAGATAAATATAAGCTAATAAGTTGATTATTAGAGCAATTTTTAATAAAAAATGTTATTAATATTTTAATGTTTGTATTAAACATGCACAATATTTAAAACAAATTTGATTCAAATAAAATATTATATTTATAAATAATATATGAGCTTTATTTTGAAAATTTATAATAAACTTATTTTGTCAATTTTGATAACCTATGTGTGGATAAGTGTAACACGTGGATGGTTGTCACTAGTCAGAACACACATCATTAGCATCACAAAAGTTTCCGACACCAATCAGATTTTGTCCTCGTACTAATAAATTTTTTGAATTTTGAATTAATATTTAATATTTTAAAAATTTTAGTTAATAATCTAAATTTAAAAATAAGATAACTCTATTCTAAAAAATATTTCTTATTTAAACGAAATAATATTCATATGTTTGTGAGATGAACTCTTTTATGTTTAGTTAGTATTATTTTACTATTTTAATAAGGTTAATACAAAAAAATCTCGAACTTTTCTCAATTTTATAATTATAATCTGAATTTTAAAAGGTGGCAATAAAATGCTCAAAATTTTAAGTTTTTTAAATTTTAACCTGAGTCTCTCTGTTAAGTTTGCTAACGTAACTTGCTATTTGATTTAAAAACCTTAACTATTAATATACGTTAGCTAAAATTAACACAACAAATGAAAATTAATGAAAAGACGTTGTTTAATTAAATAATTAAAAAATGAGGTTGTCGTTAAAAATGGAATTCTTCGATTAGTTTTTGCAGTCCTGACATAGGTGGGTGACTGTGATGCGAGAGCAAAATGAAGAGTTTGTTAGCGCTACGATGCAAGAGTAGCTTGAGATATCGGAAGAACAAATTGAAAATTGAAAATGAAGGGTGAAACTCGGGAGAATAAACTAAAATCGAAAGGTGAGGACATTGGAGTTGCGTAAACTAATTTAGAGATTTTATTTTTAAACAATGACATTGTTTTAGTTGTTATTTCATTAACTCATTTTAAGATGTGTGTAAATATTATATATATTTTATTTTATTTTATTTTTTCAAAACAATCTTTTTACTAATTAAAAATAAGATTATGTTCTATTGGATATTTTTAAATTATGCATTTAAGTGGAATTTTTACTGAATCGTTGGATTGTTTATATGAAATTATATTGATAAAAACAAACAATTAGTATTCTTTTAAATATTAATCTTTATATATTTTATTAATGTTTAATATTTATAAAATTAAAATTATTTTATTTTAAATCATTAATTAATAAAAACACGAATAAATTGTCACCATTAGACCGGCTAGCCCTTTGATATAAAAAGTTAGTGCTGTGTTGCTTTCCTTTGTTTGGATTCTTATAAATCAGATCAGAGCTAAGCACATCAAAACTCAAAAGACTAAAAGCTAGATAGTCTTGCAAGTTGCAATCTTTATTTACATTCTGACTATCTCTTGATTAATTCCTTTTGGGTTCCTGTCAAATTTGAAAATTTCGAACCTCACCTTCTATTCTCTGTTTCGGGTCTTGTTTGTATCATTTTGTGTTTGAATCGGTCTTGCTCTGTATATTGGAGATAAAAGGTATCTGCGTTTGGTCTTATTCTCTGGTATGATCTCAAAGATCCCAGCTTTTCGTTCTGAATTCCTGCTAATAGTCGTAAATTTAGAATCTTTACCAGTTACTCAAGCTTCATTAAGATTTTCTTATATCGGTTTTGTATATTGGTTCATATACAATTGTACTAGCACACATTTATGGGATATTCAACCTTTAACTCTTACAGGTTAGTTCTATTTTGTTTTGTCTGTCAATTCATACTTGGTACTTGGTGTGAAGGAGATTCTAAGTCTGTATATCACAGGTTTTATCGTATAGGAGACTTAGTACGAAGCAGTTTTTTGTTTAAAGTACTAAACCCGTGTTTTGAAAAAATTAACAGGGTTTTATAAGAGATGACAATAGGGAATCTTGCACAAAAGAAGGAGAGAAAATCGAGTAAGGTCAAGCAAGTTGATGAGAAGTCTCCTTTGTTGCCCAGTAGGCATGAGAGTGGTGGATTTGATGAGTTTAATGGAGCTTCGTTTAGTGGGGCTGTTTTTAATTTGGCTACTACAATAGTTGGTGCTGGGATTATGGCATTGCCTGCCACAATGAAGGTTTTAGGTCTTGTTCTTGGCATTGCTTTGATCATCTTCATGGCCTTCTTGACAGAGGCCTCAATTGAGTTGTTGCTCAGGTTTAGCAGGGCAGGGAAGTGTGCCTCTTATGGAGGACTCATGGGAGATGCTTTTGGAAAGTATGGCAGGATTCTGTTGCAAGTTGCAGTTTTGGTCAACAATATTGGTGTGCTTATTGTGTACATGATCATTATTGGTATGACTTGATTCTTCTACATATGTATTGTTCCATCATCTGACACTGTCTTCTTATGAAATAGTTTGTTTGTGTTTCTAATATCTAATCCGGTTGAGGTTCTACTAACTGTTATTAGAAAGGACTCAAAAGTAAGTTTGTTATTCTCTTCTTATTTGCTTGTTGAAGGTGATGTGTTGTCTGGAACATCTTCAACTGGAGTCCACCATGCTGGGGTGCTTGAAGGGTGGTTTGGAGAACATTGGTGGAACGGGCGTTTCATTGTTCTTCTTGTCACAACACTGGCTATATTTTCTCCCCTGGCTTGCTTAAAGCGAATTGGTTAGTGTCGTGTATCAATTACTTAAGAGATCAAGCTATTCATATTATCGAATGAATTTAAGATTGTCAATGCCAAAATACAATTTTGTCCAATTACTTTTGTACTTTTGCTGCTTTGATAGTATGTAACCTACTTGATAAGTATAAATTGTCAAAACCATCTTGTTTTTATGTAGTTCATCTGTTTAATGGTTTGGTGCATATTGTTTCCTTGTAGATTTGTGCCTGTGATTCTTCTAAATGATGGTGGATGCTTTTCAACTACTTGCAGCATTACTTATTGTGAATAGTGCATTCTACTTCTGAGCTTGTAGATATAGGGCCCTATGTTGACTTGTTGGTTCTCATGATCACCTTTTCTTGTTTCTTCCCTAAATCAGAGATTGACCGTATGGATTTTAATGCAGATTCTTTAAGATACACATCTGCCTTGTCTGTTGGTCTGGCAGTTGTATTCCTTGTTATCACTGTGGGAATCACAATGTTTAAGTTGATAAGTGGAAGCGTAATGATGCCGAGGCTGCTACCTGATGTTACGGATCTGACTTCATTCTTTAATATCTTCACCACAGTCCCGGTTCTTGTCACGGCATACATCTGTCACTACAACGGTAATTGTTTTAACTTATTCATGTTGGGTCTTCTAGCTACATTCGTGCTTATCTTGGTTGGTTGTTTACTTGATAAATGTGGAATGTCTGTTTGGTGAATGTCCATCTAGTGCTAATCAGCCAATGCCTGATTTTAGTTTTGAAGTGAATTATGGATAACGAATATGTCTCTGCTCTTCCGAGCACTCATTTGCAGTTCACAGCATTCACAATGAACTCGAGGACTCGACGCAGATAAAACCTGTTGTACAAACGGCACTTGCTTTATGCTCAACTGTGTATATAATGATAAGCTTCTTTGGTTTCCTACTCTTTGGCGATGCAACTCTTGATGATGTGCTCGCAAACTTTGACACTAATCTCGGCATTCCTTATAGTTCCTTGCTTAATGATGCTGTTCGTGTTAGTTATGCGGCTCATCTCATGCTTGTCTTTCCAATTGTCTTCCACCCATTGCGACTGAACTTGGACGGTCTCCTATTCTCCTCAGCTCGGCCTCTGCATCAGGAAAATATGAGATTTGCTTTAATCACTATTGGCCTTATCACTCTGATCTTTCTAGGTGCAAACTTTATTCCAAGCATCTGGGATGCTTTCCAATTCACAGGAGCAACGGCAGCAGTTTGTCTTGGATTCATCTTTCCCGCTTCCATTACTCTAAGGTGCCTAGTCTTAATTTATCCACCTTTGTGCTTGAAACTTCTTAAGTTAAGCCTTTACTGAAAACACGTCTGGATTTGACGTCAATAATTGTAGGTGATGAAATGAAATACTTCTGATAATAAAGTTTCTGTTTTCTTCTGCCATGCTGAAAGTGGTCCCTGAATCTGGATTCATTGGAATGATTTGTAATCGTAGTTTGTACTGGAGATATTTGATAAAAATATATAACAGTACAATTTAATGGCAGAACAATCTGTTAGGTTCTTGTTTTGAGATTTCCTTGACCATTCTGATCTGATTACACTTTACTTAAAATGTTCTTAACAATTGTCAGGGATCGTCACAATATTGCGACAAAAAAGGACAAAATTTTGTCCATTTTCATGATTGTCCTTGCTGTGTTCTCAAATCTGGTAGCTGTGTACAGTGATGCCTATGCTATGTTCAAGAGGAATTCATCTCCTCGTGAATGAACAGTTCTCTTGCTCTAAACAAATGAATAAACGATGGACCATTTTCGATGATGGGACCTTACTCAGTCCATATGTGACTTGAGGATCCAATTCCTCTGGGAAGATCTAGCAAAGTTGAATAAGATGAAAACTTGGAGCACATATATAGTTGGGTTGGTGCATAAGAGTGGAGTCTTCCACATCCTGAAGGACTTCATATTGTCTGTATTGTATTTGTAATACCTTTTTGGAGTTTGAGTTTGTCGTGTGGATCAAAACAGAACTGTAGAAAAGTTATGAATCTTGAAACTTTATATTGTTTCTCGCCCTGTTCGAATGTTACAATTTGTGAGTCCTATTTACAAGAATTGTTCTTCAATCCTTACTCATTGTTTCAATTAGTAATAGTATACATGTTTGATCACTAGTTGTGGATCTTAGGAAACTCTCACACTTCTTTGGCATTTATGACTCCGGACATTGACGAGGCAAAAGGTCATTTTGATACGGCAGCGGAATATTTCCAGCAAGCAGTGGATGAGGATCCAACCAATGAGCTTTATCACAAATTAAAAAAAAAAGAAAAGAAATTATCCCATCAGACTTATGGGTATCAAGTAATGACATGTTTCGAGTGAATAAAAACATGACGATAAAATCAATCATATTTTTTTTAATTTTTATTATAAATTTTAACTAAATAGGTTATTATTTTTCAGTTTTTATATTATAAATTTCAACTAAACAGGTTTTTATTTTTTTGAAAAAAAAAGAAACCAAAAAAAAGAAACATAAATTAAAAATAATAACAAAAAAACAGAAGTAAAACCAAACGGTGCGTCAATTGGCAGTGGACATTGAGCCTGCTCTTATCCTGTTCCTATAACATACTGCATCGACGACATCGTTTTGAGGGGTTGGAGCACCTGTTCTTATTATTTTTTCCCCGTTTTGAGTCCCGAAATGTTTTTTTTTGAAAAATTAAAATTGATTAATTGATAATAATAAAAGGGCAGACGAGTAATTAACTCTCTCTTACATCAGCAATAACAACAACATCCAGTAGAAATTTTGCTGAGGTGAGATCCAGGGAGGTTTAGTAATATATAGTCTTATTGTTAACTAGTAGAAAGATTGTTCCTAAATGATCTACATGAAGCAAGAAGGAAGGGAAAAAATCAAATCAAATCAAATTAAAAAAAATAAATATATATAATAAATAGTAAAGAATAAATAAATAGTAGTAATGAAAAAATAAGTAAAAATGATAATAAAAATAAATAAATGCAAATATATATAATAAAATGGTTGAAAATGAAAAATCTAAAAAATACAAAATAAATAAATACAAATAATAATAACAATGAAATAAAATAATAAAAATATAAATAAAATAATAAAAATAAACAATAACTAGAAAGATAAATATATATATTAGGTATTAAGGTTTAATAATAAGAAGAAATTGAATAATAGTGATAATATTATTAGTGATAGTAGTAAAGATGACGATGGTGATGACACGACGATGATGATAAAAATAACAACAATAATTAGTAATAGCCTCTTAAGCTAAATAGAAAGGAGTTAATCATGATTATTTTACGAGGGATCTTTTGCTTAAATCTTAGCATGTCAAAGTTTTGGATTGCGGATTATGTTTTTTTGTAAGTTTCAACATTGTCATATCATTTTTATTACCTCCTCTCAATTCTTTTTAGGCTCCCTTATTTTTTTCTTACAATCGCTAAGTACGATCTTTTCGCATCTTCTTACTGGAGTGTTTGAGTGTTTTCTCTTAACATGACCAAACTACTTAAGCATTATCTTTCTTAATTTGTCCATAATATTATCAACTTTTAATTTATTTCTCAAATTTTATTCTTGACCTTATCTTTTTTAGTAAGACTACACATATAGCAGAGCATCTTCATCTCCGTTACTATTAATTGATGATTATGAACTTGTTTGATAGGCCAACATTCTGTTCCATAAAACATGACCGACCTAATTGCTAAACGATAGAATTTACTTTTAAGTTATCTTTTTGTCACATAGAACTCCTGAATCACTTTTTCATTTAAGCCATCCTTATCTGATCTGATGGACCATGTCTTTATCAATTTCTTCGTTACTCTAAATGATAGATCTTAAATATTTAAAACACTCATTTTGTGGTATAACTTCTGATCTAATATTTACTTCCACATTTATAACCATCTTATATCGTGAAAAGTTACATTCTACAGTTGTAATCCTACTCAATCTAAAACTTTTCGACTTTAACTTATCCCTCTAAAATTCAAGCTTGACATTAACTTCTTATTTTGTCTCATCTATTAAAACAATATCATCATCAAATATCATACACCGAGTCATCTCCTCTTTAATGTTCCGGGTAAGCTCGTTAATTACTACCGACATAGTTGCAAAATCCAACAAAGGACAACGTTCCACGGGGAGGGGTAAAAAAAAAAACAAACAAACGACAGCGTTTTAGTTGCGTCTTCCTCATTTACCCAACTAGGGTTGGGCGTTGAGAGAGTTTCCAAGGCGATCGATCAGACGCCAAAGGTAATGAATTTATATTCTGGATGTATGCGCATACTTCATCTTGCTTCCTTTAAACAATGTTGTCGCTTGTGCATTGTCTGGTTAAAACTAGACGCCTCCCTCATCCTTCCTCATTTGGTCGTAGCTTCTTCTCAATTTTTGGTTCAAATCCCTAATCCGTAATCCCAACATTTGTGGACACTTATTCTAGGTTTTCTCTTCACTAGCTAGACAAGATAGTTAGCGCTAAGGGAGAATGATTATTCCAGTTCGCTGCTTCACCTGTGGCAAGGTACCGATGTCTACGGATCATGTTGGGGAGTTTTCTAATTCTAGTATTTTTGAGGTTAAATTCTAAGCTATGGTTTTTTTGCTTGGTCTTGCAAGGTGATCGGAAACAAATGGGACATGTATCTCGACCTTCTTCAGGCGGATTACAGTGAAGGGTGAGACTCGAAATTATTATTATTATTTTTCTTTATTTCCTTTTCTGCAATATCTTTTTGTGAGCAAAGAAATATATCTATATATATAGTTTCTCCGCTGGAGTGGTGAATTCGTAGATGGGATTTTATGGGTTTGATTTTTCTGCATGAATCTTCTATAACATCATATGTGGAAGATTTTTCATTTATCTGCTGTGATTTGGTGGCAGACAATTGTTGGGGTTGTTATACTTGTTTGTTCCCCTATGAATTTGCTTCGTACTTACCGGGAAATGGTATGGTGTTCTTTAGTTATATGTTTATCCCATTTTCAATTTTCTTGTTTCTTGTGGTTATGAAGTCTACTTGGATAAGTAAAGGTATCAGCTTTGAGTTCCCATGATTCTTTTACATTAGCGACTTTTAAGTCATACATTTCATATTTTGGTTAGTGTAGTCTACATTTCATGCAATATTGAGTTCATAAGATAGGCCTTTTTACAACCCTTTGTATGTTAACAGTGTATGCACGCTATTAATTGTATGCTCCAGTCTTCATGAACATTTGACCTTTTCATTTCAAACCATTTATATTCAGTGTACTCGTGGCTCTGATTCTAAATTGTGTCGAGTGTAACAATGTAGGGCAATGTGATTCATCGGAGATTTTGATGGAAGATTGTCAAACTGGATACCTTCACTGTGGTTCTTAAGTTCCAGTTCTGTGTTAAAGATGCATAACTTGCTTTAGTGGTCGATCAACACTGTTAAATGCCAATGCCTCATTTAATTATATGAATTATAACTTGTGGAGGATGGTAGATCCTATCATTCCAAAATATGTTTGTAAACTTTGTTAGAAATAATTTTGAATTTGTGATAATTAAGTGTTTTTTATGCAGAGATGCTCTTGATGCACTTGGCTTGGTTCGGTATTGCTGTAGACGAATGCTAATGACTCATGTTGACCTCATTGAGAAGCTTTTGAACTATAATAGTAATCTCTCTCTCTCTCTCTCTCTATCTGCATGTACATGTGTCCTTACAGCGATATTTCGTTTTAATATCGAGTTTCTTCTGCAGCTTTGGACAAATCTGAAACCAGTTAAGTAAACTTCTACATTCACAAGGGCTCCGAAGTTGGCTATCATGGATGTCTTGAAGAAACCTGGGATATGTGCGGAGTCTCTCTGTTTTCTGTTTGCATATTGCTTCTGCATCTAGTTTTTATTTCACCTTGCTTGTGGAATGAAGAAACCTGAGATTGAGGCTAAGTTTTTGAACCATGTATCATTGCCTTGCATTTTGTCACATCGAAAACTAGCCTTCTTGTAGATATGGCTATAAGGTGTATGTGGACTAAATTCTACTTTTGCTGCCATGTTAAACCATTGTGGAAAGCTCAGGTTTTCCAAAGCTTTGAGTGGATCATGGGTTGAAAATTCGGAAGAGTAATGAAATGGCAAACAAAATTATGGACAACTTGAAAGATAGGTAAATTGAAATGACAAATGTTCTCCGTTAGTTACTATATAGAGTTGCTAATTCCAGTTCGTACCCAAGGTAAAAAGATGCACTGGAGGTTAGCTGAATGGCATATAAACCATTAGGGTTTTGTTTTATTTTATGAAGAGAGGAGCTTAAAATCCATCAAACTGCCCTGTCTGATCCTATTCGGTACCAGCAATGGTATGCGTTGCCCAGGCCCTGCCTTAACATTCTCAAAACACTGGATTGTGCCATATTTGTTGATCCCCGTACTTCCCTAATACTCACTATCCACTATATAAATGGAGGTATTCGCCTAAAGACCTGTTTTGCAGCATTGTTTTGTTAGTGTCTATGCCAGAAATCAATCCAAGCGTTGTTTTTGCAGACCTGCGAGGACATTGAGAGTTCAATTTTGGGCTGCGATTAATGTATAACGAATTCAGAGTTAAAGGATTGGTTTCTGGCATTATTCGTAGCCCAAAATTTAATTCTGATAAATGTGGATTGTCTGTTTGGTGAATATCTATTTTAATTTTCAAATGAATTATGCATAACGAATATGTCTCTGCTCTTCCGAGCACTTCATTTGCGGTTCACAGCATTGATAATGAACTCGAGGACTCGCCGCAGATAAAACCTGTTGTACAAACGGCACTTGCATTATGATCAACTGCGTATATAATGATAAGCTTCTTTGGTTTCCTACTCTTTGGGGATGCAACTCTTGATGATGTGCTTGCAAACCTTGACACTAATCTCGGATTCCTTATGGTTCCCTGCTTAATGATGCTGTTCGTGTTAGTTATGCAGCTCATCTCATGCCTGTATTTCCAATTGTCTTCCACCCGTTGCGTCTGAACTTGGACGGTCTTCTATTCCCCTCAGCTCGGCCTCTGCATCAGGAAAATATCAGATTTGCTTTAATCACTATTGGCCTTATCACTCTGATCTTCTAGGTGCAAACTTTATTCCAAGCATCTGGGCTGCTTTCCAATTCACGGGAGCGACGGCAGCAGTTTGTCTTGGATTCATCTTTCCCGCTTCCAGTACTCTAAGGTGCCTAGTCTTAATTTATCCATCTTTGTGCTTGAAACTTCTTAAGTTAAACCTTTACCGAAAACACTTATGGATTTGATGTCAATAATTGTAGATGATGATATGAAATAAATACTTTCCTGCTTATGGTTGATTTATATTTCTGATAATAAAGTTTCTGTCTTCTGCCCTGTTGAAAGTGGTCCCTGAATCTTGGATTTATTGGAATGATTTGTAATCATAGTTTCTAGAGATCTGATATAAATATATAACAGTACAATTTAACGGCAGAACAATTTGTTATGTTCTTCTTTTGAGATTTCCTTGACTATTCTGATCTGATTACACTTTACTTAAAATGTTCTTGACTATTTTCAGGGATTGTCACAATATCGCGACAAAAAAGGGCAAAATTTTGTCCATTTTCATGATTATCCTTGCTGTGTTCTCAAATCCGGTAGCTGTGTACAGTGATACTTATGCTGTGTTCAAGAGGAATACATCTCGTGAATGAACAGTACTCTTTGCTTCTAAACAAGTGAACAAAACATGGACCATTTTCGATGATGAGACCTTTCTCAGTCTATATGTGACTTGAGGATCCAATTCCTTTGGGAAGATCTAGCGAAATTGAATAAGATGAAAACTTGTAGCATATCATCAATGTATATAGTTGGGTTTGTACAGAAGAGTGGAGTCTTTCACTTCCTTAAGGACTTCATATTATCTGCATCGTATTTGTAATACCCTTTTTGTGGGTCAAAACAGAACTGTAGAAAAGTCATGAATCTTGAAACTTTATATTGTTTTTCTATCCCTGTTCGAATGTTACAATTTATGAAACCTATTTACAAGAACTGTTCCTCAATCCTTACTCAGTGTTTCAATTAGTATACATGTTTGATCACTAGTTGAATGCCAGTCATGGATTTCCTATACTGGTGACGAACGGCACAAGTCTCCGATAATCCCTTCTCCTTCCAAGCGCACAATTATCCAGAACCCTGCCAAGGATCAGTCGTGTGTTCTGCAAAGCCACCTCCCTAGGTGGGATACCTGAATCAATTGCTCCTTGTGCAGTGGAGATTGAGCCTGGTCCTAACCCTGTTCCCATAACATATTGCAATTGCAGAGGTCCACTTCGAGCCTTGAATGAGGTTTGAGAAACAAGCATCTTTTCATCGGCTCCATTCTCGTATGCCCCTGGCTCGTGTTGGTGCGAACCTGGCAATGAGCTGCAGCTCTGCAGAAGAGCTTCTAGCACACTGAGTGCCTCCCAAGACAATGTGCTCTCCACTAATTGGGACACTATTGCATACATATGTGGGCTCTGGGAGGCATCCATGGGAGTGTGTTGGAGAAGTGCCTTGAGCATGAGCAGTATCACACGCTGGTATTCAACTGGCCCTTTCTCAAGTAGCCGTAGTAAGTGCCCAAAAGCCAGAGCTGAGTGCTTGGGAAACCATTCATTGCATAATAGTGGTGAGACACAAGCAAGGAGGTTTTCGATGCTTTTGATCTCCCCTCGGGCATAAGCCACGAAAACGGTGGCTAGTTCATCCAACAATTTTGCTCGACACCAAGCGGTTATATTATTTGCAACTGAGCAAGCCTTTTGCCACTGATGTTGAAGTGGTGAAGTATGTCCCATTGTACTGTCTGCACTGAGTTGCAAGCAGAGCCATGGAAGTAATCCTATGATATGCATCAGGAGTCTTGTCTCTGCGTCTCCGAATATGGAGTCACACGAGTGTATTGTAATGCGCAATAGAACCTCAATAGATACACCATGACTAACAGTTGACATGAGTCCTTTAAGCACAAGAGGTTGCACTCCTTCAAAGACAGGCAAATTCCCACTACAAGTTGCAGCCAGTGATTCAGTTCTTTGAAAATCTCCTATGTCAACATTTGCATCAAGTTCATCACGAGGCATGCTTGAAAGAAGCACATTTTCAGTTGTTCTGTCCCAGAATGATAAGCGGTCAATCACTCGCAGAAATAGCTCAAGCACTTGGCAGTAGACATGAACAAAATCTGTGTGCATCATAGCTATGCAGCCCCAGAAAAGTTGAGGGTAGAGGATCACTTTTTCTGGCTCCATATTTTCTACCATTACTTGCAATGTCAACAAAATTTCCATGACAAATCCCAAAACTGGAGGAACTGGGTTTCCCAGGCATCTATGAAGGCATCTAAGGAGTGACACACAAGTATCACTTGTGACACTAGGACGCAATGCACGGTAAATCTGATGGGAGCGACATGCGAGGTGTCTTGATGTGCACTCCATAGCCCATTTTAGAGCCTCACCACCCCAAGTCTCACGAAGATCTCCTTGGAAGAAGATAGCATCAACCATGCTCTGAACAAGGGCCGAGAGGAGAGCTGCACTAGGAAGCTCAGTTCTAACAACTGTGGGGTCCTCATTCTCCCACATCATGCTCCCTCGTTTTGACTGGACATACTTGATCAGGCTAACAACCTGCTGTCTATTCTCTCCGTCATTGTTTTCCACCTCATACAGTTCCAAGTGCCTGCCTGCTAGCGAATATAAAAGATTAACCAGCAAATGCTGGCAGTGCTCCAACACAATATCTTCCGAACTATCCATTGAAACAAATGTGACATGAAAAAGGAGAGGCAAATGCTCACGAAAATCCTCATCATTTTCATAGGCAATTTCAGCCAGTAGAATCAAGGCTATATCGGCATGTGTAAGAGAATGTTGCTGATGTCCTTGCAAGGCTGACTGAAGTTCTTTGGCATTAACACCATGCATACCAACACCAGGATGCAACCCATCTTCACCAGAGTTTGGGGTGTCAATGAGGTAATCTCCACTGTCCCGAGAAACATGGCGGCTGCGCAAACTTCCTGTAGAACTTCTTACACCCATTAAAGGACCTGACATGTTCACCAATGATGGAAGGAGCTGACCCGACCGACCAGTAGTCACTGGAACAACATTTAACTCTGGAGGCATGGGGCTTAACGGACCTGACACACTTCTCCCTGTCACACCAGCTGTTCGCCAACTCAGACTTCCACTTGTATTTCTGAGGGGACCATCAAGGGAACCCCGAACAAGCAACGGTGACATGTGTGGCTGTGTATCCACAACAGAAGCAATTTGGGGAACTGCAGGTCCCTGAGAGAATTCCAGAACAAAATTTCCATTTGCATCACCCTTACCTGCACTTGGCCCAACAGGTTCAATGCTATCTTCTAACATCCGCTGAGCCAACTGGTAGACTAAGTGATCAATTGTACGTTGCGGACAAATTCTTGCTAAATATAAGCTCACTCGCTTTGCAACTGAGAAATATGTGGCAAATGCACCACTTATTTCAGCAGATGCATTGGAATCACAATCTTCAATCCCTTTTGTGATCAAGAAATCTAAAACTGGACTGATATTCCTGGATTTGCTAGCAATTGTGCTCCATAGTTTTTCAATTTCATCCGGAAATTGATCCCCATGTCTCCATGTAACATAGTAAAGGCTTTTTAATAATCTTTCACTCCAGCCTGAATCCTTAAGTTTCCAGAAATTTAGGTTCTCAATCCAAGGAGCCATGCATGTTAACACTTGATGCTGAGCAATTATATCAACAGCATCAAGTTGCCGCTGCATGATTTCCTCACAGAGAAGTTGGCTTAATTCAGGGTGATCTTTAGCTAGTTTACATGATAGTTTATACTGGAATTGTTGGTAAGAATCAGGGAGGTTACCGACAACAGCAGCTCGATAACTCCCAGAGCCCTCGGTGCCATCGTCAGCCCACTCACGTCCAGAAAGTGTCTCTAGCATCTGAAGGGCATCATCACGGATTTGCCGATTTGGGTCCACAACCTTGTACAGGATCAAGCTCAGCAGCCTCTGTATTTCACACTTTGGTATTTCCTGGCGCATGTAGACCTCCGCCAACACACTAAAGTAACCATCGGCTATAGCAGGATCAGAGTAGTAGCACTGCAAAAAAATTTGAAGTCAAAACCTTGTGTGCACAAAAAGATTAAGCTTTAAAGAATAGTAACTACAGTTTGTGAATTTTTTTAGTTACAGAAAAGAAAGAATGCTGATGCTGCAGTAAAAGCAAGTTAGGAATGTAATGATCAGAGATCTACCACATCTATTCATAAGTACCTGATCAATGCAAGCTGGAAAAAGATCTAAATTTGTAAGAAGAAGGTTCTTCAAAGCCAGTTTTGCTAAGGAAACTCGATGATAGCCTGCTCTTTGTCTATCGCGACCAGCAATTCCACGCCCTCCCTCTCCTGTGTACTTAGAATAAGATGGAGTTGAAGGAGAATAACCAAATGGGGCCCTGGGTGCAGGGTCATTAAACAAACTGTTGATCCATGATATCACTCTGCCACTCATTTTTCTAGCATTATCATCAAAGCAAGGCCCATACAAGAGTGAAGCCATTGCGTTCATAGATGCCCACTGAATTGCCTCAATTTGTTCATTTAGTTCTTTATCAAATGAAACCTTGTCTATTGAATCTTTGGATCGGCTGTGCTGAGAAGCCTTGTAACGCTCGACCTCACGCCGGTAATCACTAACACCACCATCCTGCCCCCATGTACCACCAGCATCATCACTCCAGGAAAGAAGATGATCAAACAGTCGCTTTCTAGTTCTGACATCAAATTTCTCAGATTTTGAATCCACAAATTCTGGTGCTAGAGATCGCAAAACTGAAGCAAGTGCATAACGGAGAGGCTGCATTTCTTGAAAGCTCTCAGGTGGCGCTGAATATATCTGCTTCGTTGTATCATCAATGAATCTGAGATAATGAAGCCTGAACACTGGTTTACGGCTCAGCATGCCAGGCCAGATATTCTCAGCAACAGTTCGGTATATATTTGCAATGTGTATACGCAGTTCTTCGCGGCGTGATTTTTGACTCTGCATATGGGAGAAGATAACAGTTAATCAGGCTGGAATTGAGGTTTGAGAACAGAAGCATAATAATACTTCTTCATTCCGTGTTTCACTGAAATGTATTGGTTAAAATCAAATTGAGGTGCAAACATTGACAAAAAAAGGCCACACTATCAGCATCAAACAGAAAATGATCGATGATATTATTATTCTATAAATGGAAATTTTTTCAAGATGTCAAATGGACATCATGCATATGAATTTCCTTTCCTATTATGTGAACATGAAATCCCTTTTGGTGTATTAACTTGTCTATAAAGAGTGAGACGAATACATTCCTTCCAAAACCTTTCCCTGCAGTTTGTCACCACAATTAGGTGCACTGCCTCAAACTTAATATAGCAATGAGCACATTGTTGGAAATAAAAACGGAAATTTCAGCAATTTAAGATAGATCCCCACCTTCCACTTGGGCTTGCCCTCAGTTTCAAGAGAAACCTCATCCATATAAGAAGAAAGCTCACTAAACATGATTTCACATGCTTCCAGATGCGAGTGACCAAGAGCCATGGTGGCAGCATGCTACATCAGAAGTCAATAATAAAGTTAAGCATTTGATATAGCTGTTAAAGGAATCAGTATCAACATATTATAGATAGCAACATAGAGGAATATGGAACATGTCCTTCATTTCGATAAAATTGTCAAAGGAACATTTAATTAAAAAGCTTAAGCTATTGAGTATTGCTCAGAAATGGATGATATACAAACTCCAACACTCATTGAGAAGCCTGCTAGGATATAAATGTGGATCAAGTACTTGACCATCACACCTTGCAGTGTGGTCTAGACTTGAGATATCATCATAAAAGTTCTGATATCTTGCCAAAGGACTATTCAACCAAAAATTTAAACCAGAAGATAAGGGTCAAGACTAGATAATACACTAACTCTAACAAGGACCAAGACATGGAAGTTCTCTATTTTCTTTTGAAGATCATGTTAAAACTTCTTTACACACTTCAAATTTGAGAATGAAGCATAATATCTTGTCATATCAACCTTCTCCCTCCCATCCTAACACTCTGATTCAAACACATGACAAATATTGCAGAGCATTTCCTCACTTCCCTGATTAATTTGTCACTTCCAGCGAAAAGGTAGGAAAATAAGATACATACAGAATACGATCGATTAAAGCGTAGGTGTTTGTCACACTAAACTTACTATATTAGCCTCAACTCCAGATTTTAGCGACGGGAAAATAAGATGATACAGCTCTTTTGCAGCTGCTAAGCCACCCGATTCTCTATTATCTGGTGGACATGAACATGAGAACATTGCATACATGAGCCATTGATCCAGCTTGTTTTCTGTATCTTGTGATTGATGAGCCTTTCCACCCAATTCCACAGGGGTAATGTGAGCCAGACGTTGCACAACCTCCAACCTGACAATGAAGATTGAGTCAAGTTGCAGTCAATGCATTCTCTATTATTGCAAAATTATACAAGAAATTGGCTAAATATAATGTAAGATATATAACCACAGCCAGAATAGAGCTAATGTAAATATACCCTGGATATTGTGCATATTCTAGGCTCAAATTTCTTATCATTCCTTAATATGACTTAAAATTAAACCTTATAAGTAACATGCTGTATGCTTACTAGACTTTTATTGCAATGAGAAGGAGATAACTGCATACCAATAATGAGTTTCCTTAAAAGTAGACACAAAAAAATAATCGTCCTAATCACGAACTGTACATGGTGGTAAAACAGTATGTAACATCAGGAAATAACAAATGTAATATGAAGAACATTTGAAATTCTGCTTACTTTGCATCCTGAACAGAGCTTGGGCAAAGCTCAGCAGCATGTTTGACAAGTTCACTAAGGCATCTAGCCCATCTGTTCTTATCAGGACTCTCAAATATTATAGATTGGAGTGTCAAATCAGGAGGAATTGCATCAGATTCTCGTCTTATATCAAATGGTCGACCAGAATCCCAATAGCACCTCTGAATAATATCATCCTGGGATAAACTAAAAAGCTCAGTGGCCATTAAATGTATGATATGTTTACATATTCACAAGATTGAAGGTCTTATGGAAGTAAAAACTGGAAATATAACATTAAATAGCTCAATTAGTAATACATACAAAAACTGGAAATATAATATTGAATAGCTCAATTAGTAACACATACCCCGTGTTCTTCTAGGACATCAATTACAAATATCGGTTCTGCTTCAATTCTCAAATTATGGTCATGATGGTCACGCAATGTAACATCTCGTATATCATTTCTTAAGGCACGGACACAGCGCAACAACTCCAATGCTGTATGCCTAATCTGACTATCTACAGAGCTAAGGAAGATGAGACCAACTGCATCAATTTCTGATGCGCGAAACTCAATCACTTCTGAATGATGGAATGAAGATTTCCTAAATGCTTCACTCCGCTGTGTCCCTCGCTTTGCATCAGAACCTAATTCTAGCCTATCATCAATCAAACAAGCTCTCCAATAACGCATGAGTTCCAACAAGCGAACCAATGATGTTTGGATGAGAAGAGGAAACTCATCGGGAAGTCGGAGGATAAAGTTGGCCAGTCCCCTCATAACTGCAAATCGGCGGTGGGGAAGGTACGTAACTATTCGGTTCAATACCTGCACTGCTTCCTCACGGACGCCTGGGTCAATACTTATGCCATGTTGAGGAATTATTTCAGTAATCTTATCACTTCGTCCAACTTCTTCTATCAGGTAGGGTATACACTTCAAGACTGACCGAAAGAGATAACCTTGAGATTTTTCCTTAGTTACAGAATCTGCAGAAGTACACAATTCATCACAAACCAAAGATGAACAACAGGGAAACAAAGAGATAGGGAATAGCAACAGCTAATAGCCATATTGGACCTCATGGCAAGTTGATAGGTAAGAAATAGTGAAAAGCCATCACACAACAGTGCTGAATGATAATACCACTAAACAACTTGCTAGAAGCAAAAGTGCTTAGGAATGGCCAATGAGAAGTGTTAAGTAACTGTGGAAATGTTAACCCAGATGCTCTCAGGCTGCTCAAAAGGGAACAATGGCACTTCTTTATATCAAAATGCTAAATTATCCAAAACTTTTAGAAAATTTAATCAGAAACTCAAGTATGGTATATGTCTAAATGAACCAGTTATAATCCATGGTAAATAGGTTGAATAAAAATAACAATTGCATTAAATATCAGCTCAAATTTTAAGGTGGTGAACAAGCCATTTGAAGATAAGCTTGTTTTATATCAAGTAACAATTCTGATTTTGTCCATTGCTGATGTCAGTCATGTATGGTCAAAATGGTCAAAGAGATTATACATATCAAATTGATTATTATGGAAAGTAATCAATGAGATTCAAAGAGAGACTTAAATGCAAATGCATGTAAAATGTGTTGATAAGAAAAATCAGTTAAACTAGAAAGACATTTATCCACCAGATGAAAAGTAATAAAGTTAAAATTTAAAGTGAGAAGTTGTGAAGCGTGCATTTCATTTACAGAGATCTGGATAAGAAATTACCTATTGTTGTCTTTGAAGAAATCAGAAGAGCTTGACAATAGGTCCTATGACAAGACCTCAAGATTGACTCAATTGCAGCTTTGACTTTGGGTATATAATGGCCAATATCACGGTCTGCTTATGGAAGAAAAGTCAAACCAACTCTGTTAGATGATCTAGAGATTAAAAAGAAACCACAATCCAATCTAAAAATAAATCACTATAAACTGATTACGTTTGAATATTTCCAAGCCGACATGCTCACTTGAAGGTGACATAACGATAGCAAGTAAAGCTCGGAGACCAATAACCTTTGCTTCACTTGGACTATCTTGCTTCAGCAATTCTAAAATCATATGGTTCATGGCAAAATCAAGGTTATGCTCAGCAATAGTCACACAAAATTCAACAAGTTTATCATGTTGAACATCTTGTGTAAGCATGCCTTTCCTCAGTACTGTTAACAGTTGAGAAGTCACACTATCTAGATAATCCCATATAAGGTTTGGGGGCTGGCTAGCAGCATGAACACTCAAGTAAAACCTCAAAACTCGATGCAGGCAGTCTAACGCCATGAAACGATGAGTCTTGTCCTATAAATATAAAGAAAACAACATTACACACTAGTTCAAATGAAAACCTATCTATAACTCTAAGCCCTCTCAAATATAACACAAATTATTAAAAAAACAACTGAGATTTTTCCTCATTTGCATGCATCGTAAATGTGAATTACAAGAAACTTGAACTTACCCTTAAAAGCTTGTAGAGTTGCTCCATGTGAGGGCTTAAGTTGCCACGGAATACTAGAGGATCACCAAGACAAAGAAGAAGAGTGACCAGAGGGTAGCCAACCTAGCAATTTGATTCATGTAATTTAGGGTCACAATAGATATAGAAATTCTTAGCTTCTAGGGCTGTGTAGAAGAGATAAGAGTGCTATACTTTACAAATTATAGAATCAAGATGAACAGCTAATTCACTATGGAAAAAAGAATAAATATGTGGATAAGATGGGAAAGCAAAACTGTGAACGCAGACTTCAAAAGAAATATGATGTAGAACGATAATGTAGAAACAATAGTACCCGAAAGGCTAAAGAAAGACATGTAAACCTAATATACAGGAGAATATATGAGAAATATGAACATTTGACATATGACAAGAGGTCATTAGAATAACAGAGAGTAACTTGAGCCACTTTGCTGACGACCCTATGTAGAACTTTTGTAGTGCACATATTATTTTTTTTCCTCTAATTCCAAGCTACTTGTGGAGTAAACTGCTGTCAGCATATGCAAATATACAATTATTGAGTAAAAGCCAGAATAGATAGTTTGATGTCTTGAACATGGTTCATCTTAGAGAAGCATTATGACAGAATTCACAATTTTAGGGCTAACATAAGGCCACCGCAAGCAACCTTAGGCTGGCTAATTAATTCTTGTTTAACTTGATGCATAACTTCGCAGATAAAAGAAACTTGGAAGATCCACTTACAGCTATATGTTTGCTTTGTTTATCCATCCAGTGCAAAAGTTGCCCTCTTATTCTCCCCACAGCTTCATACCAAAGAGTAAGTGCATTGTCTACACCTGAAGGAGGCCAATGGCTTTTTCCACCATCTGCAAGTGGGGCTAGGATGTTTGAAAGCATGTTACAAAGTGCATGGTGAAGTTCACTTTTGCGTTTGTGTGGAGCACGGTTAAGAGGATTAGCTTTTGCCACAAAGGAAGCTGAGGCATTTAGACCTCCCTCTGTCTTAACCTGCATCAAATCAAAGTTTAGCCCTTTCCTCAATGCATTTACCTTGAGACAAAGTTAATGTATACACATACCCCAAGTTTCAGGTACCGCATCCCATTAATGATACTCAGTGTTTCACTTCGAGCAATGCTAGTGTCAATTCGACGAGTGCTTAGCTCCATAAAGAATCGCTCAGTTACAGAGCTAAATCTATGAAGTGCAAGAGAACACAAAACACAAATTGGTTAAGGTTTCAGCACATGGGGCAGGCAAGCCCAAATGTCTGCCTCCACTTTGATCATGAATAAATAAAAGTAAAAATGCAAATGGATATACTCTGATTTTGATTTAAGATAGTATCATCATCAGTATTGAAAATTTGTTGACTGATTACCTGATACGAGATAAGGCACCTAGAAGTTGAGCAACTAGGTCCAAAAGCAGACCGCGCAGATCAACCAAGGAGGGGTACTCCACCTGGCTTACCACCCTGAAACAAGAACACAATAAAAAGATGCCAATGAAAAAGAGTATGATCAAATTACGTGTGCAGTTAGATATAACTTTCATGTTAGGAACATAGCTATCCAATTCAGTAAAGTCAAAAATCATTTGATTTTTGCTATTTAATGTGTGCATCATGTATGTTACAGGTGAAGCAGATAAGTTCGCAAATTCATCTTAAACTTCCTGAGCCACCAATCGCAGGATTACCTGTCAGCATTAATTAGCCAATCAAAAACAAAATTTTCCAGCCCAGACCACAGCTTCTCTGCATGCAAACAGTCATCTTATTAATATATTCATGTCCTGATTCAATTAAGAATACCAACGCAGGCAGAAAAGCGAGTTCACAATATTAAAACAAACCAGTAAGCCCCTCCTGTGGACAGCACTCCACAAAACGAATACAAGCTGAACAAAAGATACACTCCACTGCAAGCTGATTACATGCACAAATCATGTTAAACTCTCTATAAATAGACATAGAAGTGTGCATATTGCATGTTTCAGGGGAATGGGACATTGGTTGTCTCTATCAATATCTCATCCAATAGCCAGAAACAAGAAGAAAATAAATGAGTGCATTTTCCAGGCAAATATAGTGATTCCTTTGCCTTCTTGTTCCGTGACAAATTGTATTGATCACTGAAATAATTTTCTTGAAACTTGTCAATTTTAACTGATGACGCAATCAGCTTAAGTTAACTTTTTAACTGTTCACTTAAGCAATTAATCTTAAACATGATAGGAAGTTCAACAACAATTGTGGTATAGAAGTAAGCTTCTAAAAAATGAGTGGCCAAACTAGCACCATAAGCTACCCTATTCAACAAGTTGTCTTGAGTTGACTAAAAAATAAATCACATATAATCTATCCTAAAACATAAAATACATGGTGCAACTGTTGGAAACAAAATTCCAGACATATCTCCATTTAACAGTACTTTTTCTTCAGAAACCTCATCATTAATTATTTAAAAAACCTGAGAGTCGTATTGTTCTCCAAATAATCTACTTGATTAAGAGTCTAAGGTTGAGTGGTGCAAACAGAAAAAGGAAAATATAGCTGACAAGTCTTCAAAATAACAACATAAAGTAGCAAATCTTCTCTACAAGTCTTCTCTCTAGCTAAAAGTTTTTCTTTCAGACCACTAATTTTTCCTTCCAATCATTTATTAACTACAATTCATTTCCAGTCATGATGTCATGTTTTACACCAGATCCTTCTAGTGCAGAACAGTTCTTTAACAAGTAAGTTGTGAGGAAGTATGCTCGCATAAAATATTTCCGCTACATTTACAAAAGTAGTAAATTCATGATCTATAAGTTACCTTTCTTTGGAATGTAGATGCATCATTCGCACCCTTTGGAGATTCACTGTAATAAATATTCAGTAAAGTGAAATTGAAAAGGTTATCAAAGTGAACTCAAACAAGAACTGCAGCTTCATGACATTTTATATTGCAGATTCTGACTTTCTCGTTAATTAACTAACAGGGGACCATAAGAGATAAACCGATGTTCGTCTCTTCTTTCCAAATGGAACAGGAAGAATTGAACTTCAGTGTTGGTATTACTTGTACAATTGCTGCAGCACAAGCTTTTTCTTTTGCTTTGCTTCCCTCCTTTACATAAACTAAACCCTCATGACTCTGTAATTTGAGAACCAGACTTTGTGCCCTATATTTTTAAAGTTACTTGGTGTTCACAAGAATTTTAGCTAAGAACTTGGGCCTCTTTCTCTCCACATTATTCCCCTGCCTTCTACCCCAAAAAACCAAGAAGCATAGTGTTCAATTTCAAGCCTTGGGATAATTTATCAACTATGTAAGGATGCACCACATTGCACCCAAGATGGAAACTAACAGGTTGTAATGGATATAATGAAATTATAAGCATAAAGTAAAAGGATATTTTAACCAGATAATTTGATACAGTTATGTTTCGAAGAACAATGCACTTCATGCTAAAAATTCGTGAAAGAGGCTTAAAATGTAACACAACCTCTGTAAAAAGAAAACCATAAAACAGGTAGAACTTATATAACATACCTCTCTCTCCATTTAAGAAGAGCTTCTAAGAGAGGGCCAGGAGTATGTCGAGCAACCATAGCCAGCGAATCCAGAACCTGCTCGTAGGCAGGGTCTGATGGTCGAAGGTACTGACCATCCTGAAAGTTAAACAATAGTTTTGGACCCAAGAAAAGTATACGTCAGCCATTGGTAGAAGTTAGCATCTTGGATAGTAAAATGAAGCACGTCCGTCAAGAGAAAACGCAGAACACAAAAATAAACAAGAAAAGGTGAAACAATTTGTTACATTTCAAGCTTAAGAGCAACGAAAACACCTGAGCTTGAGCAGTTTCAATTCTCCGCCGAGCAAGTGGGAGGAATCGTTGCAGAAGCGCATCAACTATCAGTTTCGCAGCGCTTCCCGCCTTCATCTTCTTGGAATGATCAAGCCCACCCTCCTACCAGACCAAACAAAAATCAAAATTAAAGAAAACCCCCTTCCAAGAAACCGTAAAAGACGCAAGCAAGTTCACTAATTGGTAAAAAACCGCGAAATTGCAGCATTGTGAATCAGAAAAGAGAAAGAGAGTATCTTGATCGATTAATTAAAGATATGGTACAAAGAACCTATGAAAAATAAGAATAAAAACCTGAAGACAAAGAAACAAGGAGAATTAAGGATTTGGAAAATGAAAGCTCGAGCTTTTAGCCATGGCGGTTTTGGTGTGGTGCGTGTAACAGAGAGGGATCTAAGCAGTGAAGTCTCTGCTCTTGCTCTTCGTCCGTTGGAGTCGATTGCTCGATAAACGGCATGTCGTTTTGGTCGTGTAAGCCTAGAGTAAACAAAACTAAAAAGATTTGCCACTTGGCTTAGCTGTTTCCAACTTGGATTCTGTTCATGAATTAAAAAATCCAATAATTTTATTTATTTAGAATATTGAATTTTTATATTTAAAAATTGTAAATAATACCTTAAAAAAAGACTAAATTAAGAAAAAGACTAAATTAAGACAAATTAGATGAATTAATACGATAAAAAGACTTATGTCAGATTTATCATAAGGTGAATTTATATTTTAAAACTCAAATCACATATTTAAATTTATTTATAAATAAATATATGATTTTATTTGAATATATTTAAATATATTAAAAATTAAATTTTAAATAAATTTAGTGATGGATTAACTATTTAAAATTAAATAATAAATTGGTTTTAATTTATATTAATAATTTTATGTGCTTCTATTCTTTATAATAAGAAAAATTTGGAAAAATATATTAAATCTTTTATTTAATTTGATATTTATTAAATACTTGTTAAATAAACCATTATGTATATTCAATATTTTGTTAATAATGGGTTGGATTAAGTCTTTTTATTCAAACTTTAGCCTAAAGGTAAGTTGAACTTACAAAATTAATTTGAGTGGTGTCAAGCTGTTTATGTTTGACTTGATATTTAATTAATTTAAATTTAACTTATTAATTTAAAATCAATAAAAATATCATTTTTAAATTGGGTGATTTGGATAAATCATTTGATAAAGTAATAATTTAAATTTAAAAACAAATTCTTTACATTTTTTTATTTTTTAGAAAAAATATTTTTAAAAGTAGAGTTGCCTAACTCAAAACCCAAAACTCAAAAAGACGTTATTATATATAGAAATATGTTATTTTTTTAATTTTAAAATAAAAATAGGTCTGGATGGCCTAAAGCCCAATAGGGCTCAAGCTCATGACCCTGACTTAAAATTTTTAGACTGAGTTCGGGCTTAGGTGGGTCTAGCGCAGTCTAATCCATTGTAATCCCTATATATGATTTATAGATTCATTTGTGCGGCGGTGAGTTCATGGTGTCCAGATCAATTGTTACTCCAAAACTTTTTCCTCTCTTAACTTGCATCCTCAAGAACAAGATCATTCAATCAACGCACAGTTCCAATCTTTAATTCACGCCAAACACATCTCAAAGCACCTTCATCTCCATTCTTCGTCTTCATCCAGGTTTCCAAATTTCCAAGAAAATGGCCAACGAGAACCTGGAAAACATCTCAGAGAGCACCAAAGTGAAAGCAAGAACACATTTGTTATACAAACCTAAAGATGAAGTTAATAATGGAGGTTCATTTCATGGATCTGTCTTCAACTTATCTTGCACGATCGATGGTTCTGGAATCACGAGCTTACCTGCAACTATGAAGATCCTTGGTGTGGTTCCCGGTTTTGTGTTGATTATAGTTGCTGCATGATTTGCAGCGTCATGCATTGATATTATTGCATGCTTTGGCTCCTTCAATAAGTCAAAAATTGCTAGTTATTGATGGTCATTGTTTGGATTTTGTTTTTTTTGGCCATGTTAGGCCAAAAGTCTTCAACTATGTTTTGACATGGATTTTTCTTGCGTGAAGATGACAAAGAGTTTGAAAATTTGATAAAATTGAGCTAAGATGGATGTTCTAAAATTTTGCTATAAATAAAGAAAGCGGTGAGGCTTCAGCATTTGCACCAAAAACACCAAAACTAGCATTCCTTCTTTCTTCTTTCATTTGTCTTTTAGAGAAATTTATTAATCCCTTTTGTACGTTATGCAAATTTTCACATATTAGTAAAATTGTTCACTCTTCAGTCTTAAACGTAAGTCATATTAATCGAACCACGTAAATTTTTGTATTCCGTCCCATTTTATTTTGCCTATATTTATTTTCGTTATTATTTTTCGAACTATATATTAAATTCAACCGATATCCATAATAAGGCATTTTCCTAACAGATATGCTCTTCAGGTTTAGCAAGTCAGGCTCGTCGTTCTCTTACGGACAACTCATGTCTCAGGCTTTTGGAACCACGGGTAGGATCATGGTTCAGGCTAGTGTTGTTATAGACAACGTCGGTGGGCTTATCGTGTACTTGATCATAATCGGTGTAACTAAAAGATCCCTTATCCTTTCTGGGATTTTATTTACTCGGACTTATTTAATGAAGCTTATTTTTCATTTGTTTGAACAGAGGATGTTCTGTCCGGATCAACTTCCAATGCCGGCGTTTTAGACGGCTGGGTTGGACATCAGTGGTGGACAGACCGTGCACTTGTTCTTCTTCTTGTAACTGTTCTTCTACTTCTTCCATTAACATGCTTCAGCCGTTTTTTCGAGTGAATATGTAATTACAACGTCACATCTTTATCTCAAAACTCGATAAAATCTTTCCGCAGATTCCTTGAGATTCGTGTAAAAGTAGCCGTTAGAGAGAGATTCTCTAACATCTCACTAAAATTCTTTCCTTCATACTATCACCTTGCCTTTTACCTGTTTGATAAAAGTTCTCACTACAACGCTCCTTCATCTATAGCT
>JANZXR010000001.1:29151710-29164564 GCA_027575705.1 Erythroxylum echinodendron | reverse complement strand
CCCCACCTCCCGTGCCCTCAGGATTGGTGGAGGATGTAAATCGAGGGATGTGCCTCAACTGATCAGGGACTTGGGCTTACCCACTGATCTCACCATATAAGAGGCCTAAATCTTAAAGGTTGCCCCCAAGATTCGAACCCCCACCCTGCAGGTTGCCAGCATGACAGGCACCACACCACCCA
The DNA here is from genome assembly GCA_027575705.1 of Erythroxylum echinodendron. Lineage (NCBI taxonomy): Eukaryota > Viridiplantae > Streptophyta > Magnoliopsida > Malpighiales > Erythroxylaceae > Erythroxylum > Erythroxylum echinodendron. The sequence goes on along the minus strand of JANZXR010000001.1, from coordinate 29,164,382 downwards.
AGCCTTTGCCAGTTGAGCTATGCCCCAGGGGCTGGGCTTTCATTTCCTTGGACTTATTTAATGACACCTATTTTTCATTTGTTTGAACAAAGGATGTTCTGCCTGGACCAACTTCCAATGCCGGCGTTTTAGAGGGTTGGGTTGGACATCAATGGTGGACAGACCGTGCACTTCTTCTTCTTCTTGTAACTGTTCTTCTACTTCTTCCATTAACATGCTTCAAGCGAATCGGTCAGCCGTTTTTTGAGTGAATATATAATTACAACATCATATCTTTTTCTCAAAACTCGATAAAATCTTTCCGCCGATTCCTTGAGATTCACGTCTGCAGTATCAATCGGACTGGCAATTCTGTTTCTTCTTATTCTAATTACAAGTTGGTGTTGGGATGCATTGAGATTTCAAGATTGCTTCCCAATGTAATTGATGGATCGTCCTTTTTGCAGCTCTTCACTACAGTCTCGGTTATTGGCCTTGTTTGGCAATCGGCTGATTGCATTAGCTGTTAGCTGATTCTTTCAGCCGTTAGCTGATAGCTTATTTTATCAGTTGATTTGACCAGCAGATTGTATTAGCTATTTGTTAGAGATATTTGATAAAATTAACTGTTTAGTATTAGCCATTTATGTATAAAATGACTTCTAAAGACATGACTTAAAAAAATACAAGGAAAATTAATTTATCTTGTCCCTGCAAATTTAATTTTTAACCCTTCCTATTAGTCTAAGTATGTTTAATCATATCTAAGAAGTCGTGTATTGGGGCTGAACGTATCAAAATAAAAGTTATTAATTGATGTATTAATTTGCATATAATAATTTTTAATAGAAGTATACTAATTTTTAAATATTTAAAGCTAATTAATTTTTATTAATTAATAAATATATGTTTTTCTTTTATTAATAATTAATATGATAATAAAATAAAATATATTAATTTTATTAATACTTAATAATCAATATGATAATAAAATAAAATTTTATTCAGTTTTTATTTATTACATAATAATACTAATATATAAGAGGATAAATTACTCATATTTTATTTATAATACATATTTTATAACTAATTGTTAATTAATTTTATTAATAAATAAATTTATATTTTTACAATTTATATTAGCAAAAAAAGTTGTAATTTTGAGCTCTTTTTTATTAAATAGGAGAGGGTATAATTGAGTTTTAAAAGTTGAATAACTAGCTTATTGATGAAAACGCTACTCTATTCTCCAAACAACATTTATGGCTGTTTGAAGAGTCAAACAGCCGATGCATGCCAATCAGCTAAAAAAATAGCTGATTGGCAGTTTACCAAACGAGGGCATTGTCTTTACTTACATCGGCCATCGCAATGGTACGTTGGTAAATATATTATAGATTTTATTTTTCAGGATTTATCATTAATGAATTTGTAATAACAAAAATAATGTTAAAATATATATTTTTATTTTTATTTTTATTGAAAATTTCAGTAAATTGTTATAAATGACTAAAGGTACAATATTTTTCTTGTAGTTTTTTAATTTTTAAGCTTAATACAGTAACAAAAACTGGTGATCTGAATCATGTTTGCTTTTATATACAGTTGTGTACATAACTATTGAATTTTTAATCACTAACTATAATCTAAATTAAATTAACTTAATTTGAATCTTCTATGTCAAACTGGATCACACTTCCTTTACCATGTCTCGATACATTTGTCTTAAAAACTATATAACTATTTAAATATAAAGTTTTAAAATTAATATTTTAACTTTAAAACTTTTAAAAGTTTTTAAAATATAACTATTTAAATATAAGCTTTTAAAATTAATACTTTAAAAGTTTTTAAAATTTTCCTTTTAAAAGCTTTAATGAGTATTAATATTTTAATTAAAAGCATTGCGAAAACTTAATTTAGGATTGTAAAATATAATGATTAAAAAAATAGATATTTGTGTAAATATTTTTATTAAAAGTATTTCGAAAATTTGATTTGGTGCATTGTCTCTCCGGTTGTTGTGACAGCAACTGTCGTGAAATTTGTATAATAGTAGTCTTATTTTAACCACACAAAAAAACCCAGCCATCATGCAAGAAGTTGTCCTTAAAAATTCACTCGATAGGCATCATCTCTGCTAGATGTTGTGAAAGCAACTGCCATGAAATTCAAATCTTAATTTTAATATTAAATATATTCTATATTTAATTAATAGTCAATTTAACTATTAAATTAGTAATTAATAATAGTTTGTTAATTATTATCTTCTTTTTGTTACATAAAATAACTAATAGTTTGTTACATGTAAAATTTTAAAATAAATTACTTAATAAATTAATAATTAAAATTAAATTAACGGGTTTTCTTAAACAATTATTAAAATCCATTGACAGTAGTTTAACTAATACTCTATAATATTTAAAAATGACAATTAATTGAATTTAAAATTTAAACTCTAGTTTAAATTTAATTAATATAAATATTTTATTTTATTTTTAATTATATTAAAATTGAATCAAACTTAATTAATTTTTAAACTTAAATTGGACTAATTTAGTGTATATAATCAAGTAAAATTCGGACTTTGTTTTTTTGGCCATTTTGGCCAAAAGTCTTCAAGTATACTTTGGCATGGATTTTTCCTACACGAAGATCACGGGAAGTTTGAAATTTTGACAAAATTGAGCTTGGAAGAATGCTTTAAAATGTTGCTATAAACAGAGGAAGTGCGGAGGCTTCAGCATTTACACCAAAAACACCAAAACTAGCATTCCTTCTTTCTTCTTTTATTTCTCTTTTAGAGAAATTTATTAAACCTATTTGTACATTTTGTAAATTTCCACGTATTAGTAAAATTGGTCACCTTTCGATTATAGATGTAAATTACATTGACTGAATTACGTAAATTTTTGTGTTCTGTCTCATTTTATTTTGTCTATATTTATTTTTGTTATTATTTTTCAAACTATTAAATTTAACCGATATTCAATCAGAAGGCATTTCCCTAACAGATGTGCTCTTCAGGTTTAGCAAGTCAGGCTCGTCGTTCTCTTACGGATAATTCATGTCTCAGGCTTTTGGAACCACGGGTAGGATCATGGTTCAGGCTAGTGTTGTTATAAACAACGTCGGTGGGCTCATCGTGTACTTGATCATAATCGGTGTAACTAAAGATCCCTTATCCTTTCTGGGATTTCATTTCCTTGGACTTATTTAACGACGCTTATTTTTCATTTGTTTGAACAGAGGATGTTCTGTCTGGATCAACTTCCAATGCCGGCGTTTTAGACGGTTGGGTTGGACATCAATGGTGGACAGACGTGACCGTGCACTTGTTCTTCTTCTTGTACTTCTTCGATTAACATGCTTCAAGCGAATCGGTCAGTCGTTTTTTCGAGTGCATATGTAATTACAACGTCACATCATTATCTCAAAACTCGGTAAAATCTCTCAAAACAAAATCTTTCCGCAGATTCCTTGAGATTCACGTCTGCAGTATCAATCGGACTGGCAATTCTGTTTCTTCTTATTCTAATTACAAGTTGGTGTTGGGATGCATAGAGATTTCAAGATTGCTTCCCAATGTAACTGATGGATTGTCCTTTTGCAGCTCTTCACTACAGTCTCAGTTATTGTCTTTGCTTACATCTGCCATCGCAATGGTACGTTGGTAAATATATTATAGATTTTATTTTTCAGGATATATCATGAATGAATTTGTAATAACAAAAATAATGTAAAAATATATATTTTTTATTTTTGTTTTAACTGAAGTTTTCATGTTAACAAATAGTTTTTAGTAAACTTAACCTAATTTAATTAAATTCTTTATTAAGTTGTTTTAATTAAATTTTAATTCACAATTTATCAGGAAAAATTATGAATAAATTTATATAAAGTAAAAATAATATTAAAAGATATTTATTTTATTTTTATTTTAACTGAAAATTCAGTAAGCTATTTGACTTTTCAATTAGTTTATAAAATTTTGGAACATCTTCTACAAAATTTGTAATAAATATACAGATTTTTCTGTAATTATTTAATGTTTACGTTAAAAAATTGATATGTTTAAAAACTTATATAAATATATGCAAAAAGTTTAAATTTTATTTATAATAATTTTATTGAATTTAATGTTCAATATAGGTTTAGGTCAAAATAATAAAATTTATTTAAATATGTGCAAATCACCTAAAATTTATTTATAATAATTTTATTAAATTTAAGATTGAATAAATGTGGAGGTTATAATAATAAATTGTTTTTTATTAAACTTTATTTTGTTTAATTAGATTGTTATCGAGTTATTTTAATTATAATTAAAATTTCAATTAATTAATAAATGTTTAGTAAAAAATTATAACATTTAGCTAAATATAGTAGCTAAATAATCTCGTTTATACTTAAATAGTTAATTAATCCCAAATTATTATATGATTAGCTGATTTTCAAAATTCTTTGATATTCTTCCGTTCCTAAATCTTTGGAACGTTTGCCGTATAGACAGAAGGAATGTAAAGGTCGGCCAGGGCTATATTTTGCCCGAATTGACTAGGCCATGGGTTGATCATGGTCGAGCAGATAGGTAAAGGGCTGATCATGGTCGAGCCAGCAGGTAATAGGCTGACTATTACTTTTAAAATAATGTCGTTTTGAAAGTTTATATTTTAAAAAACAAAAAATAGATTAAAAATGACGTTGTTTTGAAAATTTTTTATTTAAAAATAAAGGACGGGCTGACCTGACCCTACCTACCCGTGACCAGTCAGGCCATAATCTGGCCCCCGAGCGGACCCATCTCAGCCTGTCAGATTACAGGCAGTGCTAAGGGCTATCCGAACCCAACCTTGCTGGTTGACATCTAATAGACAAACTTCCCAAGTTGAGAGGAGTTGTCCAAACGGGAATAAATCACCTATCTTTTATTAGCATTTATCTATTTATTTACCCATAAAAATTAGATGGATAAGTGCTCGGGAAATAATATAAGCATATGGTAATAAAATCAGGTGATCTGAATCATGTCCGAACGTCACTTGCTTTCTATACGATTGTGTATATAACTATTGAATTTTTAATCAATGATTAAAATATAATCCAAATTAAATTAAATTGAATTGACTCGTGTATGTCAAACTGGATCATACTTCTTTTACCATTTCTCAATACATTTGTCTTAAAAACTATATAACTATTTAAATATAAAGTGGAGAGGAAATAATTTTCCTTTTAAATGCTTTAATGTGTATTAATATTTTAATTAAAAGCATTTCGAAAACTTGACTTAGTATCGTAAAATTTAATAATTAAAAAAATAGATATTTGTGTAAATATTTTTATTAAAAGTATTTCGAAAATTTGATTTGGTGCATTATCTCTCCTATTGTTGCGATAGCAACTTTCGTCAAATTTGTATAATAGTAGTCTTATTTTAAGACCTATGTTTTGTGGAAAACCCGACCATTATGCAAGAAGTTGTCCTAAAAAAATCATTCGATAGGCATCATTTCTGCTAGTTGTTGTGATAGCAACTACCGTGAAATTCAAATTTTAATTTTAATATTAAATATATTCTAATTTAATTAATAGTCAATTTAACTATTAAATTAATAATTGTATTATTATTATTATTATTATTATTATTATTATTATTATTATTACTATCTTCTTTTTGTTACATAAAATAACTAATAGTTTGTTAGATGTAAAATTTTAAAATAAATTACTTAATAAATTAATAATTAAAATTAAATTAACGGGTTTTCTTAAACAATTATTAAAATCCATTGACAGTAATTTAACTAATACTCTATAATATTTAAAAATGACAATTAATTGAATTTAAAATTTAGATTCTATTTTAAATTTAATTAATATAAATATTTTATTTTATTTTTAATTATATTAAGATTAAATCAACCTTAATTAATTTTTAAACTTGAATTGGACTAGTTTAGCGTATATATTCAAGTAAAATTGATAAATCAAATTCAAAATTTTCAAACCAAAACTCAAATGTAACTAAATTTTAATATTTAATGTTAAGTAACTATTTCACCACAATAGCTTAAGTTATTGTGTTAGGCCAACTTAATTAATTTTATATATTCACTAAAACAACCCCTCAAGTAAAAGTCTTTTGGGCTTAAAACTTGCACAAGTTCACTCTACCTTGTGTTGAATTAATTTGATAATAAATGAGTGGGTGGTAGGATTTAAACTCAAGACCGTTTAGTCATAAAGTCTCTGATATCATATTAAGCGACCATTTCACCACAATAGTTTAAGCTGTTGTGTGAGGCCAACCTAATTAGTTATATATATTCGCTAACATTTAAATTTGATAAATTCAAACCAAATTTAATTTGTTGACTTAACAACAATGAATCAAATCTGAACTTTTCTATTATACCTAAATAATATATCTTAGTATGCAAATTTTGCCAACAGAATCTTAAGCTATCACATTTTACGCAAGAAGTTACTTACCATCTTTTTCCAACCTTATCAATCGTTGAAATTCCGTTTGAGAACCTTTATCATATGGCATTTCATCTAGATGTTCGTTGTTTCAAGGTTGCGTTTGGATCTGCGATGAGTTGAAGATAAATATTTATCTATCGTAATTTTCAAACGCAATCACACGTTTGGATATGCTGGTGAACAACTGGAGATTGGAAGAAAGTGCGATGTCACCGCAAAAATCAATAAGTAGAAAGAGGGTAGTGGTAAGAAAGTGATTATGCAGTAGAAATTCTACTTTCTATTAAGAACCTTCTGATAATTATTATTTTCCATTATACCCTCAATTAATAGAAAGCAAGTCCAACGTATTTTATTCATATTTTTCTTATTTTAATTTAATATTTATAATTTGAATTTATACGACTAATAATATATTTTTATGAAATATTTAATTTACTAAATTTATTTTATTTATATTTTCTTATTTATAATTTGAATTTATATGATTAATAATATATTTTATGAAATATTTTATTTACTAAATTTATATTATTTATATTTTCTTATTTTAATTTAATATTTATTATTTATAATTTTACATTTATATAACTAATAATATATTTTTATGAAATACTTTTTTACTAAATTTATTTTATTTATATCTTCTTATTTTAATTTAATATTTTATTATTTATAATTTTAAATTTATATTATTAATAATATATTTTTAATTATTTATACAATAATTAATAATTTATTAAATCAATGAGCTTTGGAGTTATTTTATCTCTTTTCAGCAACTGCACTTGTCAAACACCTATTTTTAAGTTTTAGTAGTTACCAAAATAGTAATCTCAAATATATAAATACTTATTATTTCAACCAGGTTGATTTTAGCAAGTTATCTGACTTTATCAAACTACCGCTAAATGTGATTGCACCACAACCAGAATATAAATCTAATAATGATGCTTCTGACTTGTTCCTACTATTTGACATACTTTCGTTAGTAATTTAGTTTGTCCCAACTGTCTCACTCCACAGTTCTTGGGTACTCTTGGTGAAGGCCAAACATGCCAACTTTATTACCTTAAAAGAACGACAAAATCGATGCTTTAACTGGGTATGTTTCCATGTCTCTAGATCTAAAACGTTAATCTTTCAAAACCCACATGTACATTAGATAGATATTAAAGAGTTTTAAGTAATTTGATAGATTCTTACTTGCAGTTCATCTCTAAAATAACGGAAATTTGTAAGTAGAAGTGTCAGCTTACGAGGTTTTCATGTTTGGACCCTATTGTCGTGCTCTTCGGTTGAACTCATCTTAACGGACCACAAAGTTGGCACGTATAACAAAGTCCTAATCTCATACCAACTGCAGTTTCCGAGGTAATGATTCGATTTTCATTCCAGGGTTTGAAAGCAATCCACAAGACCAAACGTCCAAACAATATGAGTATATATAATGAACTGGCAGACATAAACTACTCAAGTACGCAGTTACAACCTAAATAAGTATAATGCCCATATAATTTAGAATTAAAGAGTATTTATATATATATATCTTATGTTATTTACGGTTATAGATGTATAGATGAATATTGTGTAATTTAAAATTTTGTGAGAAAAATAGAATTGTATAATTGTGGATAAAATTGTGTCAAAGAAAAGAGGAAAAAATATAATAGTTAAAATTGAAATAAAATATCGAAATGTATAGTGTAATGTATTTGTTATAAATGGATAAAATATACAGAATAAATAAATTTATTATAATATTTGAGTATAAAGTTAAAAAAAAAGCATGAGTCACGGGTGTGTAAGTCACACTGTGACTGAAATTTAAATCCCTAAAAACCTAATGGTTCAATGCATTTTCAATTCAATCGCACAACCAAATTTCATGCTCGCGAGACGCAGTTGGAGCAGACTGGTGATGATGCAACTCAGGTGACCTTTGGAATGCATCAAACGACATTTTTAGGTACACAGAAATGTCAGCGACATTTTAGAGAAATGATTTCACCACCTTCATTTATGGTATTCGAAGCGTGTAGCGTACCCAGATGTTTCAGACGCCAGACCCATGTAGAGACGGAGCTGCAACAGACTGGTGAAGACGCAACACAGGTATAACCCTTTCCTTTTATTTATTATACATTGTATAATCATCACCAGTCTGCTCCAATTGCGTCTCGCGGGCATGATATTTGGTTGTGCGGTTGAATTGAAAATGCATCGAACCATTAGGTTTTTAAGGATTTAAATTTCAGTCACAGTGTGACCTTTGGAATGCATCAGACGACATTTTTAGGTACACAGCAACGTCAGCGACATTTAAGAGAAATGATTTCACTACCTTCATTTATGGTATTCGAAGCGTGTAGCGTACCCAGATGTTTTAGATGCCAGACCCATGCAAAGACGGAGCTGCAACAGATTGGTGAAGACGCAACACAGGTATAACCCTTTCCTTTTATTTATTATAAATTGTATCATAGAAAAACAAATAAAAATTAGAATTCTCAAATAAAATAACATTTACTTGTTAATTGGCACAGAATACTTATATCAAGTACCAGAGACTTGCAAGCTATCTGCAGTTGTGTTTTTCCACCATTGTAACTTTATTTTATTGTTTTAGGTCAAGAAAGAAATAGGTAAAAGCTTATGTTTTAACGACTCACACGTATATTTATATCGTGACCTTGATTGCAACTCAGGTAGACTAACATTATCAAGTATGTCTCGTATGAGATTCTCAGCATCTTCATCTTCTCAATTGAATGATATGCCCATTTTAGGTAATCCTTGTCTTCAATTTGACAATCGTGAGAGCCTGTAAAGGTATACAACTTTAAAAGATCGTCAGATTATTCCAAATAGATTTATTGATCATGGAGCTATTATTGAATTAGGAATAGTAGACCAAGAATGAATTGTTGCATAATATAAGACGGGATAGATTTGCTAAATTTAAAAAAAAAATTCATACGATGAATTAACTCTAAAATTTTTGACTACTTTACAATTGATTGTTAACGATGATGGCATTGTGAATAATATAACATTTAGATTGATGAATGTGCCGCATGTTGTTACTTTAGATGTACTAAATAGTATATATATTTGGATTTTCACGTAGTGATTTATGCGGCTACCATGATGATTTTAGGCCTATAGAATTTTGGAATGAAATTACTAATTCAAGAAACGTTTTTTTTTCAAGTAGGTCTAAATCGTCTGCTTTAGTGGACCCTAGCTTTTGCTATCTTCATAGTTTTTTAACTTCTACATTATTCAGTAGAGGAGATAGACAAGCTGCAGTCTCTAAAGCAGAATTGTTTATATTGTGGTGTATGGTGCATGCTACACACTTTAATACTGGTATGTTGTTAAGTATGCATCTAATTGATGTGGCTAAAGTTACAGCTAGCAAAATTGTAGTTGGAGCATTTGTCACCCAAATTGCAGAGCATCTTGACTTACTAACTGAGAGAACATATATGTAGTTAGTTTCAGGCAACTCTAGTTTAGACTTGCAATCGTTGGTGTGTAGGAAGATTGTTAGGCGACAAGGTAATTATTATTCTCTTGTTAATGATGGCACAGTAGAAAGCGTAGTTGCTTCAGAGTAGCTGAAGATACACAAGAAGATGATGTTTTGCCACATGAAGCTACGCATTGGAACATTGCACCTCCTTCTGTTGAATATCAATCATTGCTCAATCAACTTATTGCATTTGAACGGCGAACGAATGATAGATTCAACAAGATTGAGGCTAGCATAGTGGAGATGAGGAATTTCCTAGTGAATTTAAATGCTCGTGAAAGACAACATCCACCTTTATCTTAGTATTGTATTTTTATCTTTTTCTTTTTCTTATTTTTATTGTTTGTCGTTAAATTATTTTTAGTTTTATTGTTTGTCTTCATTTTTGTTGTTTGCATCTTAGATCCTTTAAATATTTTCTTATGATGTTGATAGTGTATGTTTGTAAATTGCATGTTTGTTTTCTTGTTTAATAGTTAGAGATGCATGGTTATTAAATGAACTTGACCGAGATTATAAATGCATAATATCAGTGAATTAATATATTTGCATGCTTAAACAGATTGACTTGGATCTCAATTGAAAGGATATTAGCTTGTTGTGACAGATGAAAGAGACATTCCTTTGGTAAGAATTTGAGCTTTTTTTAGATATTAAACACCAATTAAAAGTATTCATTGATGAGAGCATTCTTTCATGATTAAGCAAATCTAGAACTTGCTTGCAAATAGTAGTCGAGATTACATAATCTTATGTAAACATTGAATCGATGAAGGCATTTAGGATTTAGCTTGAACGAAAAAATTTTTTGGTTAAAACCCAAAATACGAGCCTTGGCCTTGATTATTTATCTCTATTCATTACATCCGCCATAAGGGCAAGTTGAGCATTTAAAAGGTATAATTGACTGTAGGGAATAATTGTGGGAGAAGTATAGCATATAGTTATGTTATAAGTTAGGAGGGGGTTGGGTTGTAATAATTCGCAAAAATCAAATCATATCAAGTAAAAAAACCGAGAAAAAGGAAAAAAAGGAAGAGAAATGGAAAATGCAAAGGAAGAAAAAAAAAGAAAGAGAAATAAAAATGAAAAGAAAGGGGAGAAGGGAAAAGTAAGGGAGATTGGTAGGGTTAAGTTTGTAATTGAAAAGAAAATTTGTATGTTTTATATTTTATTAGTTTGTATTATTTTAAATGCTCAATTAGTTTTATGGTTTAAAGCTTGGTTTTATCTTTTTTCCTACCTTTAGCTTAGTCTCATTATAACCAAAATAAAGACCTTCGGATTAATGTTTGTGTTCGATATTTAGTAGTAAAGATTGAATTAGTAAGCAAGCTTATGGTAGATGCTTAACATAAAATGAATAATGAATGAATATTTATGACTTTTGAATACCTGAGAGAATGGAAAGTGAAGTGAGTACCTATCATACTTGTTAATAGTCTTTCAATTGACATACTTGTTAATTATGGTTATGCATGCGAAGAATAGTTTGTTCACGAATTATAATGAGTTTCAAAATCTTAGGTTGTGTTTATTGAATTGATTTTTGACATCTTTAATTATTAAATGAGAAAATAATTTTTTGACATTATTAATTTGTTTTTTTTGTTTGTGTTTTCATAGTTGAGTGTTTTTTTAGTTTTGGTTGAGTACAAGTATAGTTTAAGTAATGAGGTATTGTTGTTGTTAATTTTGTCTAATTTGACTTCTTTTTATATGTTGAAATTTTTATGAATCTTAATAAGATTATTTTGTGAATGAAGGATGAAGGGGCATTAATCTTCACTCATTTTATCACATTTGGAGACACAGATGAGATGCTGAGAAAGGAAGAAGAGAAGAAAATCAGAGAGAGTTGGTAAAGAAGAAGAAAGAGTGTTGATAATTAATATGTGTGTTAGTGTCTTTATTTTCTATCTTTTTGTGTGTTAATTTTCTTTATTTTTGAGGTTTGAAGTTATACTTAATGGAAATTAATCTTGTTTCATGTCAAGGTGTATTTTGGAACTAAATTGAAAGAACCGCGACGATTTTGGGACAAAAAGAGCTAAACTAGACGTTGGCCCTAATTAGACGTAGCCTCGTGCAACAATCAGAAACTTAAAACACAGAAGCAAGACAGCTCAAGACCAAAACGACAACCATTATGCGTGACCCAGGAAATTAACAAGTTACAATGAGATGGACGTTAACGTACAGCACATGGAAGTTAACGCAGCTCATGAGAGGCAAAAGAATATAAAACCATTCAGCCAAAACGTTGACGTTGGGGAGGCTTAGCTGGAGCTTTTTAATTGGCAAAATTAAAACAAATGACAGCTGCGTTAAAACAGGAGTAGGGCATACGTGGCAATAGTAAAAAAAAAAGAAGAACACGTAACAGTAGGGAGATATAGAGGAGGGCTACGTTAAAACTGGGTGTGCGCTGCAGAAGAGAGGGAAATGTTCTCCAAACTTTTATTGGCTCATCATCTACGGTGACAAGAAGGAGATATAAAAGAGGGCTGTGGCAAATTAGAAAAAAAAGGAGAGCATTGACTATGAGGGTTCCAACGTCAGTGACAGTCAAAATAGTTAGGAAAGTCGTGATGTTGGGTAACTAAACTTTTATTTCTTGGTTTACGGAATCCTAGTTATTGAACTTTGCATATTGTGAGATTCTT
>JANZXR010000001.1:29090385-29108740 GCA_027575705.1 Erythroxylum echinodendron | reverse complement strand
TGCAAACAATGTTCAGGAAACCTGAAGGAATCAGCTAGATGGCCATGAAGTAGAATAATCGCCACTCTCTAGCCTCGGTCTCAACTATAAAGTCATGATTCATGATGGGGGAAAGAGCAAGGAATGACCATAATATAGTAATTAATATGTAATTTAGTTAACATATCCTAATATTTAGAGGGCTCACAATAATATAGATAATTAATTGAATTTAAATTAAAAATTAAACTTATTTTATTAATTTTTAATTAAATTTAAATAATTAACGTATATATGGAAGTAACATTACCGTTAGTGGTGTAGATTTAAGAATTTGAGAACAGTATGGTTCTGTTGTAGTATTCCCAACGTTTCAATAGAATCTGAAGATTACTTTGATTATGAAATAATACACTTTTAGAGTTTCTTTATGCAGAAATGAGTTCCATTGTCGTTTGTAAAATAATTTCAACTCTGGTTTAAAAATATCGAAGTCAATTTTGATATTCAGCTTTTTATCTCAACTTGCATCAAAACTAAAATGAAACTTCTCCTGGGGCAGAAAGCATTCAACTTCATTACAAATCGTTAAGCAGAATCAATGGAAGAGTCTTGTGGATTAATAACGTCCATGTACTATTGGTGAGTAACTCTTAACGTTCATCTAATTATGTGGGTTTCTGGACTATTATACAATTACAGGTTATTTAGTAGAAATTCTTATATATGTCCAGAAAAGATATATCCCCTAAGAGTATGCAAATGAAGAAGGTACAAACATTTTTAAGTACTGGATCGCTGTATGAGAACAGCTACTCTGGAAAATCTCTTAGCACGTCTCCCTTTCAGGACTGGTACTGTGTGTATGGGTGTTTGAGAAACCGGTAACCAGCTATTTCACATGAATCGGAAACAGAGTGCCAAATAGCTGAATCATATCTGCACTGCCCGGGAGAAGACTGCGTCTAAACATGAACAGACTGTCTGAACTGAAATTCATATCCACCTTGAATGGCATTCAAACGCCGAGTAAATTCCAAATGATGTCAAAGAAGCATTTGCTAATATGTACAGGCAAAGTGTTAGCGTTGTTAGCCCTCTGGGTTATGTTTAATGATTTTGAAACTTTATAATATTTTAAAATTTAAATTAGATTTTTTTCTTTATATAGGCAATGGTATAATTCTTAAAAGGAAATAAAATTATAGGATATTTGTTTCCTTTCTTACAAGAACCTTTTTTATGAACTTACCTAATCAGAAATAGTTCTATGATATTTAGAAGGATCTTACTAGTTAAAATAATTAGCTCCGAAAGTCTTGACAGAATGTTCTTCTCATCGTCTGAATATCGAAGATTTCAGCAAATATGATATCGTAGATTAAGCAACAGCTAGTTGAAGAAAATGTCAACTTAAAAAAGAGTCACTACATTTGTAACATACACAAGACTTGAGAAATACCTCAGCAGCATCAATTTTCTTGAAAGTCATACCAAACTCTTCACACCTAAGAAAGTGAAATCAATATGTTGAGTGAGACAATTAAATCATTTATATATTTCTTGTTAAGAGCTTGTAGAGTTTTGTTAAACACTACAGGTGTGGAAGATTAAAAAACCTTTAAAAATATGTACTTGTAAACAAAAATATTTGAAGATCAATGCCTACCGTGTAAGGCTTTCAAATTTGAACATTTCACTCTTTGGGGAGAAAAATGAGTCAATCATAAAGAAAAATGAGTCAATCTCGTTTTGCGTTTTTTCCTTCTCTCCGTTGCCGTTTTGATTCTTTCCCTATATTTGCTTCAAATAGTAATAGCGAAACAAGCCCAGTCTGAGTTAACCGAAATTTAACCAAGCCCGAACATAAAATTCTTCAAGCTCTAGTCCAATATCTTATATACATCATTCAAAAGCCGGACTAGGTGTTTCACTATCGACAAATTGACGGCCACCTTCTTCAATGGAGGATATTTTCTACGAGAAAAAAGAAGGAAAAGGAAAAAAGCTTATGTAGCCTTTACGGAGCTACTTGGATGGCGACTTTGAGTATACATCATATATCTATCAGTAATATTATTAATCACAAATATATAACTAATCAACTTAATTAAAGGGTGGTTATAAAATTATACAAGTTGGTACTACCTTTTGTTATATGAATTTAGGAAGCTTCTTGGAAAGCAACGTTGGATATATTATTATTATTATACATACATATATACATATATATATACATATATACATATATATATATATATATATATATATATATATACACACACACAACACCACCAAATTACTTAGTAATCCCAAATATATAGGTCTTGTTTGGCAATCAACAAATTACAGTTATTAGCTGATTCTATTAACTGTTAATTAACAGCTGATTCTATCAACTGATTTAACTAACAAATAACATTAGTTGTTTATTAAAGATGGTAAATTTAGCTATTTAGTATTAGTTTTTTCAATACAAAATGAGTTAAGAAGGCTTAACTTAAAAAATAATTTATAAAGTCATGATTAAATATTTAATTTTACAAAAATTAAGTTTTTAACTATAATAAAAAACATAGAACATTCTTAAAAATTTTGCCACCATAACATATTTTTCATTTTATTACCGGAAAATTTATTTCATTAACAAAAAATAAAATAACTAAAAAACTGACTTCGTTGTAAAAATTTTTATCATTGTAAAATACATGCATAATTTTTAGTTACGCATGATTTTTAATTTGAATTATCCATAATATCACTATAATATAATTATTATAATTCAAAAATTATGAAAGGAGGGCATAATTGATTTTTTACCTATTAATTTTCGAAAGTTACTTGGTGTTCACAAGAATTTTAGCTAAGAACTTGGGCCTCTTTCTCTCCACACTATTCCCCTGCCTTCTATCTACCCCAAAAAACCAAGAAGCATAGTGTTCAATTTCAAGTCTTATGATAATTTATCATGTAAGGATGCACCACATTGCACCGAAGATGGAAACTAACAGGTGTAATGGATATAATGCAATTAGAAGCATAAAGTAAAAGGATATTTTAACCAGATAATTTGATACAGTTATGTTTCGAAGAACAATGCACTTCATGATGATAATTCGTGAATGGGGCTTAGAATGTAACACAACCTCTGTAAAAAGAGAACCATAAAACAGGTAGAACTTATATAACATACCTCTTCTCCATTTAAGAAGAGCTTCTAAGAGAGGGCCAGGAGTATGTCGAGTAACCATAGCCAGCGAATCCGGAACCTGCTCCTAGGCAGGGTCTGATGGTCGAAGGTACTGACCATCCTGAAAGTTAAACAATAGTTTTGGACCCAAGAAAAGTATAGGTCAGCCATTGGTAGAAGTCAGCACCTTGGATAGTAAAATAAAGCACGTCCGTCAACAGAAAACGCAGAACACAAAAATAAACAAGAAAAGGTGAAACAATTTGTTACATTTCAAGCTTAAGAGCAACGAAAAGACATGAGCTTGAGCAGTTTCAATTCTCCGCCGAGCAAGTGGGAGGAATCGTTGCAGAAGCGCATCAACTATCAGTTTCGCAGCGCTTCCCGCCTTCATCTTCTTGGAATGATCAAGCCCACCCTCCTACCAGACCAAACAAAAATCAAAATTAAAGAAAACCCCCTTCCAAGAAACCCTAAAAGACGCAAGCAAGTTCACTAATTGGTAAAAAACCGCGAAATTGCAGCATTGTGAATCAGAAAAGGGAAAGATAGGATCCTGATCGATTAATCAAAGATATGGGACAAAGAAATCTTAAAAAAATAAGAATAAAAACCTGAAGACAACGAAACAAGCAGAATTAAGGCTTTGGAAAATGAAAGCTCGAGCTTTTAGCCATGGAGTTTTTGGCGTGGTGCGTGTAACAGAGAGGAAGGATCTAAGCAGTGAAAGACTCTGCTTGGAGTCGATAGCTCGATAAACGGCATGTCGTTTTGATGGTCTAAGCCCAGAGTAAACAAAACTAAAAAGATTTGCCATTTGGCTTAGCTGTTTCCAACTTGGATTCTGTTCATAATTTAAAAGAAATGTTAAAATTATCCAATAATTTTATTTATTTAGAATATTGAATTTTTTTATATTTAAAAATTGTAAATAATACCTTAAAAATGAATAAATTAAGACAAATTAAATGAATTAATAAGATAAAAGACTTATGTATATAATATGTATCATATTTATCTTAAGATGAATTTATATTTTAAAACTCAAATCACATATTTGAAATTATTTATAAATAATTGTATGATTTTATTTGAATATATTTAAATATATTAAAAATTAATTTAAAATTTTAAGTAAATTTATTGATGGATTAATTATTTAAAATTAAATAATTAATTTGTATTAATAATTTTATGTGCTTCTATTCATTATATGAAAAAGTTTGGAAAAAATATTAAATCATTTATTTAATTTGATATTTATTAAATAGTTATTGAATAAACCATTAGGTACATTCAATATTTTGTTAATAATACTAATATTAGTAATAGGTTGAGTTAAGTCTTTTTATTCAAACTTTAGCCTAAAGATAAGTTGAACTTACAAAATGACGTCATTTTATTTTTATTAATTTGAGTGGTGTAAATTTGTTTACATTTCATTTAATGTTTAATTAATTTAAATTTAACTTGTTAATTTAAAATTAATAAAAACATCACTTTTAAATTAGGATAAAGTAATAATTTAAATTTTAAAAACAAATTATTTACATTTTTTAATTTTTTAGAAAAATTATTTTTAAAATTGGAGTTGCCTAACTCAAAACTCAAATAGACATTATATATAGAAATACGTTATTTTTTAATTTTAAAATAAAAATAGGTCTGGATGGCCTAAAGCCCAACAGGGCTCAAGCTCATGACCCTGACTTAAAATTTTTAGACTGAGTTCGGGCTTAGGTGGGTCTAGCGTAGTCTAATCCATTGTAATCCCTATATATGATTTGTAGATTCATTTGTGCGGCGCTTGGTTCATGGTGTCCAGATTAATTGTTACCCCAAAACTTTTTCCTCTCTCAACTTGCATCCTCAAGAACAAGATCATTCAATCAACGCACAGTTCCAATCTTTAATTCACGTCAAACACATCTCAAAGCACCTTCATCTCCATTCTTCATCCAGGTTTCCAAATTTCCAAGAAAATGGCCACTGAGAACCTGGAAAACATCTCAGAGAGCACCAAAGTGAAAGTTGGTATGACAGTAACAAGAACACCTTTGTTATACAAACCTAAAGATCGTTAAAAATTAATTCACATTTTAGAATTGTTAAAATTCCTTTAGAATAAGTCTTAGTTTGTTTTTAATCTTACAAATTATGTAGGATAGTTTCTTGATTTTATTCTACGTTATTATGGTTAAAATATTTTATTTTGTTGAAATTTTGTTTTGATTTTCAATTTATTTGTAAGCCTATATAAAGGCATGATCAGATAGAATAAATGAATAAGTTAAGTTGCAACTAAGTTTTTGTATTTTGTCTATATAAGGCAACCAAGTTTATTAATAAAATGACTTTGAGTGTTTCGTATTAAAAAAATTCAATATAGTATCAGAGCCATAGATCCTTGAGGGACTATAAGATTGAGAGAAAAACATTCTTCCAATGGCCGCTAAAAAAAGTAGAGTCAAGTGCTAGCTTTGATGATAGTGATTATGAGGAATCATCCGATGAAAATGAGGGTGCCACTGCAAAGGTTGCCATGAATGTTCCTGATGTGGCTGAAGAAAAAACTCTTTTTTTGAAAATTAATGAGAAGTGCACCAAGATGTTTTTGGAGAGACGTGCTTTAATGATTGTAGATTGGTGAGAAGGACATTAACAAGATGATGAGAAATACATCAATTAGTGAAGAGAAGTGCTTCACAGAATATTCTATCTCCAGAAAATTTGTTTTCTCACAGAATATTCTATCATAGAATGTTGGAAATTAATTCAAATTTTAGAATTGTTAAAATTTCTTTAGAATAAATTTTAGTTTGTTTTTAATCTTGAAGATTATGTAGGATAATTTTCTGATTTTATTCTATTTTATTATGATTAAAATATTTAATTTTGTTGAAGATTTACTTTAATTTTCAATTTATTTGTAAGCTTGTATAAAGCCATGATCAGATTAAATAAATGAATAAGTTAAGTTACAAATTTGCATACCAAAAATTTCAACAAAGATGAAGTTAATAATAGAGGTTCATTTCATGAATCTGTATTCAACTTATCTTGCACGATCGTTGGTTCTGGAGTCACGAGCTTACCTGCAACTACGAAGATACTTGGTGTGGTTCCTGGTATTGTGGTGATTATAATTTCTGCATAATTTGCAGCGACATGCATTGGTATTGTTGTGTGTTTTGGCCCTCCAATAAGTCAAAAATTGCTAGTTATTAGTTATATGCTTTGGCCTCCTTTATTAAGTCAAAAATAGATAGTCACCGTTTGAACTTTGTTTTTTTTAGCCATGTTAAGCCAAAAGTCTTTAAGTATGCTTTGGCATGAATTTTTCCTGCACAAAGATCACAAAGAGTTTGAAATTTTGATAGAATTGAGCTTGGACAGAAGCTCTAAATTGTTACTATAAATAGAAAAAGTGCTGAGACTTCAACATTTGCACCAAAAACACCAAAATTAGCATTTCTTTTTTCTTCTTTTATTTCTCTTTTAAAGAAATTTATTAAATCCTTTGGTACGTTTTGTAAATTTTCACATATTAATAAAATTACTCACACTGATTATAAACGTAAGTTATATTGACCGAATTATGTAAATTTTTGTATTCTATTTTATTTTATTTTACTTATATTTATTATTATTATTATTTTTCTAACTATTAAAGTCAACTAATATCTAATCGGAAGGAATTTCCCTAACAGATATGCTCTTTAGGTTTAGCAAGTCAGGCTCGTCATTCTGTTTCGGATAACTCATGTCTCAGGCTTTTGGAACCACGGGTAGGATTATGGTTCAGGCTAGTGTTGTTATAAACAACGTCGGTGGGCTCATCGTGTACTTTATCATAATCGGTGTAACTAAAAGATCCCTTATCCTTTCTGGGATTTCATTTCCTCGGACTTATTTAATGACGCTTATTTTTCATTTGTTTGAACAGAGGATGCTCTGTCTGGATCAACTTCCAATGCCGGCGTTTTAGAGGGTTGGGTTGGACATCAATGGTGGACAGACCGTGCACTTCTTCTTCTTGTAACTGTTCTTGTACTTTTTCCATTAACATGCTTCAAACGAATCGGTCAGCCGTTTTTACAAGTGATATATAATTACAACATCCCATCTTTATCTCAAAACTCGATAAAATCTTTCCGCAGATTCCTTGGGATTCACGTCTGCAGTATCAATCGGACTGGCAATTCTGTTTCTTCTTATTCTAATTACAAGTTGGTGTTGGGATGCATAGAGATTTCAAGATTGCTTCCCAACGTAACCGATGGATCGTCTTTTTGCAGCTCTTCACTAGAGTCTCAATTATTGGCCCTGTTTAGCAATTAGCTGATTGCATTAGCTGTTAGCTGATAGCTGATTATATCAGCTGATTTGACCAGCAGATGACATTAGCTGTTTGTTAGAGATGTTTGGTAAAATTAGCTGTTTAGTATTGACTGTTTATGCGTAAAATGACTTATGGGGACATAACTTTTAAAAAATTATAAGAGTATGAATGTTATATATGTTAGTATTTCGTTGAATATTCTTATAAGAATTTAGATTTTAGATATTTAATTCGATAAAAATTAAGTTTATAACTATAATAAAACATAAAACATAATAATAATAATAATAATAATAATAATAATAATAACAATGCAGATCTTTCTATTTCCATTTTCGATTAAAGTCAACATTTTATTTGTAACCTATTACTGTCTATACATGCTTATATGACAAGTTACAAGATACTTTTATGTGCATATAGTCATATTTTAATAATAAATTTTATGATCTTTCATTATATACGAACATGTGAAAAAATGAAATGATAATTAGCAATCTTCAAAAGGATTAAATAGAAATTGATGTTTTAAATCTATGGCTGGTGGGAAAAAACGCTGGTATCCAGTAGCGTTTCTAAATTTAGCTGATTGTCACTCAATCAGCTGTTAGTCAAAAGGAGTCAAACCACTGAAATACTGAATCAGCTGAAAAAGTGGCTGATGGAAGGAGATAGGCCATTGTCTTTGCTTACATCTGCCATCGCAATGGTACGTTGGTAAATATATTATAGATTTTATTTTTTAGGATATATCATGAATGAATTTGTAATAACAGAAATAGTGTAAAAATATTTATTTTTATTTTTATTTTAGCTGAAAATTTCATTAAATTGATATAAATAAGTAAAGATACAAGTTTTTCTTGTAGTTTTTTAATTTTTAAGCTCAAAAGAATTGATATGTTAAAAAACTTATTTAAATATGTGCAAAAACTTAAAAAATTATAATAATTTTATTAAATTTAAAGTTCATTAAATGTTCAATTTACACTAATAAAATAAGTGTATAATCATATCAGCAAATTGTTTTTAGTAAACTTCACCTAATTTAATTTAATTTAATTTGTAATAAATATACAGATTTTCATGTAATTATTTAATGCTTATGTTAAAAAAATTGATATGTTTAAAAACTTATATAAATATATGCAAAAAGTTTAAAATTTATTTATAATAATTTTATTGAATTTAAGGTTCAATATAGGTTTAGGTCAAAATAATAAAATTTATTTAAATACGTGCCAATCACCTAAAATTTATTTATAATAATTTTATTGAATTTAAGATTGATTAAATGTGGAGGTTATAATAATAAATTGTTTTTTTATTAAACTTTATTTTGTTTAATTAGATTGCTATCCAATTATTTTAATTAAAATTAAAATTTCAATTAATTAATAAATGTTGAGTAAAAAATTATACCATTTAGCTAAATATAATAGTTAAATAATGTCATTTATACTTAAATAGTTAATTAATCTCAAATTATTATATGATTAGCCGATTTTCAAATTTCTTTGATATTCTTCCGTTCGTGAATCTTTGGCAAGTTTGCAGCATAGACAGTCTTCCCAAGATGCGAGGAGTTGTCCGAACGGGAATATATCACCTATTCTTATTATTCTTCTGCTTACCATATTTTACAAGCATTCATTTATCTAATAAAAAAGACTCATAAAATTAGATAGATAAATGTTCGTGAGACAGAATAAACATAATGTAACAGAAACAAGTGATCTGAATCATATCTGAACATCTCTTACTTTATATACGATTGTGTACATAACTATTAAATTTTTAATGAAAGATCTAAATATAATCCAAATTAAATCAAATTGATCTGAATCGTTTATGTCATACTTGCTTTACCGTGTCCCAATACATTTGTCCAAAAAGCTATATAACTATTTAAATATAAAGTGGAGAGGAAATAATTTTCCTTTTAAAGGCTTTAATGTATATTAATATTTTAATTAAATGCATTTCGAAAACTTGATTTAGTATCGTAAAATTTAATAATTAAAAAACAGATATTTGTGTAAATATTTTTATTAAAAGTATTTCGAAAGTTTCATTTGTTGCATTATCTCTCCGGTTGTTGTGATAGCAACTGTTGTGAAATTTGTATAATAGTAATCTTATTTTAAGACCCATCTTTTGTGAAAAACTTGGCCATTATGCAAGAAGTTGTCCTAAAAAAATTCACTCGATAAGCTGCTGTGAAATTTAAATATAAAAATTAAATATATTCTAATTTATTTAATTTAATTAATAGTCGATTTGACTATTAAATTAATAATTATATTACTATTATTATCTTTTTTTTGGGTTATACATTAGGTATCTCAGCTTTGTCGGACTAATCTTAAGCTCCTAAGACTCCACCCTAAGAGTCATAGAGGAGGTAAATCTGGAACTTTAAGATTCCTTATGTTCTTACGTAACCTGTACACTTCTGCACACGAGGAGTCATCATATACTGATCAGTTAACTGATGATTGATCACTGGCCCTGCTCAACATCAGGTTCTTTGGTAGTTTCAACTCCTACACTGCTGCTGGAAGCGAGATGTCCGTAATTGATCAGACCAAAGAGTATGCCAAGAGGGCTAGAGGATCGTCAATAGGAAAAGTGACAATTAATTGAATTTAAAATTTAAATTCTAGTTTAAATTTAATTAATATAAATATTTTTATTTTTAATTATATTAAAATTAAATCAAACTTAATTAAACAAAATTAATTACGACGTCGTGTATTTAATAAGGATAGAGATAACAAAATTAGTCTAGTTCTAAACAAGGTCATTTTGTTTTCGATCTAATCTATTATAAAATATCTAAGCTCAGTTTGTTGGCTCTTTGCTTGTAACTTTGAGTAAACTTCTACCATGTTATTTTTGCTTTAATAGAACGTCCAAAAGCCCAGACATGATATACTACAATATCAACAGAGTGGCGCACCTGAAACCTGTCATGTAGACTGGCTTCCGTTATCGACATTTCTATCTCCTTTTGCGTTTTTTCCTTCTCCCCATTGCCGTTTTGATTCTTTACCTATATTTGCTTCAAATAGCAATAGCGAAACAAGCCCAGTCTGAGTTAACCGAGCTTTGGACTTTGTGTTAAACTGCTTTTTTTAGTGGCCTATCTCAAGAACTGTTTGATCTGATCCAGTCCAAAGTTAAAAATTTTTACATAAAATAATATTATTTTTATTTTTAAAAAATAAATATAACTAAGCTCGAACATAAAATTCTTCAAGCTCTAGTCCAACATGATCTATTATCATCGTTAAATTTAAAAATTGCAATTCATACCTCAACTTCTTGCTTATATTATATACACCATTCAAAAGTTGGACTAAGTGTTCCACTATCGACAAATTGACTGCCACCTCAAACTTTACAACGAATTTGAGTTTAAACTTTATTAAATTTAGTTTGATTTATTAATTTTGAACAAGGTATTTTTCAATTTTTATAATTAATTAAATCTAAAAATTAATCATGTTTAAATTCAATCGAAATATAAGAATATGTAATAATATTTAGAGGTCCCACCATAATATAGTAACTAATTTGTAATTTAATTAACATATCCTAATATTTGGAGGTCTGACAATAATATAGATAATTAATTGAATTTAAATTAAAAATTAAACTTATTTTATTAATTTTAATTAAATTTAAATAATTAATGTATGTATGTAAGTAATATTATCATTGGTGGTATAGATTTAAGAATTTGAGAATAGTACGAGTAAGAGAGAGTTGACGTGAAAAAAATGTTTCCATTTGAGTGAGAGTGTGCTCGATGTGGACGGGACTTATATGTAAGGAGGAGATTGTTGTGATAGTCACATGTGAGTGGATATCCTACATCAAAAGAGAATGAAAATAATAAAGTGCATTTATACAAAAGTGCATATATACAAAGAAGGCCCATTAACTCAATAACTTAGGCTTATGGGTTATAGATAGAATCTATTCTTGTACGTAAACACTTGCACACGCAGACTTAGGCACGAGTTTATTTACTCCCCAAAATCAATCTAAGTGCTAGGGCTATTAGGTCAAAAGTTATGTTTAACGATTTTGATAACTTTATAATATTTCAAAATTTAAATTAGATATTTTTCTTATATAGGCAACGGTATAATTTTTAAAAGGAAATAAAATCATAAGATAATTGCTTCATTTCTTACAAGAATCTTCTTTATAAATTTACCTAATAAGAAATGATTTCATGACATCCGGAAAGATCTTAGTAGCTAAAATAATTAGCTTTAGAAGCCTTGACAGAACGTTATTCTTAAAGTTAATGAGTCGAAGTCCGAGAAGAAAATAGATGCCGATCAGTATAGACCGCACCCATATCAAGCCTATGATGGGAAAGTTTAATATAAAAATTATATAAATAGTTTAAGGTCTTTTGCAATTGCTCATATCATTAATAAGTATACAGATTATCTAATCCGTTAAGAGAGCTTATGTATTAAGAAACTGTAAAATGACGTTAATCACATTTTTTTTTTTTTTGGATTCGAGGAAACCCCGTAGGCGGGCCAAGCGGGCACACCTCTCCGAGGGCCCAACTGGCACACCACCTCACAGGCGAGCCAAACGGGCGCACCTCATCATTGAGGGCCCAACTGGCGCCCCACCTACAGGTAAAACCCCGGCTACCCCAGGCTCTTACAAGAGGGGCTAGCAGAGAATCGAACCTGGGACCTAACCGAAGTCAAGCCCCGCTCTCAACCATCTAGCCACACCCCTTGAGAGCGACGTTAATCACATGCCAATGAGAAGTTCTTCCAAAAGTCTTGGTGAATTCAAACTCGTTACAGCTTCAAAAAGCTCCCCCAAATTTTTGATGAAACTGAAATCAGATATTTTATATTATGCATTTCACGAAGAATCTCAAACATGTAATAAGGTTCATAATACGTGTGACATCTAACTTGCTCTAATTTTAGCCAAGGCACTGACCTGTTCTCCACCTTGTTCTTAGATAAAATAGATTACTTCTATGTCATTCGACGAGAACCTTGCTCTCGGAGGGTAGGCCTCCACCTCATCGTTGTCTACCATCACACCATCGTAGCATCGCAGTTCTCCACCGACAGACCATTAACATTCTAATATCGTTAACATAATCATTTAAGGCACTTAATTTAAGGATTTTATATTTTAATTGTAATTTTTAATTAAAAACAAACTTTGTTTAGTTGTTAATATTAACATAATTTTTTATAATAATTAAATATAAAATTCTTTTCCAACTATTATCATTCTTAAATTTAAAACTTGCAATTCATACAATCACCTTCTTTTATATATGTATATATGTCTATATATATATATATTTATATATATCTTTCAAAAGCTGGACAAAAGTGTTCCACTATTGACAAATTGTCGGCCACCTTCTTCAACGCAGTGATGTTTTCTATGAGAAAAGAAGGAAAAAGAAAAAGCTCGTATAGCTTTTACTTTAGGAAGCTCCTTGGAAGGCAACTTTGAGTTTACATTAGGTATCCATCAATCAATCATACAGCATGACCAAATTACTTACTAATCACAAATATACAACGATAAAAGATGACCCTACAGCTGTGGAATTTCATCAACCCATCAATACTTCATGCATATCTCTTACAGTTCTCGTACAAAGATATACATATTAAGTTGCGGTGATATACATACATTCCCAGTTATAATTGTCTACTGCAGCAATGCCCAGCTCAAAACTGCCACTATAACCAGCAAAAACGGGCTGAGGACCGAAACATAGGGTGCACCCTTCCTCTGAATGCTCTGTTCAATACTTTGTTTAGTTATGGTCTGTTCAATGCTTTACATGTAGTTTCAATACTTTTCTCTTTCTTTCTTTCTTTCTTTCTTTCTTTCTTACTTTATGCTTCTTCTGTCGTCTCAAAAGCATCTGAACCTACAAAGTTGGGGGCCTCCCAAACCAGATGCCGACATCCCACTTGTAAAAGGACGGACTTTTATTTTCTGTCTTTTAGACTTTGAAACATCCAGGTCAAGTTGTATTTGGTTGGCAATTTCTATAAGATTGCGACGTATATCCTGGAAAAATTTGGAGAGGTGGGTACCTGGACTGAAATTCCGGGCCCCATTGCCGATAATTTCTTGTTTCCACTCAATCTTTCACAATCACAAGTCACGTTCAAATAATGCAAGTTGGTGCCACCTTTTTCAAGGGAGGAAATTTCCTGCATACGCGGGGACGAAGACCTTTTATGGACTTACTTTGAAGGCGACTTGAGGAGGTATCTATCACACAACAATACCACACTACTAATCACAAACATTGAACTCATCAACTTGCTTTCTTTATGGTGGACGAGTGAATTCTAGTTCAAACTAAGATAACTGGTTGTAGTTAAGAAGTTTCAAGTTGAATGTGGAATCTGCTCGTTGCTAGTTAGTATTCTCTGCAATGATTTTGATACTGACATTCTTTAGGTTAATGCCTCGAACTGATGCTGGGAAGCTCCAATAGTATCTGAAAGTTTTGAACTGTAGCGAAAGAGCATAAAATTGAACTGCTACTATGTATGTGTGAGGGGAAGTGCACCTTAAAAGCCACGAGAGTTAGAAATATGCGAGGAGTATGCGAGGAGACGGGAGAGTGTTTCCAACGGTTTTGAAAGGATAAAGCCTTGCAATACATAAAACTAGGTACTTCTATATGGTTTCAGAGATTTCAGAGGGATTGATGAGGCACGTCCAATATTTTCAACAATCTAACTGTCCGACCCAATTGTCATTCGACTTTGAATTCAGTTCTTCTTAAATATAATTAGTAATGGCAACGAGTTACTTGGTCTAAATTTGAGCTCGAGTTTAAGATTTTTTAATTAAGTTTGAGTTTGAGTTTAAATTTTATTAAACTTATTTTGATTTATTAATTTTAAATTGAGTCTATCTCAATTTTATAATAATTAAATTGAAAAATTATTATATCTTAATTCAAATTTAATTATAATTAATATTTTAAAAATCAGATCGAAAGTTAAACTAGTAAGACAAGAGATTGAAGGTTTACAAAATTCAACCAGTATTAGACCGTATAAAATCAATTAAATATTGAATAAAATTAAAAGTTTAAAATATGAATAAAGAAGATTATCATTATCTATAGAAGAATTTGAAATTTTAATTAAATAAATTATAAATTATAAAATAAATAAATAAAATTTAATTTATAATTAATTTATAAAAATTGATTAAACATGTGAACATTTTTCTTAGCTTACAATTATCTTCTTCACCAGGTTCCTACGTCAACCATTTTTCATTTCAGATGAAGCTAACATGCTACAGAGTAATGTCTTATCACTCTATCAAAAGCTATCTTGGTCTCGTATTTAAATAAATCTTTGTTAGTGGATGAGAAAACAAATCAAGTAGCTTTAATAGTGTAAATCTCATGAAAATTTTAAATAAGGGATATTAATTACTTGAATGCGGTAATTATTTCATTTTGAGTAATTTAGGGTCTAACTCTTTCATAACTTGTTAAGAGCTCTTTTTAAAAACAATATACTTTTTATTTGTTTTAATCATCTGCATATCAAGTACTTTTGTTGTAATCTAATTGGTCTATCTACATATTAGCAAAATTTTTACTGAATTATTATTATTATTGTAAACTTGTCTCTCAATTCTATATATAGGTGTAACTTATAATTGTTGCTTTTTGTATATTAAAATAAATTGTCAAACTAATCAGTTCATTTGATTGTTCAAAACTAAACTTTAGAAAAGAAACTTGTTCCTTAATTTTATTTTATTTTATTTTCTAATTATTATTATTATTATTATTATAATATATATATATGTGTGTTTATTTTTAATGCGAGTCTATTTTTTATTAATTAAAAATATAATTATATATTACTAAATCTTCTTTTATTAATATATTAGAGAAATTTTTATTAAGTTGTTATTATTATAAACTTTATCTTTCACCTACGGTCCGTTGTAGGAGGTGACACGAGGAAACTATGACCTTGTCTCTGGTTAACCTCTCTCAAGGGTAACAACCTCTCAAACCACTACACTGGTTGACGGCATCGACTAACCAAAGTCGGATTGGAAGTGTATTCACTACACAGGTGTTCCAGTTATCGCAGTCTTACAGCCCTTCAACGCCTTTCCCTCGGCTAACACGGGACTTATTGCTGTCGCCTCTTAGGAACCCTACTTCACTTACACACTCTTACTCGTCATCCCCCGTTAATGCTTCTGTCAAACAACTAGGCAGCGGAAATAGAAGCAACAGATTATCCAGATTAGACTGTCATAGATTTTCTGATACACAAGATCCTTATTCAAGGCAAGTGTAGAGCATACTCATCTCTGCAATCCATTCGCAAAAGAACAAGGAGGTATTTTAGGAAAGAGAGAGAAGTGTTTAGAAGAGATATGTGAAGAAAAGCTTCTTCATTTTCTGATAAAATGTACAAAACACTCTCAAACTAAAGATGAATGTTGAAAAGCTTATGTTACAATGAAACGAAACCCTCCTTATATAGACAAGGTGGAGGATAGAAACGTAAATCTACCTGACAGACACAATAATGACGCTTTACCTAACCTTATCAAAAGGAATCTACTTTTATAAAAGTAAATCATCTACTCTAGGAAAAGTAAACAACTTTAACCAAAAGTCCTAAAGTAAACAGTAAAAAGAAAACTACTTTTTACAAAAGTCGTAAAGCAAACAGTTGCCACGACAAAAAGGAATCTGTCTATAGTGTTAATGACAGATCAACATCGTCTGATGTAAACTCCAATTCTCTATCAACTTGTGCAATAAGATCATCAATATTGGTATGAGACCAATCTGTGGACCATAATAAAGATGTGACAGAATTGGATTCTTCAACTGGATCTGTTTCTTGGACGGGCTCAGAAGAACTGGTAGAGATGTCAAGCCCAAGACGAGATAAATCTTCGGCATGAATATGAATAACATTGCTTTCAACATAAGCCCATTGAGATGGAGATGGTATTTGAAGTGGTTCGACTAGAGCAGTATCTCCATAATAGGGTCCAAGAGATGTACATGTGTCAGAGTATGAAACATCATGAGTTTGATTCAATGTATCTAATGATGTCTATAACTCTGATAGAATAGCATCTTCATTGGGAGACCAAGATAGAATGGTACGCCATTGTTGTACATGATTCATAATGCATAATTGTCCAGTTGTACTCATCATAAAGGGACGATGTAAAATATAAATCACAAATGTATTTCGATCTTGTAGAGTATCCTCCCATAGATGGTGACGAGTCAATATTTGAGACATTTCAATTCTCCATTTATCTAGGGGTTGAAACCATTCAAGAAATGTCCATAGAAGTGAAGAGGACTCAGAAGGATTAGACAGATGTCGATACAAATGAAATGGTGAAAAAGCAACAGCGCAAGCATGTAAAGCTGATAATGCCCAAAGGTGCCATAGGGTTTGTATATCAATATCATCAAAGAGATGATATATCATCTTATATGGCGTCGTTGGATTAAACAGACTAGGACTAGGAACAATGTCTTCTTTGACTAGAATAAGATGAAGGTAATAAAAAAGACATTGAGGTAACAAAGGGTAAAGATCATTTACACAAGAAGGAACCCTAGGAAACCAAGGAGGAAATTCCTTCCAAAATCTTGCAAAGCGAGGAAATTCCATTAGCCAATAGAGTGGAATAGGTAGTTTTCGTGAAGAAGTAACAAATAAGAGAGATTTTGAAGGTCTAGAAAGATAATCAGCAAGGAGATTTTTGTGACCTTTGAGATGTTTGACTGTAAATTTATAGGCAGAAAACTACTCTTGCCACCTCAAAAGTTGAGAGCTCGGAATCTTTTTTCCTGTCTATTCTAGGATTTTGGGGAATGAGGTGTTATCCATTTCAATGACAAAATGATAAGGAGTGAGGTGAATTGAGAATTTTTCAATACCTCTTTTGACAGCAAGGATCTCTTTATAAGAGATATGATAATGACGTTCAGCTTGGCTAAAAGATCCACTGGCATGTCCACAATAATGTCTTTGGTCATTGATTTCTTCGAGAAGAACAGCTCCCCAATGCTCATCACTAGCATCTGTCTGCAAAATCTGTTGTCCTTTTTCTGGAATTTTTAATGGTGGAGGATTTTTGCAAATCTTTTTGAGATGTAAGACGGCTGTTGTTTGTTCGTTTCCCCATGGTGGTGGATTCTTTCGTAAGAGCTTAGATAAGCTTGACGTATAGGCTGCCACATGTAGAATAAAATCTCTGACATAATTGACAATTCCAAGGAACTGTTGAATTTGTTTCACAATGAGATTTGTATCCGGAAATTGTAATAGCTCTTCTGCTATATGTGGGCCTGGCTGGTAGAATCCATCTTTAAATTGCATTCCCAGAAATTCAATTTCTGTGGTGCCAATTACACTTTTCTTGGCAGATAACATGATCCCATACTGTTCAGTGAGATCCAAGAACTGTTGTAACAAGGCCTGGTGTTCCTCATTGGACTTTGAGTACAGTAGAATATCATCGATATAAATCAATGCACTGTAGAGGATAGGCTGATAGATCTTGGTTATGGCTTTCTGAAACAGTGATGGAGCGACTTTAAGCCCAAATGGCATAACAGTCCACTGATATTGAGCATTTGGAATGCAGAATGCACTCTTGTATCGTTCTTCTGGGTGAATACCCAATTGCCAAAATCCTGCTTTTAAATCAAAATTTGAAAACACACAAGCTTCCTTAAGAAATAATATCTGAGTAGATATCTTAGGCAGAGGAAACTTATCATC
>JANZXR010000001.1:29069927-29084645 GCA_027575705.1 Erythroxylum echinodendron | reverse complement strand
ATCAATTTCTACCAGGGAAAGGTACGATAACAAGCACATAAATGGGGCATCTACTAAACTATTCACTAGGACAAAAAATGGCACATATTATATGTACAATATTCAAGTATGCTAAATAAATATGACCAAGAAGAAGAATTGTAGCAGAAAATGTACTGATCATGAATAAACTTAGAAAAAATAAAACCTGATTAACCAACATCCTGGCTCGAAGTGCATCAGGGAAAACTGCAGGATCTTTCTCAGCGTCTCTCCGCATGATATCAAGTACTCTGCAATGAAGTACATTATTCAACAAAATTTCTAGAAAAAGTCAAAGCTAATGGACATAAAGATAATGTAAGCAATATAGCTTAAGAATAACTGCATATAGTTATAGGCTAAGACCATTCTTGCTTGATATACAAGACAATCTAAACAACAATACACAGTATCCTCCTTGCAGTGACACCATAGAATTTGGGTCTATAGATGTGAATGTCACTATAAGCTTTGACTCAATAATATATCTTGATGTTAGAAAAAGCTTTCCCTGTAGGTTCAAGGTTTTACGCGAGTAATCATGATTAACCAACTGACCTAGCAGCTATTCCTGAGTAGACATCAGCAGGCTTCTCTCCTGCAACAAGATTAACAGCTGCAGCTCCCAACTGAAAAAGATTTCAATCTTATAAGAACCTAGTCATTTAAAAGAAAGCAACCCCTTCCTGAGGGGCCAAAACAAAATGTTCAGAACAATATGCTTTACAGTAATAGCTTGAATTCAAGATAGTATCAGAATGTTACAAAAAGCCAAATCGGTGAGATAGATTGAACATCTGATTTTGTTATTTGATTTCCAGATAATGCCAGTACCTTGTCTCTACCAAGAGCAGCATAGTGTTGTAGGCCATTGCAGGAACCATCCTACAGAAACCACAGCGAAAGAGAAGTAAAGCCAGAGCAGGTTTTGAATCAAAACAAAAGGAAAAGGTAAGTGTCATATTAGTCAGCAAGCTGATAGACCCATAGAGTGATATATAACATAAAATGACAGAGAAGGTAGAAGGGATTACTAGTATTCAGCAGTACAGAAACAAAACTAAATCTAAATACCAGAAAATTGCAACTATTAATAACAATCAATCTCGTAAAATAAAAACTTTCAAAAAGAAACAGCAAGGAGAAAAAAAGCAAGCACATTGGCTGCAGCATTTCTGAAAGATGAGACCCTGACATAGATTTTTACCCATCTAAATAAAGGTTTTAAAGCTTTTCAGCAGACTTCAACATATCTCCATATCAAGTATATCAGGATACAAAGTAATAGCTCCAGTCCTAATCCTTACTCTAGAAACCCCGTCACCGTACTTAGACTAGTTATATCTGAACTGATAATGATCTAATGGAAAAATTGAAAACCAAAATAAGGCTTTCCAGAAAAGGAAGTAGAGAAAAGCCTTGCACCAAATAGTTGCATCCTTTTGTTTGTGTTCGTGCATATAGAATCATGATTCTTCTCTTTCACTCATCATCCTACACCAAGAACCCTATACCACCTCCACATGGTGAAAAGACAATCCGAACTAGCTGGGTGCCACACCTCTTCCCATCAAAAGATGTCCACAAAGACTTCATACAAGCAAAATCCAACCAGTTATGTAGGATGGACAGAATACTTGTTCTTGATATAAACAAACAGATCACTAACTCTAGTATAATAGGTTTAAAATTCACTCTTAAGAGTTTGTCAGAAGACTTGGGAAGCACGCATAAATCTAAGATCACTCTTGGAAAGAAATTCAGTTCTTGGTATGAAGAAACATATCACAAGCTTCAGGGAAATTTAGAATAAAGAACAAAAGTTGAGTTTATGAATTGTACCTAGTGTTTCAGACAAACAAACTATACACTAATAGGTTCCTAAGAGTCACTTTCAGGGTTTAGAAATCAGTCAACTAAGTCCTAGAATCACTTGGAAAGAAAATATCACAGCTCGAAACTAAAAATTCAGGAATTCTTTAAAAAAAATCTCACTCCCTTCAAAATGAACTGCACAACCCTAAATAAAGATTCTGCCATATTCCTAAAAAGCCAAGGAATCAGACACTAATGGAGAACCTGAAACCTATTCTAAAATGGAAAAGAATATCCATTTAGCAGAACTCCTAAGAAGGAAAACTCAGTAGGTCCAAGTAACATAAACTATTTTTCATTCACCGTAAATCAGATGGTGGAGAAGGTACCTGATGGACAGGAATATGTGAAATATATGTTTCAGGAGAGGGGCTTCTCAAAGCTTCGCTGAGATTAATGCAAACAGCCAGGCACTGAAAAGGATCTTCTGCATGCAACCACCAACGGTTTCCTTCAAGGGGCTTGTCGGCAGAATCAAATATATCATCCAAGTGATTCTCAGTAAAAGCTAGACGACCTTCATATGATAACTTGTCCACTCCACCAGCAAATAGGTTAGCAAGGTGTATCTTGAGCCACCGTAAGCCTGATTTTCCCAAAGGGCGTCCCTCCGCAAATTCCAAAATACCCCGGCACAAATCTGACCCAAGATGATTTAAGTATGGGTGCATAGGGTATGCACGCCCTCGGAAATCAAGATTGTGTGGGAAGAAAAAGCCTTCTTCATCTTTCATTTTCCGTGCTACCTGAACACAGTGAAACACATCATAACCCACAAGCGAATCAAAAGTTACACATTAAAAACGAGAAAACATGGATCTTACTGCAAGCTTAAGTTCTATGTCACAACGCTGTGAATATCTCTCCCTGTTCTCTTTTCTCACATTTCGGACTTTCCACTTCCATTTCCTTAGCAAAGCTTCATCCTCAGTATCTGGCTCCTCCGGCAAAGGAACCTGCAAATAACAAGTTAGACGTAAATAATAGTTCTATGAACCTACAAATAAACGAAGAAAATAATTCTCACATAATCATGGATGACCTTTTTAATATAATTAATTATCCATATGACTTACATCACTGCGGTCCACCAAATGAGCAAGTCGGCCTCCACTATTCCATATCCTGTCTACAACATTGAGAACCTTTTTGTTTACCCTCCATTTGGTTGTCCCAAGGGTATCCAAGGCCTATGAGTTGATTGGAAAATATTATCAAAAACTCCTCGTAAAAGACATGTAAGTTTTTATATGCTTATCACCGGGTGAATGATACACATTTAAGTTAAGTTCTCATGTGTATGTAAGTAATTGAATGATATAAATTTAAGTCTAAGCCTACAAAGCTGATTTTTGCGTCTTAATTTTTTAGTAACCGAGACTGAACTCAACATCACATCCAATAATAACCGTACAATTGATTGTAATCTCTCTAAGTACTATTTTCAGCTCAACATCAAATGTAGAATTCAGTAGTATCAAAACAATGAATAGAAGATTTACAAACCTGAAAAACTGGTTGTAGTTGCTTTCTAGGTGCCACTTTCACTGCTTCACGTTGTTGTTTAGCACCATGTGTTCTCATGACATAGGATGGTAGAAACAGATGTGCTCCTTTGTCATAACTGCAATAGGCATGTAAAATGTGGTCGAATTAAGCGTCCAAGCATAGATGTTAAAGTATGGAAACATATCTGTCCTTGTTAATCAGGATCTTATTCCTATTGAAAGCTTTTCGGGACTAAAATCCTAAATGAATCAGGCCAATGTGGGGGAGTGCACTAAGATCAACTGACAAAGCTGTCATGCCAACAGAAAAATAATGGAAAGATATAGATTGAATGAAAAGAAAGAGAAGGGCTATGACAAGTTAAGTACCAAACAAGTTGTGAATGCCTATAATGTATCATAATAGAGACTAAAAGACATCATATCAAATTCTTTCAAACATGGAGATTTAT
The DNA here is from genome assembly GCA_027575705.1 of Erythroxylum echinodendron. Lineage (NCBI taxonomy): Eukaryota > Viridiplantae > Streptophyta > Magnoliopsida > Malpighiales > Erythroxylaceae > Erythroxylum > Erythroxylum echinodendron. The sequence goes on along the minus strand of JANZXR010000001.1, from coordinate 29,080,789 downwards.
GCGTGAAGTACAAGAAACTAATAAAATTGAGAAGTTTGGAAAAGTATTCATACCCTGTCCATTTGACTGGAGGCACCAACATTGGCATATATGGAATAACCATGTGTCTTGCCTATATGGAAAAAGAGAACTTACAATTTTAGAGAAATCATCAAAGTTGAACAAAATATATGTTTCAGCTCTAACTCTGGAAAGAATAATATGATAAAAAGATAAATTATCCCTGAAACACATATGACAAGATTACTCACTGTTCTCTCAAGGCCTTTCAAGACCAATGGATCACACTCAATGACACCATATCTTCTGCTGGTTTTCCTGATCAAACAAAAGGTAAAAAAGATTATCTTAGAAAGACTATAGGAGCCACGAAATAGAAAAATGTTCATCAAGTGACAGGAAAAGATTCTCACTGATTATCCTTTGAAACAGTTATAAACGTATGTACAAATGCAGGTCGAATATCAGGTGGACTATCAGCTAACTGATCAACAGGAGGTTGTATATAAGCTGTTTCTATCAGTAATTCAATCAGACGGCTCCCAACCTGTGAATAGCAAGCATGGGAACGATAGTTAGTACAAGCAAGTTAATGGAATATGCTCAGAAGATAAAATGCATACCTTAGCCTTCGAATCCTGGCTCCAGGGTTTTGAATTATCCCCATCCTTCACAATCTGCCTAACTGCTGCCAGCTTTTGCTTTTTAATCAAATCAGCAACTTTTTTTCTTAACTTATCTTGCTCTTTCACCACAGTATCAATTTTCTCTTCCTTATTTTTTTCATATTCGTCATCTTTCTTTTTTGTTTTTATCAAAAACTTGTGTATTTTGACCTGATCCACCACAATAACAATCAATCAATACCGTTAGATAAAGTGAGAGAAATGTGAGTTAGAAATGGGACTTATGGTCAAATCTTTTCGCCTTCTTGATCATCTAGAAGTGCCAAACATGGCAACTTTGAACTCAGAAGAAGAACAAATATTCAAATCTGGTTGTGTCTTTGAAGTCAAAAGAAAAACAAAAGCTTATATAGGTACAAACATGAAGGCATGTAATGGTGAGGAGCAATGCATTGTTATTCCAAACACACGAAAATTTTAATGGTTGTCTATTAAAATTCAGAGAAATGAAAAGATATTTCACTCTGTTGTTGACTACATATATGCCGACAAAAGAGGCTAGTTTCTAAAGGAACAAAGAAAATTGAGTTTTACAAGGGCCCCACTCTAAGAATATAAATGAAAGAAAGAAAAGTACAAAATCCTGATATCATGAAATATTGTTACACTACATTTTCCCACCCTACCCCAAATTTATGGCCAAACTGGAAATATGTATCTATGCAAGAACTTGCATACACACACAGTCAACAGTTAATGAACCAGTTTCGCATGAAACAGTCGCATGTTATCCAACACTGGTGAGCAGACCCCTAACATAGTATCTAAGCAGTCAATCTCCAACCTTAAACAGTAAATACGTATATGATATCCAAATTATTAGACATATCACAAGGTTACTGAAATTGTATGCAGAAAGCTCGTTAAAAATATCAAAGAAAAGTTATAAGCTTTTCCGTCATAGAATAATTGCCTCACAAGTCACAACAAGAAAGTACCCTGATTATATAGAGCAACTGAAATACCACAATTGATCAAGTACTTCAAGACCACGATATTTAGTATCCTCACACTGTTATTAGATCATGAAATAAGATAGCCCTTCCATCTTTATCGCAAGGTCACCTTTGGTAACGGACGCTTATAATCTCTGTCCCAAAGGCATCTCCCTTGTCGGTTTCCAAACTATAAGTTATGCAACATAATCCACTCCCCATGAAATGACTCACATAAGACTATAAATTCACTTATAGTTCAGAGGTGTCAAAAGTGAAGGTTTTGCAAGCAAGAAAAGTTAAATTAGACAATCAAATTCATTTAGATCACCTCTTGCTCAATTGCATCTCCAATCAAACAAGCAGCAGCCACGACCCTTGCACGCCCATGATCACCACAAGTCATCATCAGCGCTGTTAGCTTATGCATGGCAATAACCGCCATCATGTCAGCTGGCAACTCATCAAAGTACGGGCCATAAGCTGGCCTAACCTTTCCTAACCTTATTAACTCCTGTTCCTTCACAATAGCATCCCTTAAAGGCTCAAACCAACCAAGAAATAAGGCCTTCATATAAGGCAAGTTTGGGGCCAACTTCTTCTCACACATGTCCATCAAAAGCTCCCTATACTCTTTTGCTGCTTGCTCCCAAGCTTCAGTCTCAATCCTTATCTGCCTCCTCCTAAGAGTTTTAGACTTGTCTGACCCCATTCTCCGAGGAGCTCTTGGTTTGGTCGCTATCCAATGTCCCTTGACTCTCTCCTCTTCCCTCCTCATTTCTTGGACCAACTCTTGCACTTCTTCAACAACAGAAACATCATCTTCAACGTCCGTAGCTGAAGTAATTGCCTCGGCTATACTAGCATACCCTCTTGGGCAAAACAACAAATACCCACTAGACAAAGATACGCTACCAGCTCTATTGTTACCCTCATTATTCCTTAACAACCCAAAACAGGGTTTGCTCAAATGGTCTTCACACGTCAAGATATCCCCAGCTCGGCGAAAACCCAGCTGGAAATTCGACAGCTTTAAAGGACGGCATTTGAATTTCTCGGAAAAGATCCCTACTTTGGAGAACCCAAGAAAGCCGCAAGTGGGTGAAAAATAATGGAAATTGAGGGGTTTCACATGGTTCTTTGAAATGGCTTGTTTGGCTGCGTTCTTCCACATGATTGTGGATGATTTGCCGGACACTATAGATGGAATTGCTGGTAAGATGATGAAGTTATGGAACTTGGTTGCAGACAGTAAAGGGGGGTTGGTGTTGGACATCAAATCTTGTCAAAGTATATGAGGAAACGAAGCAGAAATGAGAGGAGAGGACGAGAAATGGAAATGAGAAGATGATTATGATATCAGAATCTGACAAAATAATTAGACTCATAAGAGGAGAGTGTTGAGTGTATCAAGTCAGAGGAATGGATATGGTGGGAGTGATGTGTCGTTGTAGCTGAGCAACCCAACTTAAACCCTTACAAAACCTTTGTGTAATAAGAATATCTTAAGAGCATGAAAACAAAAAAACAAAACAAAACTTTTTATGTAATTGCCATTATTAACAATTAAGCATAACATAATTTGTTTATTTTTTTGTATTTATTTAGTTCAATTCAATTTAGATAAATTTAAATTTTTCCTTATAAATTATAAATTTTTTGTGTTGAATTAAAAATGAATTTAGGTTAAAAAATAATTTTTCGTGAAATTAATTTTTTAACTTGAATTTATTTTTAAATTTTGATTTTTGAGCTTGAGTTTAATTTAAAATTCGACGAGAATTTAAACTTTTATCCATTGATTTGTGATAATAAGTTGATTTGTTACCTCCGCTAATAATTGGTTACCTCCGCTAATAATTTAAAATTAAGTGATGAATTCAATTCAAATAAAACATACATTAAATAAATATAAATTTTAAAATAATAGTCTCGTAAATCATGTATTTAACATAAATTATTTAATAATTCAAAATTATACTTTGAATTTTATAAAATATATTTTGAAATTTTTAAGAAAAATTTTATCTTTAAAATGTTTTTAACCAAATAAATTCATAAATAATTTCCAAAAAAATCATAAATACAAACCGTTAATTAATAAACTACTTAAGGTATAACTATGAAATATATCACTCCCATTGATTAAAATTCTTTTTGATAAATCTATAGTCTAAATTCTATAATAAATCATAATTATATCTCACTTTTAAAATTATGTGAAATTAGATAATACTTAATTACAATTAAAACTTTTGAATATCTGAATAACTCCCCTACCCCCTGAAATATTAGGGTCTGTTTGGTTGAATGTTAATTAATGAAATGGAATGAAACGGAACAATTTATAATGAAATGAAATGTAATATAGTGAAATGTTATTTGGAAGATGGATGAAATGAAATGTAATGTATCATAAATAACTATTATACTCCTGATATTAAGATGATTGTTGCAAGAGGTTTAACGCTATGATTTTAAAACAGAAATCATGTCCAATTAAAAAATCACGGTTGTAACTTATTCAAGTCACAACTATGACAAATAATTTTTTATATATTTTATATTTTAAAATAATATAAATGTTTATTTTAGTATTAATTATATAAAATATTATATGTGATTTATATTATATTTTTATTTATATAGAAATATATACAAACAATTAAATAATAATGTTTATATATTTTATATTTTCATCAACAAAAATTTTATTAAATTTTTTTATTAATAATATAAAAATATTATTAAAGGTGATAAGCTTATAAAATGTAAAAAATGAGTCTAGGGAAAAGAAGGTTAGGGTTAAAAGAAATAAATAGTATTAAGAAAAATTATTGAGGATATATTAGGTAGTATGTATTTATTAGCTTGCGTTTCATCCTAAACTCCCTGAATCGAAGGTTTTTTATTTTCATTGTTTAGGATGCAATGAAACGTAACATAAAACCCTCCCTCTCCATCTCATTCGGTTCCATTCCATTATGAAACCCTTAACTAAATGATTGAAGTGTATTACGTTCTATTTTATTCCATTACTAACCTCTCAACTAAACAAGGCCTTAATTTGCATATTATGAAACAATTAAATATTAAAAGTTGTCTTAATTAGATTAATAGTAATAGAAAATTTTCAAAATAAATCACAAATCATAAAGACATGTTACATAGTATTAACATTCACAGCCCACTACTTAGTACGTATGAATATCTAACAAAAGGACTCAAATCCGAATCAAGTTTGAGTTTCCTGGATTCAATCTCATAGTCGAATTTAATCGGATTTGAACATTTTTCCCCATAGTAACGGGCAAATTAGGCCCAATCTTACTCAAAACTTTGGACCTTAAGAGACCGACCCGACTTAGCCTATTGTCAACCTCAAGTGCAAAGCAAATGTTCGAGTTCCAGATAAGTCAGTTCAGGAGGGCTTGAAGAAAATGTGAAGACAAATTCAGGAGTGCTAAACAATTTAGTTCGCACTCATTTTACAGAGAGCTTGCTAATCTGAAAATCAAAACAGAAACTTACTGGAAAGAACTTCACTTCCTGGAACTAAACTCTGATCCAATAGTACAGTGCAATGCAAATTGCAGGAAACTGAAATGCTTGCATTGAAAAACTATGTACAGTAAAAGAAGGAGAAAGAAGGCTGAGAAGCTTGGGACAAATGACTTTCCTGGTTAGGTTAATTTACTATTTCTCTGTGGAAAATACACTCTTAACCAAAACAAAACCTCTTTTAATGGCGGATGAACCTTCTTCTTCCATCAGATGGCTGTCGCCGTGGGCCTGAAACAGTCAATGTTGCATAATCCTACTGATCTTATCATGTCACCGAAGCTGCCATCAAAAAATTCACTAAACAGTTGAGAGAAAAGTAGCATGTTCTTCAGTAGAATGAAAAGGAATCTCTTCGGCAAACTTACCGGTCGATGCTATTTGGAGCCTTCTCAGGCAGTTCAGGATTGCTGCTTTCTTTATCCGTATGGAAATCACTTTTTCTTGATTTTTCAGTTCTGTCTACGCTGGCTCTTGATTTCTCTCTGCGATCCACGCTTAGCCTTGGCATTTCCCTTTGTTCAGTAATTGTTTTAAACTTCTCTCTCTGTTCCTTACCTAATTTGTTCTCTTGAAAATCTGAGCTCTTACGTGGATTCTCTAATTGATCCGGAACTTGCCCAGATTCCTTTCTCTTGCAGGAAGATTTCTCGATGGCCGATATGAACTTTTTGAGATGCTTGATGTACTGTGGGAAAAGTTCCAGGTCACAGTGGTTTCCTCCTTTTACCCATAATGGTTCATACTTTTCCTTGCAGAGATCCCAAAGCTGCTTGCCATGAGACCAATCTACAACATCATCGGCCGTTCCCTGCATGCAACAGGCAAACACAAAGCACGACAACCGTGCAAATGAGAGCACATACCGAACAATGCCACAGTAAAAATGCTAGTAACGCACAATTACTTCATGTGGCAAAACATTCCTCAAATCAAGAATAAACTTGGACATACTAATCATAATGGTTGCTGAAAAAATTGAATCATAAACTGATACAGACGTTTCATCCTGTAAGATATCACTGCTTAAATCAAATAAAGCCTCACCAGCTGGCAGCAAGACAAATCAGATGATCTGTTGTCCTTAAACTCTTCATGTACTCAGGGAGAGTTTAGAACCCGTTACGGATTGCCAGTAAATCGAAGAACAAGGTTTTTTTTTTTTTTTTTGGGTTAATGATGCATTAATTTGGCAATGTACTTTAGATCATCAAAAAAGGAATTACCCTTAGCCTATATAATCCTTAGATGCAGCAAGGAAACTGAAAGTAAAAAATTTAAACTATGTTAAGCAGAAAAGAAGTAAAGTGGGAACACAGAAAACAGGCTTGGCAAGAAGGAAGAGAACAAACAGTCAGACAAAAGAAAACCTTCCATCAAAATCGAGATCGGTGAAGAAGAAATCAATCCCCTGCCTCCCTAATTCCTAGCTTCCTGTCATCAATTCTATGATAAATGATATTCCCACTTTTATTTCCTATGGTAATTTTCCTAACCTACACTGAGAAGGCAAAGTTTTAAACCAAAAAAATAAAGGGAGAATAGGTTCCAACCAGAATATAATTGCAAGGCAATCATAGAAATGGATATTTTATTCAATATCATCATGCATCTTGTGCGATTACAAGAAGATGCCGCACACAAATGGACCTTTTAACCACTTGATCCTTTATAAGAATGCATGGAATTATAACGACAGTTATGGTGAAAGAAAGGGAAAGGAATAGCAAAAAATGTGGTGGTATGTGACAACTGCATAAACAGATGAAGAACTAAATCAATATTCTCAAACTAACGGAACGCTTACATGGATCACAAGAACTGGACAATTAACGAATGGTATCTTATCAACATTCTGCAAAATAAAACTATATTAAGTACAAATATTGTTAACAACCGTAAAATCAAAACAAAAGGAATTTCCAGGCAAAGTAATCCATCATTCAACAGCAATAACCTTATATATGTCAAACCAATAAGTCCGTTTCACAGGATACATGACTCGCAGACCAGATGCAATCGGGCTATGGAGAACCACAGCCCTTAATCTTTGTAACCGAGCTGCTAATTCTAGAGTTGGTCCACTCCCAACTGATTGCCCATATAGGATGATATTTTCTTCCTTCACCCCATATTTCTCTTCAAGGCACCTATAGGCAGCTTCTATATCAGCATAGGTATTCTGCTCAGTTGGCTGTCCAAAAAGACAATTGAAATTCAACAATAAATTCGGCTTCCACCTATGATGCTCATCTTGTTTCAGATATAATTCGAATCAGATGGACTAGCAACCATTTTGCTCCCAAAGATATGTGAATCATAGAGTGAGAGCTTAGTATGATAGAAACTAAGGAAAGTTATTTTCTTAAACACGACAAATAAAGGCAGTGAAGTTAGTTTTTTAAAAGGAATCCACAAGACCATCCATTTCTCAATCCTATCTATTGCAAGAATTTGCTTTATACATCATAGCTTCAACCTTTTCAGCTCAAAAACTTTCATGTAATCTCAGCATCAAAGTAATACAGAAAGATAAACTTTTCAAAATTTTACATCTTTCCTTTTCCTCCATTTTGCACCACTACCAAATACACCAGCAGTGACCAAACTTTTTCTCTCCAAGCCAAGCTATCTCATTAACCAAGCAAATGATAAAAAACCAATAAAAGAATATTGAAATGCAAGTTCTTTACCTTCCCACTTGACTGTCCATAACCACTGTAGTCATACCTAAACATATCAAACACAATTACTTCAGAGATAAAAGAAACACTAGATTCCCATCTAAGCAACTTCTAAAGCAAAAACAATAACCAACTAACCCCATCAAATTAACTCTCAGATGCAAACTAAGCTCGTAGAACAAGTCACACATCTGACCCAGATCAGCTGCGTTACCATGAGAGTATAGCAAGGTGAGTGAGGCTGCGGGGTTCTTAAAGTACACCGCCACCACTTGGTTCCCCCTCTTGGTGTCCAGTTTCAAGACATCAACGTTTTCTCTCAATCCCAACCCCGACATCCTAAGCTTACCACTAACCTCGTCCACCGCCACCTCGTAGGAAGGCGGGTTCGGTGGAAAAAACGCGAATTTTGCGGCCACCGAGGACGTTACCCCTCCCATCCTATCCTAGCACCCCCAGAAAAAAAAAATAAAACTTGAATAATTAGCAAGAAACCCAATTGCCAAATTCTTCTAATCCAATGAAAATCACCAAGTGGAAATGTTGGGAAACGAAGTTTGGATCAAAAAATGTGGGCAGCCCCCAAGTCAAACGGACTCGAATCAGTGAAAAAAAAGAAAAACTGTTACATAAAGACCAGCAAAAAACGGTTCTTCTGGAGTGTTTGGTTGGCAAGAAAGTGAAGAGGAAAACGAAGAGAAAGTGGAGCCGGTGAGGAGGAAAAGCGGAGGAAATACCGGCGGGGAGCACGTGGAAAATGGTTTTTTTTTTTGGTTTTTTAAAATAATTATTTGATATTTTTAATTAATTATTATTGTGTTTTTGGAGGATACGTGATCTGAGGGGACAGAAATTAGAGGATAAGGGTTGGAGTTTAACGTGACGGTGACGTTTCGTCGCTTTACACGTGATATTTTAGTTACCTACGGCTGCTAGATATTATTACCTTAATTGTTTAAAATAATGAATAATATTTAAATTTATATATTAAACAATTATCAGTCAAACGTTAGAATTTACATTTATTACAAATATGATTCAACGTCCTCTTATAATTACATTATATAGATTAAGTCTAATTATGTTAAATAATTCATATAAAATTTAAATTATTTAATCAATTATAATTTATAATTTATAAATATTTTAATAATTATAAATAATTGATTAATTAATTATTATTTTTAGTAATACATACTTTATTTATTAAAAATTTATATATTTTTGATATAAATTGAAGGTCTATATTGTGTTAATAAAGGTAAGAATAAAGAGTAACAAAACTAACCCCTAACTTGCTTTTGATAATTTTTTGCTTTTTCTGTGTTAATATTATAAAATTAAGATAAAATTTAAAATTTTACTCAATTTTGTAATATAATTTTTTATATAACAACAATAATAGCTCAATAAAATTCCCGTCAATGTACAGGGTTTAGAGAAGTCTAACAATACACAATCTTACCTCTAACTAATAAAGAGGTTGTTTCCGAATGACTCTCTATGAAAAATAATAATAGAAAATAAATAAATATTTAATAAATAAAATATGAAATAAGTAATAAACAATATAATTTTCTATATAAATAAGATTGATTTAAATTAACATTTATATAATTTTTTAATGCCACCTTACACTTAGCTATAGGTTAACCATAAATTAATTATCATAAATAAAAGAATGATAATTATTTTATTAAATTAATAATATATACAAATATAATTATTTGTCGTTACTATTGGTTACATGCGCGCCAAACAAATCCCTAATTAGGTATTTTGTTTTTGTAATTTAGTAAAAGTTGTCTTAGGTTTAACTCTCTCTCTTTCGATACGTACGAGATAAATACTTGAGAAATTCTTTCGGAATGTACAAAGTAAATCTTTGAGAATATTCTTTCGGAAGTCTGAATTTGATAAGATATGATATGAGTTTGAACTCGTGTAACTCAAGATTAAAAATAAAATTGCATAGAGTTGAAGTAGGGATGGCGATAAGATCTAGGTTAGGCTCGGCCCACCCAGGCTTGGACCGTTGTAAAAGTAGTCAGGCTCGGGTTGATCGAGATTCGGGCTCAATTCAGGCTCGATCTGACCCGAAACTCAACATATATTAGCAAACAGTATTATTTTGACATTTTAATTTAAAAAATAATTGCTACCTCAACCCTCAGGGCAGAATCCACTTTTTTAATGAATTGATTCAAATTTATTCACGATGGATAAATAGCTAAAATTTTCTCAACATATAAATGGAAATTTTCAATATGCTTGAAATTCGAGTAAAATCAAACTCTAATTTATTCATATGGTCTCATCAAACTTAAATTTGAGTTCGGGCATGCAAAAATTTTTAAATTTTAAATTTAAATCCAAATTTGCTTATTTTAAATCTAATGAAACTTAAACTCGTAAAAAAAATTTGAATATGAACTCGAGACTATATCCCGATCTAGAGTTAATGAGTTCAGTCAAGTTGATTAGATTTCGAGTTAGACATTGACTTTTTTAAAAAAAATTCAAGTTTCATATTAGGTTCAAACTTGGTTTGATTAGATTGGCCCAAGTTTGAGCCTAATTTAAAACTTGAAATTTTTAAGTAAATAAAATGATATCATTTTTAATTTTTAAAAATAAAAATATATATTTAATCGAGTTCGATCGAGTTTAAACCTAATCTTCTGAAACTTTTGGTTAAGACCGAGCCTAAACACTCGTTTGACTTTGACTCCTTACTTGTTTGACTTTGACTCTTTACTATCTCTTACCATTCCTACTCACCTACATAACGTGATAGTAGGAATAATAATGAGCCATGTTTAAGCTCGACTCATCTTTACCGAGGGTCTCTATGAAAATAGTCTTTGTATCTCTATCGAAGATGCGGGCATGATTGCGTACATCTTACCCTTTTTATACTCTGCTTCAGCGAAAATTTGAGTATGTTTGGTTTTGTTTGGTTTGGTTTGTTTAAGCTCGACTCATCTTAACTTGGC
>JANZXR010000001.1:29054021-29064369 GCA_027575705.1 Erythroxylum echinodendron | reverse complement strand
AACTATTGGCAGACTAGAGACGTCATAGGGCACTCACGAAGAAGTGAAGCGTGGACTTTTCTTCAGCCCCACATACAACACACATGTTGTCCGCCTCTCCACAGAAGCTATCACAACTCTTGTAGACAGGGCAGAGATACAGGAAAATCAGGGAAAACGTACTCCAAGTATTGGTTGTTCCGCTTCATCTTCTGTTGATGGGAGTTATAAGATCTGCGTTGTCCAACCGTAAACTATTAGCGAGCACTCTATTCTTGCAAGGTAGCCAAAACACATTAAAAAGAATAGTAGAAGAAGCATTTTCTTATGACTTTTGTTATTACAAATTGATCTTTGGCCTTTAAAATGAAAAATCTATTTTTGGGTGTTTTTAAATGATGTACCTAATAAAAAATGAGAATAATATCGTTATCATCAACATCTAATTAAATTATTGCTGAAACGTAAGATTTAAGTAGATCTGATAACACACAGCCTTACTTTTATTTAACAATAAATAGTAAGATAAAAGTAAATATCATAAAAGACTCTTTATAAAAAAAAAATGATATTACCATATTTTGTCCATTTAACTTTTAAATTGATTTCACCCCACTCTCAAATTTGAGTTTGGATCAAAACCTAATTAACTTAAACTAAAATTACCAAAGCACCCATCAAGTAAATAACTTGAAATTGAGAAATTCAACTGAATTAGAATTGATATTTTAGTTACAAATTAATAGAAAATTTTGAATTAATAAAAATTAGGTTAAATTTAAAATTTGAGGCTCAGGCTAAATTCAAATTTATTTAAAAAACAGGATTAGTGGGTCCCCAATAACATTGGTCTTTTCAACACAAATCATGGAATGTCAACATCTCATACCATTTTATTGACTAATAATAATCTGTCAAAGACTGCATTACATGTAACATTTGATGACGTGGCAGACAACGATTGGGGATTCAACAATCTAAAGAGTACATACCTCTGTAGCCGATTGAATCCATCATTTTCTTTTATATTTTTAATTTTATTTTTTGAAATAGTGACAAAAGAAATCAAACAACAGAACAATCTACGAGTCATTGTGGTTAGGTTCATTTCAAAGCTTGAAGCTTTAACTTCTTTTAGTTCTGACAATCTGTTCCTCTACCAAACAAAACTGATTACGGTTCGTGATTCTGAAGGTAACCCATCTTTAATCTTCTAACTTTCGGTTATTTGGAATGCTATGGCATTGATCTCTGCTTGTTCTTGTTGATATAGTTGCGTTCCATCGTTTTATCAACTGGGGGGTGTTTTTTAGCTGAGATCTAGCTCGTTGTGAATGTTTATGATCGGAAGTGTAAAGATGGGTGTTCTTTACGATATGATTAACTGGTTGTGGTTAGATTAGTTGGTTTTCCTGTTTGGTGCTCGGAATCTTTGTTTGGGCGCCAAAGTTTTGTTCTTTTGCGGGAATTTAGGGTGTGCTTTTGGAGTTCGTTTTAGGGTTGGTATTGGGTAGCTCGGAGTTTTGACATGTTGTTATTGCATTATAACTAGGAATTGTGGTCTTGATTAATTGGATTGTATTGGACAATCATCTGAATCCATGGCTACTATTTCTAGTCCTCTATTGTTGGGAAATGGGGCTTCTTGTGAAGATGATTGCTTCCCTAGGGAAGCATCTCCTGTAAGGATTGGTGGGTCGAGGAATACCAGTCCATTGGGTCGTGTAGGATCAAGGAATACTAGTCCTTCCAGGCAAAAGGTGATCAAGACAAAACCACGTGGCTTGGATGAGGAAACGGCAGCTACATTTGGTAAAGCTGTTCATCCTGATGTTCAGATGGAGGATAACATCTGGGCAATGCTGCCTGAAGATCTGATGAATGAAATTCTTGCTAGGGTTCCCCCTTTTATGATCTTTCGTCTCCGTTCTGTCTGTAAACGGTGGAATTCGATTCTTCAAGATAGTAGTTTTCTTAAATTTCACTCTCAAGTGCCATCTCATGGTCCTTGTATTCTGACATTTTGGAAGAATTCACAAACCCCACAGTGCTCGGTTTTTAGCTTGCCATTGAAAACATGGTACAGGATTCCATTTTCATTTTTGCCACAGTGGGCATTTTGGTTGGTTGGTTCTTCAGGGGGTCTTGTTTGCTTTTCTGGGCTTGATGGGCTAACTTTCAAAACTTTAGTTTGTAATCCACTAACACAAACTTGGAGGACATTACCTAGTATGCATTACAATCAGCAGAGGCAATTGATTATGGTTGTTGATAGAATGGATCGGTCTTTCAAAATGATAGCTGCTAGTGATATTTATGGTGATAAGTCATTACCCACTGAAGTGTATGATTCAAAGCTTGACAGATGGTCTCTTCACCAGATCATGCCTGCAGTGAATCTTTGCTCGTCAAAGATGGCGTACTGTGATTCCCGATTGTATCTGGAAACCCTTTCACCACTTGGTTTGATGATGTATAAACTTGACACAGGTTATTGGGAGCACATTCCAGCCAAATTCCCACGATCTCTGTTGGATGGTTATTTGGTTGCTGGCACTCAGAAACGTCTGTTTCTGGTTGGAAGGATTGGCCTTTATAGTACACTCCAGAGTATGAGAATTTGGGAATTGGATCACGCAAAGATAATGTGGATGGAGGTCAGTAGGATGCCGCCGAAGTATTTCCGAGCTTTGTTGAGGTTGTCGGCTGAGAGATTTGAGTGCTTTGGACAGGATAACTTGATATGCTTTACATCTTGGAATCAAGGAAAAGGCCTCCTATATGATGTCGATAAAAAGGTCTGGTCTTGGATTGCTGGGTGTGCTCTTCAATCATACAACACCCAGGTTTGCTTCTACGAGCCGAGATTTGATGCTTCCATCTACTGAGTTTGAAAACCTGCTTTGAGGCTTTGGTATGCTTATTATTTCGGCGGTTGATGATGAGTTAGGAATATCAACTTCATCTTCAATCTTCTTTCAGACAAATCCTCTCATCTCTCGCCATGGACTCAACTATAGGTTTTTTCAATCTTCTTTCAGACAAATCCTCTCATCTCTCTCCATGGACTCAACTATAGGTGTTGTTAGTGGGGTTGATTACAAAGCCATAGATCTTTTAACATCGCAATTTGGTTTCAAATCATTTCTGTAACCCAAGGTTTTAAATCGTGGACAATACCACAATTGCGGACGATGAGCACGCAATTGTGGAGAACGGGTAACGGTCTGCACCCAAACCGGCAAACTGCTTATATTAGCAATATTTCTTCACTCTGCTAGCAATAGTTTTCACATTGCTCTGATTACATGGATTATCAGCAGTTCTCTATATGCAATGGATAAGTGGGGAATTGTAAGCAAATTTTTACTTTCTTTTGATACCCTTTTGGAGCTATTGTACACTTTTCTTAAAGAATTTCAAACACATGTAACTGGTAGTCTTCAACGCTATGAATTTATAGAATCGCGAGGCCAATTACTTGCCTTATATATGTTTCTGTTTAGGTGGTTTGTGAGTGTCATTTCTTGCCATTACATTTTATAGCTAACTTTGTTTTGTGGTGTTTTAAGTTTCATTTCGGTGGGGGGATTCTCCAAAGAAGTGAACTTGGACTGAGAACTTTTCAACTACTTGATGTCATTACATATCTTACGAGTAGAGTTGGAAATGAACCGGGCGTGGCCCAAACCTCAATCGAGCTTAAGACAAAAAAGACACTGTTTTGGCATTCGATTCAGGCTGGCCTTCTCGAATCTAAGTTTGGTTTGAAGCCCGGTCAGCTCAGGCTTTGGTCTGTTGACTCTGGTCGGAGTTGGACCGATGTTAGTCCACAAAATATTTTAAGAAATTCTTAATTATAAAAAAAATGCCTTTAAATTATTCATATTTAGACTAATTTTTTTGCACCGATCTATCCGTAAGGAACCAAGTGTTTGCTAAACATGAACTCGTTATTTAATACACCCAAAAATCTATAGGCTATTAAAAAATGGTTATAGTCCTTAACTGCAAACACAAACTGATAAGATTTTAAGAGTCTGGCAGGCCTCAAAAGCTACGTTTTCTGTACATTAGCTGTACATCATCACATGACTCTTTGAACACTTTTGTTTCAACTTATCATAAGCTTGCACACAACTAACCATCTTTATCAGGGGATCACTACAAGCAGACATGACACTGATAAACGTAGCTTTCAATGTCCATACATTGGGCGATCAAAATTAAAAGATAATCAAAGAAACAAGAAGGGATAGACCAGACCACAAACATTATATTACCACAGTAGCTGTTTTCGCGTTGTATACACTAGCTTTTGATCAAAAGAGTAGGAATCTATAGTCAAGTTTAATTTGTTCTTAGTCAAATTTAAGAATTAAATTAAATTATTATATTCATACCATCCATCATTGTTATTTTTTAATCAAAATTTTGTATAATTTTTTGAAAAATTAAAAATAATATTTTTAAGAATTTTAAAATTAAAACATTTTAAATTACACGTAAAATCTACATATTAGCATCCTAAAAATGATTATTTCTATAAGTCGATTAATGTTGTTGGGAATAATCGTATCCGAGGCCTAGCTTGGTAGGCAGATTACACAATGATCGAGGAGAAACCACTGCGTATCAAGTTGGATAACACGCCCTCGTGTTCTAAACTTTGAATCTTTAAATAGTTTGTTCTGATCATAAATCCTTAAAAGATGAAATGCTTTAGCAAATCAATGCATATGTAATCACTTGTCCCATGTTCTTCAAGCTCTTAATTTGATGCTCTTAGGAAACTATGCCATCCTTAACATTCAAGCTGCCCTTACTACTTAATTTATTACACAAAAAAGTACTCTAAAACTTTCTTGTTTAAAAAATTGGATCCGCTTCGGTAAATTATTTCATGTGTTTGACCAAGTTCTTTCTGAATCTTATGGGTTATGAGAACCAGTGATTTTGTCAATATCTACTTGTTTAACTTGTCCTGTTGTCTTCTGCTAATTTTATAATCTTTTAGTTCTCCTAGTTTGGCAGGTGTAATATTTTATGCATGCACCAGGTGTTGGAACCCTAGCTCTGACTTGGGTTTTGAACTGTCTATAAGAAACCAAACTATAAGTTTCATGTTTCCTCTCCTACTGTTGACAATTAAGCAGATATATGAAAGCAAAGGAAGAATTCATAAAGATGGTTCGCATAATTTTCCTGATGAGATTGGTGCTACTGGTTCTGCTGGCTATGAATGCTTTAGCAGATAACAGAAAGGAGCTTCAACAGGCCATGACTCATCCTGTGCCTGCTAAGAAGGTAAGTTTGTTGCTCTTCGGGATATATGGTTTAGTCTTAGAGTGTTTTCTCCTTCTTTTTGGGTCTGTGTGAGTGTGTGGTACTTATAATGTTGAGCATGGCCACTTTCAGGAACTTCTTGATCCAAGGAAAATGGGCTCCGATGAAGATAGGAAAATGACACTTCGAAAATTATTGATGGAAACCAAGGAAGGCAAAGGCATTCAAAGAAGGGCTTTAGAGAAAATATCAGGTTCAGATTCTTCTGATATCATTAAGTAATTGTGAGTTTCAAGTAAGGAAAGAGCTAAAAAAAAATTATCTTTATAAAATATGAGAAAAAAACTAAAAATCATCAAATTGGAAACCCTTTTAAGACCCCTTTTGTCTGTGTTCAGCTTTATATTAATTGTTCTAGGCCAAGGAATTTAAAACGAAACTTATGATTGACTGCAGGAATGGAGAACAAGAAATATATGAAGTCTCTAGTAGAACCAAAACATCAATTCCATGTTCAGGTCTCTCTCTCACACATACTAACATCTAGCCACCTGCCATGTTCTG
The DNA here is from genome assembly GCA_027575705.1 of Erythroxylum echinodendron. Classification (NCBI taxonomy): domain Eukaryota; kingdom Viridiplantae; phylum Streptophyta; class Magnoliopsida; order Malpighiales; family Erythroxylaceae; genus Erythroxylum; species Erythroxylum echinodendron. The sequence goes on along the minus strand of JANZXR010000001.1, from coordinate 29,058,540 downwards.
AAACTAATTTGATTTTTTCATGTTGCAAAGCAGAAGAACATATTCCATGTCCTGAACTCCAAGCATAAGCACTCTCAAGATTCTAACACACTGCCAACCAAAATCAGCTTGAAGAGTTCTTCAACTTCTGACAGGCTAAACTCTCCAGGGACTGTTTCAAAGGATGAAACTCGAAGACTTCTTGAGGAGACTGAAGAGATTTTGAACCTGATGATCAAAGATTACAAGGGGATGAGTGTTCCGAGTCAAAAACCACCAATCAACAACTAAATGAGCCAAAATATTTTAAGTATATGATCCAGATTCTAACCGATATAGGATATAGAGTAAGGTGGGTGTTTTCGGGTTTGGTTTTGTGATGGTTTTTACTTTGTGCTAAGGCACGCATAGGAACTAGGAAAGGTTACACTTAGCTGGAGAAGCATATAAAATCTCTATAGTAGTTCATGAAATCATGATCCGTTTTCGTTTGTGAATTTAGAGTCTTAGACTATCTTCTTCTAAAAGAAATCTGATAAATTATTCTCAAATTTTTAATATTTTTTAAATATATTCAAACTTTTATTTTTAATTTTATATATTAAAATGTATAAAAATATATTTATATATTCCATCCAATTTTAGCATTTTATTCAAAACATTTTAAAGGTCTTTTATAAGATTTGATGACATTTTAATGATTTTTCCAATTTTTAACTTTTTCAAATTATAAAAAATAATTTTTCACTAAATACTTTATTGTGACCAAAAGGTCACGAGTTCAATTGAATATTTAAATATTTAACATACAATGTCAAATTAGAAAGTAGAAACAATGTCTTTTTATGTTTCCCCAACATAATTATAATCATGCGAGGATTAATCTGAATTCAAGCCATGTTCTTGACATAAAAAAAAAAAAAAACTTGCAAATGGACTGTATCATCAAAGGAACCAATGGTTTTGATCAGTGCAACCTCTTTTCTTGTACTGATCATCTTCAACTGCAATTCAATCCATAATTACATCTGAATAAGCTCGCTTATCGGTGGCTTGCACACAGATGTATCGTTGATACAGTGAGCTGCAATGACCGAAAGTGCAGCTTCAGTGAGATGGTAAGCATCAAAGAAATAGTGATTATCAGGGTTTGTGCAAGCTTTCAGCCATGGAATGCACCCCGAGGTCCCGTTCAACCAAGTCGTGCAACATGGATTGCTCGAGTCCATTAAACCTGCGTAAGTGATGTTCACCGATTGTTATAGAAGAAGAGGAAATGAGTGTTTTGAAAAATAGATCATAAGAAAGAGAGATTTTAACAAAACCATATTTTTATTATATCATCACTACACTTATATAGCGTCATTTCATTTTACATACAAAACTACAAGATTATCAATACATCCTTTTTTCTTTTAATGGATAACCCGCAGCTGTTATCTTTTAAATATGTATTGGGTAAATTTTTAGATTAATATATATAATAGCCTGCAAATTACGTTAATTGGGCACAGTCGAAGTATCTTAAAAGAATGTGAACTAATCAAATATTATTAACGCAAAGATCTAATTCAGATTTTAAATTCAATCTAAACTTATTAAACTAGACTCAAATTTTAATTAAGTATAATTAATTTAGAGAGTAATTAAAATTTGAATTGAATCATCAAGTCAATAACATTTGATTCATATACTTGCAAAGATTATGCTACATATATTTTGTTTAATTTTTAATAAAAATCTAAAAGAAATTATTTTCCAAAAAATTAAAAATTACAACAAAAATTAAAAAATTTAAAGATTTGAGTATTTTTATAATTACTTAAATTATAAGAAAGTCTCATTTCTTCTTTACCCTTATTAAAAATTTAAAATAGTGTTTATTTTCATGCTCAATCTTCATTCTTCTAAATGTCAATAAACTAGCAAGAGAAGTTGATGATAAAAAAAAAAAGAGCCGTAAGAGACTATAGTCTGTATATATATATATTACCGTAATTGGAAGGGTTCATTATAGCATCATAGCCTAACCAACTAGCACGGGCATGAACGAAACTAGAAGCTTGGAGGGTTGACGTCAAGTTTCGTAGTATTTGTGAAAGCTTGTCGTTGAAGTAGGAAACAATCTGGTTCGGTTCTTCATCACATTTCCCATTCTTGTTAGCTCTGTTCTTTGCAATTGATGGGATGCAGCCAATGGGACCGATCTCGAACATCACAAGTTTCCTGACTCCCAAGTTATATAACCTCTGTTGATAACATGTTCGTGTGGTAGAGTTAATTTTCAATTTACTGAAGTTTACTAATCAATTTGGAAAGGTATACACTTCAAAAGTAATTATCAAGAATTTGGGTTATCTTTAATCATTTTTAGACGAGAAAATTTTCAGTAAATTAACAAAAGATGATTACCTCAAAACTCTGAGAGAGTTGAGAGAGGAGGTGATCAGCAAATCCTTGAGGGCTATAGATTTTGGTTTGGTGAAATAAGTTAGACTGAAAATAGTTATTGATGTAGTCATTGCTTCCAATTGAGAACACAAATAGAGACTTGGACAAGTAATCCAGAAGCTGATTTCTGGTTTTGAATTGCTTTGGTAGCTCTGATCTGACTGTGCGTTGGAACAGTTCAATCTGATTCTCCAGTGTCAAGCATTTTCCCTGCAAAATCACTTTTAATCCGCCAAACTGCTAATTTTGCAAAATAATTGGTCTCCAGAGCTTACTTATCAACAATATATATAACTAATGAACCCACTAATAAAGGAAAGACATCTAATACGCAGGATTAAATAATAGGTAACTTTATTCGTAATTAATAGAGAGACTTCTTTCGATAGAATATTCTTATTATTTTAAATTACTTAAAAATACTTTATAATACTAAAAATACAAGAAAAATCCACCATATTAAAGTAGAAATCAATCTTTTTAGAACAAAAAAATCCATAAAGTTGTTATTATTTTTAGATTTTTTTATTATGTAAGACAGATACATTAATCATATACTCAATTATCATATGATCATCATATTATGAGGGATAGTGAAACCCATCAATCACTTAACAATATTATTAAAAAATAATTTATAAGAACATAAAAGAGCTCACAAAAATTTTTTTAAAATACTTTACCATAACCAAAAAAATAAATTTACCCTAACTAATTATGCTTTATTGTGTCACTTACCAAGGTGCTTCCAGTTTCAGGTAGAATCCCACAAGACCCAGAAGCATAGTTCAACCCAGTAACTGGTGTTGATTCTCTTACACTCATGTAAGGTGGAGGATATGGCAGTCCCACATACTCAGCTAACAATAACAAAAAAGCATTTTCATTCAACAAACTTAATAGTGATGAAACAAACTTCTGATGTTCATCATCACATCGTACCTATGTAGTCAGGGAGAGTTCTGCCGTTAGTGAACCTTCCTGTAACTCCTTTAACAAAGTTGACACCGTATGGCATGAAGTTGGCTCTGGCCAATGTTGGCAAGAAGTTGTTATTGCCATTGTCGAACAGGGAATCTCCGAAAACGTACAGAGCTGGTACGAGGGGTGAAGAAGACAAGACTCCGGTTATGGAGTCGAGGTACTGAAAAAGAAACAAGAACACTCCGAGTTTCATTGATGAATTCCTAAAGGGTATAGAGAAAGTTGGTGAGGTTTTCGAGTGAACAAGAACAAACCTTCCTCTGGGCTTAAAATAAGGAGATAGTCACATGGAAGATCAATGTGACTCCGAAAAAAGATGTATAGAATATGGCAGAGAAACTGGAAGCTGATAATTTAATGAACACGACGTGAACTGAACGTGGAACTGATAACGTTAATGCTTGCTGAGCTGTTTTTGACCCAAAAAAGCATTATTAGAAAGGAGAATCCTGTTAGAGTATCCCGCTAAATATAAGAATGTTAAAATTTGTATAAGTGTTATTTAAATGATTATTTCTAATTATTTTGAGAATGGTTGATCCGAGTTTAATTATTATTAGTAGATTCTATACTCTATCCATTTTAAAATTTTTAATATATTATCATAGTATGTTTGGTTTGGATTATTAATTTTTCAATTGTACATTTGGATGTCTAGTCCCAGCATCTCGATCCTGTTATTATTGCGTTTATTTTAAGCAACAACTATATGTCCACTTCTAACTAAACTTGAGGGGGGGTGTTAAGTATCTTACATTGACTAAACATGAAAATATTAAAGAGTTTATAAGTAGTAAAGGTCAACTATCCAAATGATTAATTGTAATTATTTTGACAATGGTTAATCCAAACTCAATTATTATTAGTGGACTCTACACTCTGTTATATTAAAAAATCTAATAAATACTGTGTAAAAGCTGGAGGTTTGGAGAATGTGAATGTTGGAAAACCTTTGCCGTATTTTCTGGGATAGAGGATTATGTTTGGTAGTATGCAATTATTGAAACGATTTCTGACTTTGATGTGTGTTATTATACATAAAAAGAAGAATGAGGACATACGTTATTTTTTAGATGTGTATCAAAAAAGATTCTATATCTTCTAA
>JANZXR010000001.1:29012474-29049379 GCA_027575705.1 Erythroxylum echinodendron | reverse complement strand
ACGCGGACTGGTCCTGGGCTTGGAATAGCCAATAGGTATGAGACTGATCTTTGAAGATTGGACCGACCGGCCTGTGAATCATTACGACTGGGCTCGGGCCCAGTACGACCGACCCGACCATAGTCCATAAGCTGATTTGTGTTTTCGAAGGACTTCGGTAGCTCTGATTCGACAGTTCGTTGGAACAGTTCAATCTGATCGTCCAATGTCAAGCATTTTCCCCGCAAAATCACTTGCACTTGTATAATCCACAAAATACTAATTTATCTTACTATGTAACCCTGAAAAGGTGGCAAAAATACTAATTTATGATAAAATATAAGTATTTGTACATACATTGTTACAAATGCTTATATTTTAACATAAGTTTAGTTAAAAAAAACAATGATTGCGAGTTTCCTTGTTATCAAAACTAAAAAAAAAAAAACTAAATTGCATGTCGATGCTTAGCTTAATGATGACTCTTATATCAGTTAAATAATGTTTACATGATAATTCAATCAAAATTTTAAACTCGGACCGAAATAATTAAATATAACCTAAAGCAATAATTTATTATAAGGTTTATTATCAAAAAAACTTAAACTTTCGTGAAATTTTTAATTATAACTTAAACTTTAAAAGATTATAATAAAATGTTTAAATTTTCAATTTTTTCAATTCTAACCCGACGTTAACATTACTGTTATCTTTACTAATGTGACAATGCAACGTGTACAAGTACCTTTATTAATTAAACACATTAGTATAATTAGTAAAACTGAGTTAGATTGTTGAAATGACTGTCGTTTTTTAATGATATTGAAACGACGTTGTTTAAAGAAGATTAAACTTTTTTGTTACTTATAAAAGCTTTCACCCAGTTTCTGTTATAAAATTTGGAGATTTGTTGTTACTTTTTAAAATTTAGATTATAATTGAAAAATTAATGAAAGTTTGAACTTTTGTTTAGTAATTAACTTTATTATAATTATTTTAAATTATAAATTTAAGTCAAATTTAATTGATTAGTGTCAAGTTTAGTCCATGTTTAATATTCATACTTCCTGTATTTCACTTTTTTTAACCAAAATCTAAAAAAAAAAGAATTTTTTGAAAAACTGCAAATTATAAGAAATTTTTTTATAATTTTAAAAATTAAAATATTTTTCTAAAAGTTTTTAAATTATAATGATAATTATATCTTTAACTTGCAATCATGAAAACTAATCGTTTGATATAATAAAAAAATTAACTTTTTAATTATACAAGAAAGGATATTAAAATCATATTGACTTGTGTTATGTACTACAAAATATTTTTAAAATGATTTAACATAACAGAAGGCATATATACAATATATATTTTACGCTACTTAATGCTTTATTTGTCTCTTACCCACTGCAATCCAGATTCTGGTAAAATCCCACAAGCCCCAGAAGCGTAGTTCAACCCAGTAACTGGTGTTGATTCCTTTATACTCAAGTAAGGTGGAGGATATGGCAGTCCAATATACTCAGCTACAGTAACACACAACATTTCATTCAACCAACTTGCGATTAATAACGGTGATGAAACAAACTTCTGATGATCATCATCATCACATCGTACCTATGTAGTCAGGGATTGTTCTGCCATTAGTGAACCTTCCTGTAGGTCCTTCAGCAAAGTCGACACCGTATGGCAAGAAGTTGACCTTGGCCAAGGTTGGCAAGAAGTTGTTGTTGCCATTATCGAACGTGGAATCTCCGAAAACGTACAGTGCTGGTGCAAGAGGTGAAGAAGACAAGACTATGGTTATGGAGTCGAGATGCAGAAAAAAAAGCAACAAGACGATGAGTTTCATTGATAAATTCCTCAAGGGTATAAGAAAAAGTTGGCGAGGTTTATGAGTTAAAAACAAAAAACCATTCCTCAGGAGGAGTTAATCATATAGAAGATCATTGTGACCAAGTCTAAGACTATAGATGTATAGAATAAGGCAGACAGTATGATATGACCTGATCGTGGAACTGATAAAAGATGAATTTTAAGACCAAAAAAACATTATTAAAAATGAGATTATATTATGCGAAAGCTGGAATTTGCGTGTAAATCTTTGCAATATATTGTCGGATAATTTATATTATGGTAGTCGGAGCCACGAAGGTGTGTCTTTCATTATAAAAATATGAAAGAACTAGTCATTCTGTTATACTAAATTTTAGAGGTACTTAAATAAATACGTGGTTGCTTATTACAGAAAAATTCATTTATCTAACTCAATATGAAAATTTTATATAAAACATTATTTGCAGGTCTATAAAATTTCTTATTGTGATGATTATATAAATTTAATATATCTTATATATGTATTATTGTATTTTGATAATACTTATAACCTATCTTCTCATTCAAAGGCAACTCAATTAATAGTCATGAGATATAATATTAACTATATAAAAGTAATTGAGCGATCAATATAAGATTTTTCCCCTAAAATAATTAGGTAAAATATTCTGTCATCTTTTGTTGTTACTATTGAGTTATCATTAGCCAAGATGAAATGACAATTTAAAAATAATTTTCAAATATTATTAAAAGAATCAGTTACTAATGATAAAGAACTCGTATGATTAAACTTAAATAGATTAAATATTAATTATATATTATATGTCTAATCAAAGTATTATATAATAAAAGACTGAATGATACAGACAAATCATACACAATAAGATTTGTAAAAACCATTTTTGACATTCGTAATATTTAGAAGATTATGATGTGATATTAGATATCAATCTTGTTATATTAATGTAAATTATTTATTAAGATGATTAAAATAATTTGATTTATCTAATTATAGATCTAATTTATATCGGTTTAATATACTTTGGAACATAATGAGTCACATATAATTAAAGAAAGGAAATATAATTTAATTAAGTTAGACTTAATTGTAAAGTTTGAAAAAATATAAGGTCAAATATAAGGTATTTGATAAATAAAGACCAATATTATATATTAGATCTTATTTGAATTTCAACTGATATTTAATTAAAATTAATTATTATTCTAATTAATCGTATTAAATTTTAATTTTAATCAAAGTTTAATTGAAATTACAATTTATTCAATCAAATTTCTAAAATTTCCAAACCATATTATAGATGGTAATAAGTAGTTCTATGGTAGTTATAAGTACTCCTTAATTACCTTCCATATTTACTTGCAGAGTTTGTTCTTACCTATTCATATGGATAGTTTTAGAAATCGAACTCGTATGGTTACGACAGTTGTAATTAAACAAGTTTGGACTTTTTCCTCTCGCTCGAGAATCTTATGGGTACTGTTTTGTTTGACTCTCTTTTCAAGCTTCTTCAGTTTCAAACTTATGACTTATCTGATGCTACTGTATCGCTTGCTTGTTGAAAAATGGATTATCGTGTCTCCCTTGATTCCTACTTTTTCGTTTTGTTTTGTTTCCCAAAATGGAGAACATATTTACAAGCATTATTTACTATGTCATGAGACGGCATCAAGAGGAGACTTTCCGCACGACTTACTCATCCCAGTCCGCACCGGCATGAGTTGCGCTGCACCGGGAGGGGGCGCAAAGACATGGATTGAGTTGCGAAGCATCATGGTTTCCAGGTATACTTCCATCGCCTTGCTACCTCTGAGTCTGTTTCTATCCATGCCTTTGGGGTGACTGGTTTCGACAAAACCTTAGAGTGTTAGACATTTTGGTAAGTTTCTAACATTTTTTGGAGCATGGGCAATCACCTACACCCCAGGTATGTCTTACGACTGATCATCTACTCGTTTGATGAATTATTACTGTACGTAGAGAGGCCTATGTGTTTTTATATTTGTTCGACCATGCATTCCTTTTGTTGTGGTTGCTCATCTTTCGCTCGCGTTATTGAGCTGGTTTTCTCTTTATCGTTGGTTTCCATGGTTTCTGATGCTCGGGTTTATGGTATGCTTAGTCGTTTGGTTTGTTTTTTTGATTATTGCTTGCTACCATCCGGTTCAGTGCTCATTACCATCTCTTAACCTATTTTGATGTTACTGGCTGGATCTTATATTGTGATAGTTTCTATTTATAATCCTTTATGTTACTCTCCATAGCCACACCCCACTCCAATGTGCTGTGTTTAGGCGGTGGTTTATCGTATCTCAATAAAAATTATTGTAAAAGTTAGGTAATTACAGGTCATTCAAGATCTCGGGAGTAGATAAGAAAATTTTAGGCGTTACTCAAGTAAAACTCCTAGAACCATCTGACATTCCTAGAGTTGCCTGACATATCTACTGACCACTCTCTAACATGTCATTTCTCACAAAGATTCGTTGGTAGTCTGATTATTTCTCCTACAAGCCTTCTTCTATAAGATAAGGCGTTTATTTATTTATTTCTATTTTATTTTATTTATTGTATTTATTTATTTACATGTTTATTCTCATGTCATATCATATTTATTTCCTTTTCATTTAGCCGATCTTTTAATATATTCACTTTTACTTTTTACCTTTTACCCTTTTACTTTTTTTATCGGCTTTTTTTTTCATTATCACATTTGGATGTGAGTCTACCGGAAATAACCTCTCTATTATGTAGGAGTAATGCTGCGTACTATCAGATATCTCCAGACTCTTACTTTATCGTGGAATTCCAAACTGGGTGATAATGATGATGAGGATGATAATGTCTAAAGTCTGAAAAAACTTGAACTTAGAACCTATTTATCTAAGTCTGGCCGAGATTACACATTATCTAATTCATGATCATCTATAATTTTCACCAAACATTAAATCAAGCTCTACCTTATTCCAATTCAAATTTTTTTGATGATTACCTCAAAATGCTGAGAGAGCTGAGGGAGGAGGAGAGCAGCAAATCCTTGAGGGCTATAGGTTTTGGTCGTCAGTGTTACCAATTGAGAACACAAATAGAGACTTCGACAACTAGTCCATAAGCTGAGTTGTGCTTATGAAGTGCTTTGGTAACTCTGATTCGACTGTGCTTGCGTTGGAACATTTCAATCTGGTCGTAGTCAAGCATTTTCCCAGCAAACTAATTGATATGAAGAGCTTGCTTATCAGCAATATGTGTTAGAATAATGTTTTAACAATGGGGTTTGAATAAAATTTGAACTTGAATATAAAAATTTAAAATTCAAATTAAAATTTGATTGAATTTTATTTATATCAATGACAAATTTAAAAGAATTTATAAATTTTTAATTTAATTTATACAAACTTAAAAATTTTATTAAATTTAATTAAAATTAAATATTTGTGTTTGAACTTAAATTTAATTAAATTGATAGATTGAACTGATCAAGCTCAAGTGAATTTATCAAAATACAATCTAATTCAATGCCCTGTTCAGATTTAGAATATTTGATTCCATGCCTCTAACTTATCTACTTATAATTATGTAGTTGTGACATTACACATCTTGAAATTTAAGTTGGGTTGAAAATGAGGTCAATTCAAAAGACTTAAGCTTTATAGAGGATTGTTTATTCTCAGCCTTATATGCTATTGCTAAATGGTTTTTCTTTTTTATGTTAGATTTATTATCCCAATAATTCCTCACTTCCAACCTCTTTTTGAGTTTGTCAAGTGAACTGTTTGAGATTTTCGAGTTCTAAGATTTTTGCTGGGCCATTGGGCCTTATTGACTATGATATTATCTTGAAATTTAAGTTGGGTTGAGAATAAGGTTAATCTAAAAGATTTAAGCCTTATCGAAGATTGCTCATTCTCAACCATATACGCTATTGTTAGATGTTATTTCTTTTCAATGTGAGATTTATTATCCCAATAGGACAAACGATGTTAGCCCGGAAAAAGACAAAAGACCTATAGAGCTTATTATGGCAATAACAACTTAAGTGATGAAGTCTCTCCGTCCACTTTTCAGTCGTGACAAGAATTGATTTGACATAAATAATGACTATTAAGATAATATTATTTTTAAAAATTTTAAGATTTCCATTTTATAAAATTAAGCCAAAATAATATTATTACTAAACATCCAAATGAATTTTGATTGTTTATTAAGAAGTAAGCCGACTTCCCAATTTATGTATACACTTTATTGAACTTGTTCCTCCTATATTTTATCATCAAATATTGTACCGGCGAGCTCCTCTGCTTTGATTAAACAAATACAAAAAATTATAAAAACTTCTATTAATATTTACATTATTTCATTGTGATATCCGAACTCGATGAATCCAAGGCCAAGCTAGAGTGACATGAAGACAAAAGAAAGCATCGGCCATGGCCGTTTAAGTTCATATCTTTGTTTCTATTAGTGATTTCCAAAAAATAGAAAAAAGATAATATATTCCTTTCTTTTTGTATGAATCGAAGGAAGAAGGATTGGAATTGAAATAAGTGAATGCAGAATGCTGATAATGAAATTATGATCCTTGTTCTTGTCAACTGTATTAGATTTTTTTTTAATATGAGCAGAGTATAGAGTCCACTAATAATAATTAGATTTGGGTCAATCATTATTAAAATGACTAGAATTAGTCATTAAGAGTTCTTACCACTTATAAATCCTTTAACATTTTCATGTTTAGTTAATATGAGATATACTCTAACACTCCCCCTCAAGTGTAACTGGATCTAGACATCCAGCTGTCACTTAAAATAAACACAGTAGTAATTAAACCGGACCATTGAAACTGAACATCTAGACAAACAACCGAGAAATTAATAATTCAGACTGAACTTGCTCTGATATCATATTAGATTTTTTTAATATGGGCAGAGTGTAAAGTCTATTCATAATAATTGAGTTTGGATCAACCATTGTTAAAACGCCTAGAACTAGCAATTAGGATAGTTTATTTTTATCACTTATAAATTCTTTAACATTTTCATGTTTAATTAATATAAAATACTCTAACAAACTGTATATTGTAATTACAAATTTTGACACGATCATAGAAAATTATAGACAATAAAAAAGAGGAGCGAAGGATGGTAATAGAGCATATTGAATTTAGGCATGCTCACTTGACCTCTTAAATATACAAGCTGATACAATTTGGTCAAATTTGAACTAAATTCTGTCAAATCAATTTAATTTGGTTTGAAATCGAACTAACTTCTTTATATCCGAGTCCAGTCGAAAACTAATTTGAAAATCAATTTACCGAGTCCAATTTTCCAACCCCGACAGGAAATATTTATATCTAAGAAAGAGTCAATTATAGCTAAGGTTTGAGAAAAGTCCTTCAAGCCTCCTAATCTAAAAGATTATAGGTTTAAGTTATGCTTAACAAATCTGTCAATTATTGAAGGGAATAATTGATTGATGATAAAAATATATATTAAGATTTGTGAATATTAATTAAATTAAAATTATTAATTATTAATTTATAAAATAATTTATTAAAATATGTAATTTATACATTATTATAAGTACCTGAAATTTTATTTACTCTGTAATCAAAGATTAACAGTTACATGTCAATGTTAATAGTATAGTATATGAAGGGTATATCCTATTCAAATGTTACATGAAAGTCTTTTTGATGGTAAGTAAGAATGATTTAATGAGTTTTAATTCTTTATTTAAGTTTCTTTTTTGTAAGAAGTTTTGAGCTCGAGTCACCAAAATAAAAGAGAAGGAAAATTTTTCTTGTTAATAATCCTCTAATCTCTTGAGAATGTTCCTTAATCAGATCAATTGTAGATCTGAAACTCTGGGCTGAGGACTTATTCTTTTAGAAACTTAGGATAGGATGAGTACAATAAATTTGTGGTACTAATGCATATAAAAAAAAATCAAAAGAAAGTTCTTATGGCGTGACCAAATGGCCAAAACACGCGGCCATCTTTGACTTTTCTGCTGCCAGAGCTTTATTGATGGATCTGTTCATTGGATTGAGGTCTGCTAAATCTTGTACTCGCATGTCAAAACAGTGCAAAAAAGTTAACAGGTTATATATTTTTATTGTATTTACTGACATGTGGGAACCAATGGAAGAAGCTCAACGACAATGGCCGTACTTTCACCTGTGTACAAAGTTACAAAAGGGTTCTATCTAAAGAACTCTGAGGCTGCCAACAACCACGAATTGCCTCGTGGGATTTTGCAGAGATGGTTTTTACCGGCTAAAGACCGTTTCTTTACCCATTTTGAAGCTGCACAATCTCGTCAACCTAACCCATTGTTACGTTAAATTGGTCTCTTTCGGCCCTTTAGCCGATTGACTGACCCTGTTTCAGCCACAGTATTAAGTGATCTTGAACTGGGTCATTGTTCTTTAACATTGACTCCTGACGTTAAATAAGTCAAAAGAGATAAAAAGGGTTATGATCTCGTATGGCTGGTCTCTGCAAGTATTGATCGCTGGTTGTTGAGGTATGTGATGTTTTCAGATGAATTGGTAAATTGGTTTCTTTTCTTCTGGGCAACTTTTGGTGATTCTGACTTTCTGGATGTTCTTATGTGGATTGAATGAGACAAGTAAGAGCTTTCCATGTTCTAATTTGAGGATCGGATGAAACATGGGGTTTTCTGGGGATGATTTTGGTTCACAGTGATCCTTCTCGAATGAGTTTTGTTTCACAGAGAGCTGTTATTAGTAGATACAAGACGATCTTTATATTTTTTATAACAAAACGTTTGCGTCGAAAAGGATTTAGTTTTAGTCTCTTTCTGCGAATTTTATTTTGGTTATGTGATCTTGTAATTCATGAACAATGAACTCAGACATCCATGGGGTTATTAACTTCTTGTGGCTACGAAATTCAAGCAAACTAGAAAAAGAATGTTAGAAAGGAAGGGCTGTTCTTCTTCTTCTTCTTCGTCTTCTTCTTCTTCTTGGAGAGAGTTTGGCTTCTAATTAGTAGTAGAAAGAAGTACATGTTCGGTGTTTGTTTAACATTATCTGGCCATCAATGGAGTTATATACATCAAGAAGTAAACTTATTTGTCAACCTATTACTCTCCTGGTTTGTTCGATTCTGATAGTTATCTTAGAATTGTCCGAGGTACCTTCGTGTTAATTCCTTTGAAGATACCATGCCTATTAAAATAACTGGTCCTATGTCTTATGTTTACCATGGGATTGCTTTGTTTTGTGCTTAGTTATATGAGTTTTAACTGGCTAATTTCAGTTAACCATTGGAATCCTTCCAGTCGAATTTTGAAGTTTTATTGTTATCTTTTGCTTACATGTTTTCTTATGATGCCAACTGACATATTTTCTGTCTCAAACTGCGGTAATGTAAAACTTTTTAGCTTTTATTTGAGATGGCCATGATCCTTCAAACTTATCGAGTTATGTGTGCCATTATAAGTTTTGAAATTAGAATTGTCGAGGGGAAATGATGTTTATTATTCATAATGACAGTGAGCCTGCAAAAAGTTCTGATCTGTAAAATGTTTGGAACACATAAGTTGCAGAAAGGACCAATCGATGGCTCAAAAACTTGATTTGATTGTCATCGGGGTATCTGTTGGTTTGGCCCTTGGAGTCCTGATTGCTACACTGGTATTTCTTGGTTTAAGATGGTATAAGAAGCATGCTCATCTCCAACAGAGTGCACATGAACGTAGTTTCGGATCACTTCCGATACGTATGAATGGCTTTGGTGTAAACACTGATCTGAGCGCATCTCTTCAAAGTCCTGTAAAAGACAGACCGGAGCACACTCAGAGAAATACTCAGCCTTCTCTGCGGAGTTATCACAGTAAAGACCAGCCTGCTTCCTTGTCAGGCGTGTTTCGGTATTCTTACAAGTACGTACGTGTCTAAATTTGGGCATATTTCTCAAATAAGTTAGTGTTGCTCATGAATTTCTAATCTTCTATTCTATTGGCCTTGCACCAGTCCGAATAGCATGCAATTAATGCTAGAAAAATAACCAAGGACCTCAAATTCCAGAGCATCAAGAGGAGAAAAAAATAATAATAATAAAGAGGAAGTTCTACTCTACTCTGATATGTACAGTGTGGCAGTTATTGAACAAATCAGTTCACGAAACAAATGAATCGGGTGGATTTATCCATTGATCTTGACTTACTCTTTGTCTTCATTGAAACATATTCAATTGCTTACTTACCTGTCTCTCGCAAGTTTCTTAGACAGAGCTGAATTGATAATCTTGTAGATTTGTACATTCTGATATCAGTATTCTGAGTATAAAACTTGCCTGTTTGCTACAAATTTGCTTGTGGATATTAGTTCATTCTTTGGCTTATCCATATTGCCTTCTCAGGGATATTCAGAAGGCTACACAAAATTTTACCACCACATTAGGAGAAGGTTCATTTGGGCCTGTATATAAAGCAGTGATGCCTACTGGAGAAACTCTAGCTGTGAAGGTGCTTGCTTCCAATTCAAAACAAGGGGAGAAAGAGTTCCAAACAGAGGTAATGGTTGCATCTAATAGGTTAATATTCGAAAGATTTGAGAGTTTGAAAAACATATAAATCTTTTGCGAATATGGAAGAGATCATGCATCGTGACTCACACCGGTATTTTATGCAGGGAATTTAAATATATGTTCTCTAGCAAACTTGTTTTAGATGTTATGGTGTTGAAAATTTGTTGGACTAGTGATATAACGTGAAAAGTCAACACTAGCAACTTCCATTTTTAGCCTTTATGAAAACCTGTATTTAAACCCAGTTCGGGACTTATCTGAAATACCAATTTATGTGCTTTCCTACCTTTTTGCAGGTGTCTCTTCTAGGGAGGTTGCATCACAGGAATCTAGTTAATTTGGTAGGATATTCAGTAGATAAAGGGCAACACATGTTGATCTATGAGTTCATGTCTAATGGAAGTCTGGCAAACCTTTTATATAGTAAGTTAAGAAGTCAATTTACTTGAATGCTATTAGTGGTAATAATTCATATGTTTTAAGAAGGGGTTGAGGTGGCCAGAACAGGGGCCGGCTTATGGCCAACCCTAGTCAGGAGCTTGCATATCAAATGTGACCCTCTTGTTCTAGAGGCAATGCATTTATTTAACAATTCCATCATGATGAGCAACTTGCTATACATGCACCAGATCAAAAGGAGCAAAGTTTAAGCTGGTACGAAAGGATCCAAATTGTTCTTGACATTGCACATGGGGTTGAATATCTTCACGAAGGAGTAAGTTGATCGCATATGCTTTTTGATTTTCTTTGTTCAACAATGTGCTGCTTTTTGTTTCTCTGATAGAGTTCGTTCCATTAAAATGGTATTTTCTCTTGCTGATACAGGCTGTCCCACCAGTTATCCATCGGGATTTAAAGTCGGCAAACATTCTGTTGGATGAGTCGATGAGGGCTAAGGTAAGCTAGGGAGATGTTTAGATATGTAATGTGCCAAAATTTCCTTAGTTCTATTGACTGACTGAACACTATAATCATAAAATTAGGTTGCTGACTTTGGACTTTCTAAGGAAGAGGTATTTGATGACCAGAATTCTAGCCTGAAAGGCACTTATGGCTACATAGACCCTGTGTACATATCCACAAACCAGTTCACCACAAAGAGTGATGTCTATAGTTTTGGTGTTATCATCTTTGAGCTCATTACAGCAATCCACCCACATCAAAACCTAATAGAATATGTTAATCTCGTAAGTTTTATATCCTCAGTACAGTCTTCATTTCTTCAAGTAACTCTCTTTCTTTGATCTAAAGGTTCCTCTTTTCTTGGCCTGAAAAGGCTGCCATGAGTTCAGATGGTATTGATGAAATACTAGACAAACAACTGGTTGGACAATGCAACATTGAAGAGGTGAGGGAGCTGGCTAGAATTGGTCATAAATGCTTGCACAAATTCCAGAGGAAGCGACCTTCAATTGGGGAGGTTTCACAGGCTATAATGAAGATAAAACACCGGCAACTCGCCAGAGATAACACCATGTCTTTTGTTAATCCAGACATTTCATTAGTCATAAGCAAAATACAGGACCAGCAGGTGGAGTTGAGTGAAATGACGAGCAGAGAGATTACTGTTAAATGACCTCGAACAACTTGATCTATGCTTATGGTTACAGTTTTGTTCTTATAGATTGTCAATTAGTACGGACGATAGCGTGCAACAAAGAGTACAGACAAAATGAAAGAAGAAGACCCCTTTGAAACGAAGAAACAGTAACTCAGACACTAAATAATCTGTTTTAGTATCTCTAGAGTTTTGGGAATAGGAAGAGTTGCCTCTTTTTATCACTGAGATCAAGATTTTCCAGTCCTCTGAACAACTCTCTACTGCATAGTCGCATAGTGCATGATTCCCGAGCAAGCATGCAATATATAATGCAAATTATCATTTACAGTAGAGAAATTACCTTGTTCCTCATGATTTCATCCATCCACACCAGGAAATTGTAAATCATTTCGGTTCTAATCCCAGCTTAAGCACTCTTTAAGTAAATAGAAAATTTTCCGAGATCGCATGGAAATCACATCACCATCCAAGCACTGAACGTGAGTAGCGAGTGAGAAGCAAGCAAAACCATAAGGTTACAGATGCACAGGTCAAATGTCCTCAAGCTTACAAGACCAATCAGGTCAAATGGCAGCGAATGATAAACAGTACAGAAAAGGTAGAAAAGAAGAAAGATATAACAAGGTATTCACATACATTGGAGTACTAAGCATTGGACAAGTAGCAATTACGTTTTCGTTTCAAACTGTATTTAGATACAAAATATGGCAAACATCAGCTAATATTTCAACATAAGCCAGCTATAACCTGACTTCTTCTTTTAGGCATACGTCTTATTTGAGCTTTGCATTCTTATTTATTACCTTAATAAAGGAAAGCAGTCTAACCATGGATGAAACAAGTGAGGGAGCAATTGAGGATAATAAAGCATATTAACACCGGCTCATGAGACACTTCAGCATGCAAAAGATTTGAGGTCTTAGATTGCAACTCCAATAGACCACGACACTCTTCCTTCCCAAGAATAGTCTCTGAACGTCCCTAGCTTTTGATTCCATAATCTGGTAATATTCAGTTTCTCAACTTCCATAGTCTCAAAATTGACACGAAGTTCCAAGCCTCTGTATTCTCCTTTGACCAATATTATCAGATTGACGACTGGAAAAAGCAGGGTGGAGTAACTTGTTAAAATTTTCAAGGTATTTCACCCACTCCCCTTCAGTCAGATCATCAAACTTAACAAAACTAGTGCTTGCAGGAAGTTGCTCGTTGACACTCCTATTTCCTGAGGACGTACCAGTCAAGTACCCATTTTTCTGCATGATATCATCATGACGCCAGCTCTTCTCCCCCATGCTGCTGTTTCTTAGTAAGTTTGACAACTTTAGAACAGCTGGAATATGAGACTTTCTAGAGTCAGCATATTCATATCCGCTCTTCAATAATTCATTCACCTCACTATGTGCCACTTGCTTCTCCTTCTCTTCCTCCTTCACATTATCTTCTAGCTTGAAAAGTGGATTTTGGCAATTTGCACCTTTGGACGTAATCAAATCTAATTCGCCACAATCAATGTCAAATTGAAACTCGTCATTGTCTCCCATTTTACCACCACAAGGGGAAAGCACCCTCTCCCCTAACCGATTCATCGCTTCAATGCATACGAGCTCAAGCTCACTAGGCTGCTCTTCATGGCCTACAAACTCCCTACTCATCATCTCACCAATCTCAGCAAGACAAAGACCGAAAGCTGCTGCCTGTTTAAGGAAAATAGTGCACA
This sequence comes from Erythroxylum echinodendron, assembly GCA_027575705.1. Lineage (NCBI taxonomy): Eukaryota > Viridiplantae > Streptophyta > Magnoliopsida > Malpighiales > Erythroxylaceae > Erythroxylum > Erythroxylum echinodendron. The sequence continues at coordinate 29,035,712 of JANZXR010000001.1, read as the reverse complement.
AAACCAAGACCCTCAAGCATGCCTCTCGAATCATGGGCAGCTCCCTTCGAAGCATGTCAGAGTCTCGAAAAGGGTCAAGACGATTTATATACTCAAGCTCGTCTTCTGAAAAAGGAAGAGATGCTTGTGGCCAGTGGATCCATTCAAAATATGGATCCTCCAAGGATTCAGGAAGGCAAAGACCGTGATCAATGGGAACAAGCTCCACCTGACCAAACCTTCCAATGCAATCAAGCTTTCTGACCAAAAGGTTTCCAGCATGTCTATCTGTGTTAAAGATACGTATATCTAGAATCCCTATTCTATGCACTGCAGCAACAGGAAAGCTTGAAGTCCCATGATCACTAGCATCAAAATCATGAGGAATGAACTGCTGCAGTGATGCAATTTTGCTAACATTCTTCCTCTGCTGATGCTTATTTCCTTTGACCCCATCACTGACGTTAAAAACAGAGTGTGTCGCTTTCACAAGGGCAGTGGATGGCACATTGGCAAAGTGATCGTAGTCAAGAAGGTAAGCTGCAACTTCTCTAAAACCTGCTTCCCCAACCCTTACTGAGCGTTTGAGGCCTGGTTGCCCTAGAGCTTTTCCAACAAAACCCTTCGGATTGTTGGGGGCATAAGGTTCCTCATCCGTAGGCTTCACTATGGCAAGATTTTTTCCATGACAATTCTTGAAATAGTATGCACCACCAAGCCCACTGCATATAGGAATTGGGTCGACCCCAGCCCTTATTGCCTTCACAATCTCCTTCACTAATTGCTTTACTCTGGGGCAGTGATTCGAGAATCCCAATATCTCTATTGGACCACTCTGGTCACTCTGCTCAATATCCTTGCCTGTTGGTGAAAGACATGGCGTGGATGAACTCCTATGGATAAAGTTCTTAGCAAGAAGAAGTGGAGAATCATTTCTAACTGAACTGAGATCATTTTTCAACACCATACCTCCAAACATCAATGACCTCTCTTCAGTAGGGACATTCAGTGCTAGTTTTAACTTCCTCTTGACGGTATGGGCATTGTCACTCCTGTCTAATTCTATACCCAAAACAAACCCCATTTCAGTTTGAACAAATACACGCCTCCTTCCAGAAGGCTTTCTTTCCAACTTTTTATCACCACAACCATCACCACTAAGGGATGCTTTAATAGTCGCAACTGCCATATCTGCATGTACAGGGCAGTCAAGCTCATGATACATGGAAGCAAGAGGAGAAACCGCAGAGTTCAGAGCCAGCAACAGAGAAGGCGGTAGCAGAGAGCTTCTCTCCCAAGCAGACGCCAATCTCGAATACCAGCAAAGAAGGTTGGGAAAACTTTATTTTATACAAAACCATGTCAATGTTGAATTCAAGCTGCCAATCTTGCAATCACATTGTAACTGCAGCAGCTGATGAACAGTGTGTGACTTAGAGATACTGCAACTTTGATGAAGCCATCCGATGATGCTGGCTACATAGAGGGAGAGCAAATATCAGGTCAATCAAAAATTTTCGACTCACAGTAAAGTACACAAGAAGCAATACAAAAAGAGTAAAGTTTGAACAATCTCAAGTTCCATTCTGTCTTTCGTAGTAGCAGATCAAACATGGAAATGGAATGCAACGAATTGAAATATGGGAAATCAAAACTTCCAACGAGTACAAATGAATGATCATGTTAAGTGCCACTAGTTGTTTAGTTCCCCTTTCTTTGGCTTGAAGTACTACAATCTTAAAGTTTCCCACGTCTCAAAACTCACAGCAAAAATTTCTCATTGAAATCTGAACAAGAGAACTTTTCTTCAAACTTTCCTGCTTCGCAGTCTTACACACATACCAATCACCAGTCCAATTTATTTACTTGTTAAGTCCAAAGAAAAAATCTAGTAAATTCTTAATTATAATTTTCAACGCATCGCACATACATAACCACATCAATGGATTAACCAAAACTTCCAGAAACAAGAATCATTTGAACATCCGATACAAGAAAGAAAATCATTAGTTCTCATGTCCTTTTGCCTCGCCATAAAGATATATACCTTCTTACGAAACAAACAAAAAGGCGACTCCTTTTCTCGGAGTGACGGAGAGAGACTCACCGGCGACCAGCGAGATCCTGCGTCCCCGCCGTTAATGATGGACGGCTGAGAATCGATGACGCGAATCTATTCCTTTTGAGATTAACGGCTACGATCACTCTTCCTGTCTCTCTCTCCCTATTTTCTTTCAACTGCTTCTCAAAGGAACCGGACTGAGCTTTTTAGCTTTTAACGGATCGTATTATTTATTTATTTATTGTTATTATTATTTATTATTTATTATTCCAAACCAATTGCAAAGCAGACAGCATCTGCAACCATGTAGTGCCACGTAAGCTATCGGGGCCCGCAACAATGAAAATTCTCTGTTGACGTGGCAAGCTTTGATAAAGTTACAGTCACGTCCTCTTTTTAAACTTTTTTCTTTCTTTTTTTATTAAATTGGTACTGATATTAAATAATATTTTTAATAAATTATAAATTATATTTTAATAAATTATTTGGTGAATTAATGATTTAAAATTCAATATATTTTCAATCTCAATTTATCATTTTGTAAATACTAATACGAGATCTTTTGAATTGATAGACATATAAAAAATATACAATAAGAAGAGCAGAACTTCTATATTGTTTAAATGATTAAATAATAATAATAATAATAATAATAATAATAACACACGTAAATCAAATAAATCTAAATTTCATAGCATAAATATAAAATTAATTTAAAAAATTTTAAATCAATAATTTCACAAAAGTTAATTATAAAAAAATCTCAAACTTTAATCAATTTTATAATTATAACCCAAACTTTAAAAAGTGACAATTGAATGTTTATTTTTTTAATTTTTTCAATTATAACTTAATATTAGTATCCCTGTTAACCTTGCTGACATGACTTGTTTTTTGGAACGAAAGAACCCGCAATCGCTATTCGTTAGATATGTACTGGGTAAATATTTGGATTGACGCAATAATCTATAAATCAAGCTAATCGGGTATTCCGTACTAGATAAATCCTGTACGATAGACTCGATTGAGAGAGTGTAGGTAGAAGGATTCGAACACAAGACCTTTTAAACTTATACTCCTTATTCCATCAACTCGACTACTGAAGCTTACTGACATGACTTGTTAAGTGGCATTAAGTTAAATTTTCATATTAGTAATATTTGATTAATTGATATTTAATATTCGCACCGCATATATTTAATTAGAAATTTAAGAGAAGATAATATTATGAAAAAATAAATATTAAATATTTTCAAGAATTTTTAAAAAGTTGGTTTTAAATTTTTTAAATTGTATAAGAGATTTATGTCTTTTATTTAAAAAATAATTTGTCAAATTTGAGTCTAATCAAACGCAAATATTTGAATCTCAGGTGAAGTTTAAATTTAATTAAATCGAACTAGATTCTTTGATTTCTGATAAGACGAGACCAGCTGGCCTACTTTAATATGACACCTCTATTTGGAATCAATACTTCTTTGTTTCCTAGAAAAGAGAAGGAAGCAGAACTTCCATGAGCCGCCATGCTTTAAAAGGACCACTACAAATACTTATGCAACACGCTCCAAGAAGCTAAGAAGAAAGCTAACCTCACAGCATCACAGTGACAAGATCAAAAAAGTTGAAATTCTTTGGACTATAAGCGTGATCACCAAGTCAAGCTTCCAGGAAAAGAGAAGGAAGCAGAACTTCCATGAGCCGCCATGCTTTAAAAATACCCCCACAAGTACTTACGCGACGCGTTCCAAGAAGCTAAGAAGGAAGCTAGCCTTACAGCATCACAGTGACAAGATCAAAAAAGTTGAAATTCTTTGCACTATAAGCGTGATCACCAAATCAAGCGAGTTCTATAAGTTACTATATCGAATCAAACCAAATCTTCCCAACCCAGAAACACTTACACAAAAACAATCACAAGCATCGATTTCTAGCTACGACTTGGTTCTGATCTTGTGGAGTTTGTTCGTCTTCCAACGCCAAAGCAGAGGATTTACATAACTTGGTCTGAAATGGGCTTTCGTTTTCCATGCTCGATGTTGTTCTCCTGCTTCCTTGATCCTGACGACAAGCCTAAGACAACGACCGTCGGACCGGAGGAGGCTGCAATGGTGGCAGCGTCTAAGCACTTCTCAACTGCCCACAAAGTTCGGTTCGGTTGATCTCTTGAACCGAGCCAATCATAGGAAGCTCAGCCATTTCTGATGTGCGAATCAGTGTCGAGGACGGAGTTCACTCGTTGCAGGCGAGCGGGTGCAGTTGGCTTAGCCTGCACAGTAAGATGTAAAAGAAGTTGGTATAATTAAATTTTCTTAATTACAAAATATAATCCGAGTATTAATAAGTTAGCATAAAATAATTTAGTAGTAGTTTTTGTATTATACAATACCAAATTTCATGATACTTATTTTATTTAATTAAAAATGAAATAATTTTTAAAAAATGATACTGACATAAAATATAAAATTTTATTAAAGAAAAAATTCTACCTTGATTTAATTTTTAAATAAATTAGAGTTTTTTTTATTTTGTGTATATTGAATTCATATATGCTTATCTATTTCTATCTTTATCTTTATTTATAACAATTTTTTGACACAATCATCTTTTCGTATCTTAATTTCTTAACTGCTCTAAAAAACAATGAATTCACTTTAATTTATTTACTCAATCAGCTGATTATCAAACATGATTATTAGCATTTTGACATAATCAAATAACTAAATACCTCTCAATTCGTCAAAAAATAACTGATCAGGTATTTACCAACTAAGGTCTAAGTAATTATATAAGTAATATTTGATAGTTGGTTGACTAATGACAGATTTTGTTATTTTTTAAATAAAATTTTAAGAAAATGTTTTAAATTTGTTTTAAAATTATAATTCTTTTAATAATTTTAATTATTAAAGAATTTTTAAATTAACTAAATCATAAAAAACATGTATCTTTTACTCTAAATAAATTTTCTTTTTGTTACATAACCCCAAACGATTGGATTAAGGGTTGGCAAAAGCAGCGAGCATCATGTCTTACAAAATTAATTTATAAAAAATAGGTTGTAATCCAATTAACTTTAAAATAGCTGTAACACAAAATAGCCATACAAAAGTTTGGTGCATATTGATATACACGAATTATTTTGCAAACTCCTAGGACCTATTTAGTTGAATGTTAATTAATAAAATGTAATAGAATGAAACGGAACAGAACGGTTTATAATAAAATAAAATATAATATAGTGAAAAGTTGTTTGGGAGGGATGAAAGCTTTCATAATATAATATAGTGAAATGTTATTTAAAAGATAGATGGAATAAAATATAATGTATAATAAATCACTGCAGCACTCCTGATATTAAAATGGTTGTTGCAAAAGATTCAACGTTATGATTTTAAAACATAAATCATGTCCAATTAAAAAGTCACGATATTTTTTTTATTTTCTATTTTAAAATAATAAAAGTTTTATTATTTTATTACTAATTATATACAAACAATTAAGGATTAATTTTTAATATATTTTTTATTTTTCATTAATAACAATTTTATTAAAAATTGTTATTTTATTATTAATTATATACAACTTTTTATTAATAATATAAAAATGAATTCGGGAAAAAAGAGGTTAGAGTTAGAAGAAATAATTGGTATTAAGAAAAATTATTGAGGGTATATTAGGTAGTATGTATTTATTAATTTACGTTTCATCCTAAATTCCCGAATCAGAGGTTTCTTATTTTCACTATTTAAGATGAAATGAAACGTAACATGAAATCTGTCACTTTTATCTCATTACGTTCCATTCTATTATAAAACCCTCATCTAAACGATAAAAGTGTGTTATATTTCATCTCATTTTATTACTAACCTCTCGACTAAACAGAGACTTAGTAAACTAAAGTTCTAAATTTGACAAGACATATATTAAATATTTTTATTTTAAATTAAATTTGAATTATTCGAACTGAATTTAAAAATTGAATCGAGTTTTATACTGATGAGATATCTAAAGAGTAGGAGATTTTTTATAATTCTAAAGATTGTGAATTTTTTAAAAAAATTTTAAAGCTGTAAAAAATTTTTGTCAGGAGAATAATCAAACTCTCGAGTCAAATCTAACTAATCCAATTTGATTCTTTGATTTCTTGTAAGACCAGACCAAACCGGGCCTACTTTAATATGCCACCTCTACTTGGAATCAATAATTCTTTGCGTCCACGAAACGAGGAAGAAGCAGAAGAACTTCCATGAGCCGCCATGCTTTAAAAAAGACAACCACGGCTACTATGTAGCACGCACCAATAAGCTAGAAGGAAGCCGACCTCTCAGAATCACGGTGATTGAAATTCTTTGCCCTATAAGCGTGATCACCAAGTCAAGCGAGTTCTATAAATTGCTATATCGAATCAAACCAAATCTTCCCAACCCAGAAACACATCACAGAAGCAAGCATCGATTTCTAGTTACGACTTGGTTCTGATCTTGCGGAGTTTGCTCTTCTTCCAATACCAAAGAAGAGGATTTACATAACTTGGTCTGAAATGGGTTTTCGTTTTCCACGCTCGATGTTGTTCTCATGCTTCCATGACTCTGATAACAAGCCTAAGCCAACGACCGTCGGACCGGAGGAAGCCAAGATGGTGGCAGCGGCTAAACACTTCTCAACTGCCCACAAAGTTCAGTTCAGTTAATCTCCTGAACGGAACAAATCATAGGAAGTTGAACCATTTCTGATGCCCAAATCAGTGTCGAGGACGGAGTTCACTCTATGAAGGCGAGCAGGTGCAGTTGGCTTAACCTGCTTGGTAAGATGTAAAAGAAGTTGTTTACGGATGGAGAAGATGGCAAAATGGAAAGGGAGCATCCATTACTCGACGAGATTACGTGTAGTAGTAGCCCGTGCTAAGTTCTTTTATTTTGCTTCAGCAAGAAGTAATTATTCAATCTCAATTTTATAGTTACATTTCATTTTGTTTTAATTAATCTGTCAAAATTAAATAAATTAAAACTTATTTACCTACGTTTCAAAAAATAATTATTTAAATTAAAATTATAAATTAAATGAAAAAATAGTAGTTAACGAGCATAAATTTTATTTTTAATTATATAAAAATATATTCCCATAATAAAATTAGTCTTATCTTATAATTAAAAATAAAAAAAAGATTTTAAATAAATTTCTATATTAAAATTGACATTAAAATAATTTTTAGATATAATAACTATTTGTAGAAAAATTTTTATTTTAAAAATATTTAAATATATTTTTTATTTAACTATTTTATTATTCTTAATTACAAAATTTAATCAAGTTATTAATAAGTTAGTATAAAATAATTTGGTAGTGGTGTACAATACTAAATTCAATGATACTTATTTTATTTAATTTAAAATAGAATAAAATTTAAAAAATAATGAAACTTATATAAAGCACAAAATTTTATTAAAAGAACTCCAACTTGGTTTAAATTTTGAATAAACCATAGTATTTTTTTTTTACTTTGAGTAAATTGAATTAACACTTTATGCTTATTTATCTCTATCTCTATTTTTATCTCTATTTATAATAATTTTTGGACACAATCATTTTTTTGTCCCTTAATTTCTTAGCAACTTTCAAAAACGACAAATTAACTTCAATCCGCCAACCCAATCAATTAATTATCAAACATGATTATCATTAGTTTCACATGGTCAAAACAACCAAATACTTTTTAATCTGTCAAAAAATAGCTAATAATTATTTATCAAACAAGGTCTAGGTAATATTATAAGTAACATTTGATAGCTGATTGATTTAATGACATATTCTATTTTTAAAAAAATAAAACTCTAAGAGAATATTTTTATAAAAAAATTAAAAATTATACATTTTTAAATAATTTTAAATATTAAAGAAATTTTAAATTAATTAATCTTTAAAAAAACATGTGTCTTTTACTCTCAATAATATTCCTTTTTGTTATATAACCCCAAACGATTAGATTAAGGGTTGGCAAAAATAGCAAGCATCATATCTTACAAATTTAATTGATAAGCAATATGTTATAATTCGCAAAGTCTTAGCAAACTAAAATTCTAAATTTGACGTCACAAATATTAAAATATTTTTAATAATTTCAATCAATAATTCTAAAATGTCTATTCTACTTTTTGCTTAGATGGCACTTAGATATTTATTGCAAATCATGCTTTTCTTACGTATGACCCATATATATCCTTTTATGTAACAAGTGTTCAATAGGTCACTTTCATTTTTTCAATACGTAGCTTATCCCAAAATTGAATCTTGTCAAACTTAATTTGTCATTCAAGTACTGACAAATAAAAGGAACAGATATAACTTTTGTAGTTCAAGGAACCGCAGAGCTCAGAGCCAGCAACAGAGAAGGCGGTAGCAGAGAGCTTCTCTCCCAAGCAGACGCCAATCTCGAATACCAGCAAAGAACTTGGGAAAACTTTATTTTATACAAAACCATGTCAATGTTGAATTCAAGCTGCCACTCTTGCAATCACATTGTAACTGCAGCAGCTGACGAACAGTGTGTGACCTAGAGATACTGCCACTTTGGTGAAGCCATGTGATGATGCTGGCTATATAGAGGGAGAGCACAAACCAGGTCAATCAAAAATCTTCGACTCACAGTAAAGTACACAAGAAGTAATACAAAAAGAGTAAAGCTTGAACAATCTCAAGCTCCATTCTGTCTCTCGTATTAGCTGATCAAACATGGAAATGGAAGACAACGAATTGAAATGTGGGAAATCAAAACTTCCAACAAGTACATGTGAATGATCATGTTAAGTGCCACTCGTTCTTTAGTTCCCCTTTCTTTGGCTTGAAGTGCTACAATCTTAAAGTTTACAACGTCTCAAAACTCACAGCAAACATTTCTCATTGAATCTGAACAAAACAGTTAGAGTACCCCATATAGTTTTATCCTTGTCACTTATAAAGTTTTTAACTTTTTCATCTTTAATCAATACAGTAAACTCTAACTAGTCACTTTAGTTAATTATTACCATATATAAACTCTTTAATATTTTCATATTTAATCAATATGGGATATTTTATCACCTTCAAACTTTCCTGCTTCGTCGCAAGCTTACAGATACCAATCACCAGTCCAATGTATTTACTTGTTAAGTCTAGAGAAAAAATCTAATAAATTCTGAATTATAATTTTCAACGCATCATACATGCATAACCACATTAATGGAATAACCAAAACTTCTAGAAAACAGAATCATTTGAAAATCCGATACAAGAAAGAACATCACCGTTCTCATGTCCGTTGCCTCGCCGTAAAGATACGTACCTTCTTAGGAAACAAACAAAAAGGACCACTCCTGATATAAAGCACAAGATTTAATTAAAGAAAAATTTTCAATTTAATTTAATTTTTTAATAAACTAGAGTTTTATTTTTATTTCGTGTAAATTGAATTCAAACCTTATGGTTATCTATTTCTATTCTTATCTTTATCTGTAACAACTTTTTGACACAATCATCTTTTCGTACTTTAATTTCTTAACTACTTTCAAAAACAATAGATTGGCTTTAATCCATTTACTCAATTAGTCTATTACTAAATATAATTATCAGCGATTTGACATGGTCAAATAGTCAAATACTTCTCAATCTGCCAAAAAATAATTAATCAACCATTTACCAACTAAGGTCTAAGTAATATGTGATAGTTGATTGATCTAATGACAGATTTTGTTATTTTTAAAATAAAAATTTAAAAGAATGTTTTAAAAAAATTTAAAATTATAATTCTTTTAATAATTTTAAATTAACTAAATCAAAAAAAAATATGTATCTTTTACTCTAAATAATTTTCCTTTTTGTTACATAGCCCCAAACGATTGGATTAAGGGTTGGCAAAAATAGCAAGCATCATATCTTACAAATTTAATTTATAAAAAATAAGTTGTAGTCCAATTAACTTTAAAATAGCTTTTGAAACATAATAGCCGTATAAAAGTTTGGTGCATATTGATATACACGAATTATTTGGCAAAGTCTTAGGGAGTGTTTGGTTGATGAATTTTGGAAAGGATTAATAGGTAAGGAATAAAAAATAAGTGATTAGTTGTTGATTATCATTATAAAGGCAATAATTTGATATCCACTTTTGAGAAATCTTCCATACCTTCCATTTAGTAGAAGAATGAAACTCATTCCTTAGTAGTTTCTTTTTTAAATATTTTTAATATCAATAAATTAAATACAATTAATTAATTAAAATAATAATATTAATTAATTATAATATAATTAATTAAAATATTATTCATTCATTAATTAAAATATTGTAATCAATTAATTAATTAAAATATAATTAATTACAGTCTAATTAATTAATATATTATTAATAATTAATTAATTGCATTATAATTAATTAAAATATAATTAATTATTTAAAATATAACTAGTTAATTAAAATATAATTATTCATTAATTAAAATATTGTAATTAATTAATTAATTACAATATAATTAATTAAATTATAATTATTTACAATATAATTAATTAAAATATTGTTATTAATTAATTACATTATAATTAATTAAAAAATATTTTTTAATTTTTTAATTTTTTCAAACTAACTATTATCAATGGTAATGGTAATCATTAATTATTCTTAACTAATCATCATAATTATAATGATAATATTCATTTTCATTCCTCGTTATATTCATTCTCATTCTTATTATTATTTCCCGATGCGAACCAACTGCTCCCTTAATAAACTAAAACTCTAAATTTGACATGACAAATATTAAATTAATTTTAATATTTTTAATCACTAATTTCAAAATTATAAAAATTGTCTTTTTATCACGTGGCTTTCACGAGTGTTGTTGTTTATATAATTCCAAAATGTCTATTCGATTTTTTGCTTAGATGGCAATTGGATATTTATTGCAAATCTTGTTTTTCTAACCTAGGACCATAGATTTCCTTTCTATGTAACAAGTGTTTGATAGGTCATTTTCACTATTTGAATGAGTTTTAAAAAACACATAATAATTCATTAATTGTGTATTTAAAATAATCAATTACACCATTCATAACTCAAATGACAGAGTCGAAAAAAGATTGTGAATTTTTTTACAAATACTAATAGAAAATATTTTTTAAACAAACTAAAGATTAGGAGATTTTTTATAATTTTAAAGATTGTGAATTTTTTAAAAAACTTTTAAGCTATAAAAAGGTTTTGTCCGGAGTCTAATCAAACTCTCAAGTCAGTTCCAATTAATCCAATTTGATTCTTTGATTTATGATAAGATCATATCATGGCCTAATTTATCGTGTATCAGAGTGACTAATATAAATATACGAATGAGATTTATTATAAAAAAAAATTAGAATAGCGTAGCAGATAGAGAAAATTTATGGAATTTGACGTGACTTTAATATGCCACCTCTACTTGGAATCAACAGTTCTTTGCGTCCACGAAATGAGAAAGAAGCAGAGCTCGCCGTGCTTTAAAAGAGACAACCACAGCTACTACGTAACACGCACCAAGAAGCTAGAAGGAAGCCGACCTCACAGAATCACGGTGATTGAAATTCTTTGCACTATAAACGTGATCACCAAGTCAAGCGAGTTCTATAAATTACTATACCGAATCAAACCAAATCTTCCCAACCCAGAAACACATCACAGGAGCAAGCATCGATTTCTAGTTACGACTTGGTTCTGATCTTCCGACAACAAAGAAGAGGATTTACATTAATTGGTCTGAAATGGGTTTTCGTTTTCCATGCTCGATGTTGTTCTCATGCTTCCATGATCCTGACAACAAGCCTAAGCCAACCACCGTCGGACCGGTGGAAGCCAAGATGGTGGCAGCGGCTAAGCACTTCTCAACTGCCCACAAAAATCAGTTCGGTTAATCTCCTGAACAGAACAAATCGTAGGAAGCTGAACCATTTCTGATGTGTAAATCAGTGTCGAGGACGGAGTTCACTCTTTGCAGGCGAGCAGGTGCAGTTGACTTAGCCTGCATAGTAAGATATAAAAGAAGTTGGTTTCAGATGGAGAAGATGGCAAAGTGGAAAGGGACTTGTAAAGCATCCATTGCTCGACGAGATTATGTGTAATAGTAGCCCGTGGGATGCTACGGGGCTCACCATGCCCCACTATCCGTATTTTTAAATTTTTAATGCTGTAGGCTGACGCCCTCTTTTCACTTAAAAATTTTAAATAAATTAAAATTTACTTACCTATGTTCACAAAAAATAATTATTTAAATTAAAATTAGAAATTAAACTAAAAATATAGTAGTTAATAAGTATAAAATTTATTTTTAACTATATAAAAATGTAATCACATAATAAAATTACTCTTATATTATAACTAAAACTAAAAAAAGATTTTTAATAATTTTCTAAATTAAAATTGACATTAAAATAATGTTTTAGACAGAATAACTATTTGTAGAAACATTTTTATTTTAAAAAATATTTAAATATTTAAATATTTTATTTAAATTTAATCCAATTATTAATAAGTTATTATAAAATAATTTGGTAGCTATTTTTGTATTGTACAATACTAAATCCAATGATACTTATTTTATTTAATTAAAAATAGAATAAAATTTAAAAATAATGAAACTAATATGAAGCACAAAAATTTATTAAAAAATTCCAATTTAATTTAATTTTTGAATAAAACAAAGTATTTTTTATTTCAAGTAAATCGAATTAACACTTTATGCTTATTTATTTCTATCTATATTTTTATCTTTATCTATAATAATTTTTTGATACAATTATCTTTTTGTCCCTTAATTTTTTAGCTGCTTTCAAAAACTGCAGATTGATTTCAATCCATCAATTTAATCAACTGATTACTAAATATTATTATTATTGGCTTGACATGATCAAATAATCAAATACCTCTTAATCTGTCAAAAAAATAGCTAATAACTATTTATCAAACAAGGTCTAAGTAATATTATAAGTAACATTGGATAGCTGATTGATTTAGTGACATATTCTGTTATTTTTTAAAATAAAACTCTAATAGAATAATTTTTAAAAAATTTAGAAATTATACATTTTAAAATAATTTTAAATATTAAAGAATTTTTAAATTAATTAATCTTTAAAAAAATGTGTCTTTTACTCTAAATAATCTTCCTTATTGTTTTATAACTCTAAAAGATTAGATTAAGGGTTGGCAAAAATAGCAAGCTTCATATCTTACAAATTAATAAAATTTTAAATTTGACGTCACAAATATTAAAATATTTTTAATAATTTCAATCAATAATTCTAAAATGTCTATTCTACTTTTTTCTTAGAGGGCACTTACATATTTATTGCAAATCATGCTTTTCTTACCTAGGACCCATATTTGTCCTTTTATGTAACAAGTGTTCAATAGTTCACTTTCATTATTTGAAAAAAATTGAACCTTGTCAAACATCAATGTGTGTCTAGTCAAATTTAAATATTAGAGCCTCAAGTCTAATCTAAATTTAATTATATCAAACTTGATTTTTAATTTCTGATAATCCCAGAGCAGACCGGCCGGGGCCTACTTTAATATGCCACCTCTACTTGGAATCAATAGTTCTTTGACTACAAGAAAAGAGAAAGAAGCAGAACTTCCATGAGCCGCCACGCTTTTTAAAAAGACCACCACAAATACCTGTGCAGCACGTTCCAAGAAGCTAAGAAGGAAGCTAACCTCACAGAGTCAAGGCGACGAGATAAAAAAAGTTGAAATTCTTTGGACTATAAGCGTGATCACCAAGTCAGGCGAGTTCTATAAATTACTATATCGAATCAAACCATAACTTCTCAAACCAGAAACACATCACAAAAGCAAGCATTGATTTCTAGCTACGACTTGGTTCTGATATTGTGCAGTTTGTTCGTCTTCCACGCCAAAGAAGAGGGTTTACATAAATTGGTCTGAAATGGGTTTTCGTTTTCCATGCTCGATGTTGTTCTCATGCTTCCATGATCCTGACAACAAGCCTAAGCCAACCACCGTCGGACCGGAGGAAGCCAAGATGGTGGCAGCGGCTAAACACTTCTCAACTGCCCACAAAGTTCAGTGCAGTTAATCTCCTGAACGGAGCAAATCATAGGAAGTTGAACCATTTCTGATGTGCAAATCAGTGTCGAGGACGGAGTTCACTCTTTGCAGGCGAGCAGGTGCAGTTGGCTTAACCTGCATAGTAAGATGTAAAAGAAGTTGGTCTCGGATGGAGAAGACGGCAAAATGGAAAGGGACTTGTAAAGCATCCATTACTCGACGACATTATGTGTAATAGTAGCCCGTGCTAAGTTATTTTATTTTGTTTCATCAACGGTTACTTATTCAATCTAAATTTTATACTTACACTTCATTTTGCTTTAATGAATCAGTCAAAATTAAATAAACTAAAACTTATTTACCTACATTTTTAAAAAATAATTATTTAAATTAAAATTAGAAATCAAATTAAAAATATAGTAGTTAAAGATCATAAAATTTATTTTTAATTATATAAGAATATAATCCCATAATAAAATTAGTCTCATCTTATAACTAAAACTAAAAAAGATTTTTAATATTTATCTATATTAAAATTGACATTAAACTAATTTTATAGACATAATAACTATTTGTAGAAACATTTTTATTTTAAAAATATTTAAATATTTAAATATATTTTTGTTTAATGATTTAATTATTCTTAATTACAAATTTAATCCAATTATTAATAAGTTAGTATAAAATAATTTGGTAGCAGTTTTTGTATTGGACAATATACTTAATCCAATGATACTCATTTTGTTTAATTAAAAATGGAATAAAATTAAAAAATAATGAAATTTATATGAACCACAAAATTTTATTAAAAGAACTCCAACTTGGTTAATTCACAATTTATACTTATTTGTCTCTATCTTTATTTTTATCTTTATCTATATTAATTTTTGGACACAATCTTTTTTTGTTCCTTAATTTCTTAGCAGCTTTCAAAGGCAGGCAGATTAACTTCAATCCGTCAACCTAATCAACTGATTACTAAACATGATTATCATCGATTTGACATGATTAAAATAACCAAATCCCTCTCAATATGTCAAAAAATAGCTAATAACCATTTATCAAACAAGGTCTAAGTAATATTATAAATAACATTTGATAGCTGATTGATTTAATGACATGTTCTGTTTAAAAAAAACCGTAAGAGAATAATTTTAAAAAAATTAAAAATGATACATTTTAAAATAATTTTAAATATTAAAGAAATTTTAAATTAATTAATCTTTAAAAAACATGTGTCTTTTACTCTAAATGATATTCCTTTTTGTTATATAACCCCAAACGATTAGATTAAGGGTTGGCAAAAATAGCAAGCATCATATCTTACAAATTTAATTTATAAGCATATGTTATATAAATATCAAATATGTACTAATCCAATGATATTTATATAATAATGAACATAACTCTTAAAGTTGAACTAAAATAATTAAATATGATACAAACAAATAATTTATTATAGTTATCTTTAATTCTTATTTTAATTCAAATTTAATATATTTGGGTTGGATTTAAATATGGAGTTAGGTTATTATATTAGTAACATTTGATTAGTCCATGTTTGATATTAATACTACTTATATTTTATCTTTATTTTTAACCAAAGTTTAAAAGAAGATATTTTTTGAAAAATTAAAAATTATATATTTTAGAAAAATTTTAAATTTGTGATTTTTAAAAATTTTTAAGAATAAAAAAGCTTATAACTTTAATATAAAAAATAATTTGTTAAATTTAAATCAATGTGAGTCTAATCAAATTTAAAAGTTAGTCATTAGAGCCTCAAGTCTAATCTAATATATATATATATATATATATATATATATATTTGGATAAGTCTAATCTAAATTTAATTAAATTCAATTTGATTTTTTGATTTCCAATAAAACCAGATCAGGGAACCAGATCCTCTATACCCACAATTTTATACTAACTTTGTTCCACATAAACTTAGTCATACAAATGAGTGAGACCCATATAAAACTTAGAGAAATGTATGGATGAGATCGCATGGAACAGAGTAAGTATAAAATAGTGGGTACTGAGAGATCTAAATGCCAGACGGACCCGGCCTACTTTAATATGCCACTTCTACTTGGAGTCGAATGTCAATCGTTCTCTGTCTCCAAGAAAACAGAGAGAAGCAGAACTTCCATGGCCGCCATGCTTAAAAAGACCACCACAAATACCTGTGCAACACGTTCCAAAATGCTAAGAAGGAAGCTAACCTCCTAGAGTCAAAGTGACGAAATAAAAAAAGTTGAAATTCTTTGGATTAAGCGTGATCACCAAGTCCGGCGAGTTCTATAAATTACTATATCGAATCAAACCAAAACTTCCCAAACCAGAAACACATCACAAAAGCAAGCATCGATTTCTAGCTACGACTTGTTTCTGATATTGTGGAGTTTGTCGTCTTCCAACACCAAAGAAGAGGATTTAAATAACTTGGTCTAAAATGGGTTTTCGTTTTCCATGCTCGATGTTGTTCTCATGCTTCCATAATCCTGACAACAAGCCTAAGCCAACGACAGTCGGACCGGCGGAAGCCAAGATGGTGGGAGCGGCTAAACACTTCTCAACTGCCCACAAAGTTCAGTTCGGTTAATCTCTTGAACGGAAAAAATCATAGGAAGCTGAACCATTTCTGATGTGCAAATCAGTGTCGAGGACGGAGATCACTCGTTGCAGGTATATTAAAAAGGCTCGGCCTCGGCCTCATCTTCATGCGAGACTAACAAACGAAATTCTATTAACCGAACTTCAAACCGACTTTAAATTTAAATAAAAAGAACTCTGTGCATAACTAAGTTTTGGTCTAAATTTTGATTGAACTCAAGTTTTATAATCCAACTTGAAGTTCGATCAAATTATACCAAAGAAAGATCAAAGAGTCTTCTCTCTAAGCATGGAAATCAATGTTGCACATTTCGTGTTAGATGTTGGTATCACATTTTTATGTACCATACCACATTCAAATGCGGGCTGTATCAAAAAATTTTAATAAATTATACCAACCATACCGGTTAATACCGGGTGAGACATTGAAACACTGGAAAATACCGAATTAAATTTGTAACAGTAAATTGAGATACAATAATGAGCCTAATATAGATGAAATCTTTACAACTTTACAATCACCATTAGCAAATGATCCAAATATCACCAACTCATGGAAATCCAGTGATTTATACCCATAAACAGATCAAAAAACCAACCAAACTTACATCTCAGGTTCAGTAAAATTGAAAGCTATAGATTCAATTATCCAACAATTCTAGTAAGGACACAAGTAAAAGTGTTTCAGCTACTCAATCACTGCCAAAATTGTCCACAAGAACTTAAAAGAATAAAAACATAGCAAAAATTCATCCCCAAGGGCTCCTGTCAATCTGTTAAATTCTTACCAACTCAAGACATCCTCTGTGCAGCTTCCTTTGCTAAAAGTTTCTCCTTCGCTTTGGTCTTGGCCTGAGATTTGGATCCCATAATGCCACCACCCCATTTCTTTCGGTGCTCGTCAAACTTGTCGTTAAAGTTGGCCTACGATTAATTAAGTAAAATAACAATTATAAACATAATGTAGGAACAAAAGCACAAACCGATGAAATGATCTAAGGAGATATATTAGCTTAGGAAGGAACAAAGAAATTATACTCGAGCTTAGTTTTATCAGTAGCATGTATGGTAGATATCAAATCAAAAGATCCTCAAACCAAATACAGCAACAATACATAAACCATTTCCGAACAAGTAACATGCCCCTCTACTGGTTAAGGCTAAATGTTAGCAAAACAACATTACCATGGTATTTTGTTTTGAAGCTACAAAGACCGAAAAATAATTACCTTCACTGCCTCCAAAATCTTACTGAACTCTAACTTATCTTCATTCTTCAGTGATGTAAGACACAAAGCTGCAGCGGTTTTCTTGTGGACAATCTGAAACCCAAAGATGCTATTTTTAACAAATATTTAACCAAAAAAATAAATTCGATGAATACAGTGAGATCAGAAAGTTACTGCTCCAAGTCGTGATTTGCCCTTCACAATTGCATAAGGAACCTCCATTTTGCGGCACAAGGCAGGCAGCCAAACGACAAGCTCAATTGGATCAACATCATGAGCAATAACGACCAATTGAGCCTTGTTCTGTATGAAAATCGTATAAAATAAACATGCAAACAGTTGCAATAATCACATTAAAACACAGGACACGAGATTAGCAACCAATTATTACACAGTACCTGTTCAATGAGGTAGGTGACATGATTCAGCCCGTACTTAACAACAATGGGTTTCTTAGACTCCACAGGTTTTCCCTCAGCTTCAGATTGAGCCTTTTTCAGAAGTCTTTCCTTCTTAGCAGCCTTATCCTCAGGTCTATATTTCAGCAGTAATTTGAACAGTTGTGTAGCTGTAACAGAGAATTTATAAAAGAAAACATTAAGAGAGTTCTTTGTCAGGAAGTTTGTAATTCCAAATAGCTCCAACAAAACACAAACAAAGAAAAAACAAGTCTTAGAAAATGAAAAATCCTGGCAATTACAGCACAAAGCATGGTTTTAAATAGCGGTTGCTGTCCGGAACATTATCACGATTTGCCGCAATTTCGGCCACATTTCTCACAATTGCGTTCACATCCTTCCCAATTACACGCAACCCCAATTTAAAACCTAGGCACGAAGAGTTATAACATGTCGTACCAAGGTTTTTGTCAACGGTTTTAGTGAACTGATTAACAGCAGGAGGAACCTTCAAACGTTGCTTAAGAATCCTCCTTTGCCTTTGGATACGAACAACATGTGGCCACTTAACAAACCTGGTCAAATCCTTCTTTGGTGGTAAAGCACCCCCAATTCCAAACTGCTTTGGACGTTTCTCAAATAAAGGGTTCACGACCTTTTCCTGAAACAAAGAGATAAACATAAACATATACATACTTTGCAAAAGAAAGAAAATGGGTATCGGCAAAAATTATCTACAGAACACTAAAATGACTTATCAAGCAAATTATTCTAGGAAGAATAAAGATTTCTCACAGGTTTCTTCTTTGTGGCCACAGCAGCCTTACCCACTGGTCTTTTAGGTGCCTGTCAATGCTCATGAAGCCAATGTAAGCAGAAGACAAAATTTAGTGTAACAAAACGTAATTCAGTTTTTTAATGGATCAAAGCGTTACCATTGCAGGAGGCCAAATCTCGGAGCTAGAGGAAGAAGACGAGAGATGAAAATGGAGGTGGGAATATATGACGAAACCCTAGCTGTGAATTTACACAAAAGGACACGGACATGTATAAGACCCAATTTATATTAAAGAATCTTCTTTTTATATAATTGGTTTAAATACGATTCTTTAATTCTCTAATAAAATACTAAATTATTATAAAGTTTATTATTGTAAAATTTTATTTATTTATTTATTTTATTAATTTATTCTATAAGTAATTTTTAATATTAGTAAGGACATAATAAAAAATGTAATTTTAAATGTAAGTAACAATAACTAATAATTATGCGAGATCATATAACCTTTGATATAGTAAAATTGCATTATTTAAAAATGTAAACTAACTAAAATAATTTATGCTATTTTTATAAAATAAAAAACATTTTTCAACTATAACTTTTTATTAATTTATTATAATCTTTCTATCCGTTAAAATTTTGTAATAAAATAACATAATAAGTGTAATTCTTTCAAAAATTATTTTCCATTATTTTTGTAAAACCCATCTTTTATTTATTTAACTAGTATGTATATATTAATTTTTTTCTATTTTTAAATAAAAATAAAAATAAAAATATGAACAATAATAGCAATTTTATAAGACTTGTGTCACTTTATATATAATGAAATTAAAATTTTTAATTGACTTTTATTATTTAAAATTATATAAACCGACTAAAATATTTAATTCTATTCATTTACTTTAACAAATATATTTTAAACAAAAGTTATGCATGTGGGTCTATTAAAAATAGGGTTTTTATTAAATAAGAATAAGACTGCATATTATCGGACCTTTTCTGACATCACACCTCGGTAGAACTTCAACTGATGACGATGATGATTTTAGACGAAAGTTAATCAAATCTTAGAGACTAAATACTATTTTTATAAAGAAATAAGAAACTCATTGTTTAGCTATAATTTTTAATTAATGTATCAAAACCATATAATCTCAAATAAAGATTGCACAAAAAGAGAAAAAAAGAAACTTATTAATTAAAAAAATAAAAAGGAATGTAATGAGGGATAGAATCTAGATGCAAAAACTGAAATTGCAGAAAATGAATTCAACAAAATCAGATTCTGAGTTGACTCTATCCAACCAACTTAATTTCTTTCCTAATTTGATGATATCTTTTCACCTAAGTTTCACTTCTTCTGTGTCATTTGCATTAAGAAGTATCTGGGATTCGTAGATACAGCACATTAGATTGTTCTTTTCTTAATCACCCTTCTTTAACACTCCCTATATTATCTTAAATTTTTTCAGACACTAACCAGCAGAAGTACTAGGTTTTGATAGGTCAAAAATGGATCCAGGTTCTCTGGAACTGAGTTTAAGTCTTAAACCCACTTTTGTCTTGCAAGATGTATCCAAGTTTGATAATGTTCCTGCTAGGTTAGTGATGTTGGATGAGTATCTTCACAAGCATCAACAAGAACTCTCAAGTGTTGAGGCTCTTAAGCTGGAATTGCCTCAGTGCATGTTGTTACTAATTGAGGGTTAGCTTTCTGTTTGATTTTTTTGTATGTTAAATGTTCTCTATTTCTTAAAAAACCTGTTGTGTAAACTTACTTTATCTGTGAAATGTTGTTCTAGCAATTGAAAAACTGAAAGAGGAGATCATGAACACAAAGAATTGTGTGGAGTCCGAGTACAAGGAGGAGTCTCTGACGCAGTTTCTTTCAATGAAGAGAAGAAGCTACGAGCTCATGCAGATGGAAGAGATGAGTGTATTTATGAGATCTTCTCATCATCACCTTTCCAAGCAGCATCAAACAACAAAACTCGACAAAAGTACAATCCAGGTTATATTTAATTACGAAATTAAAGTCTTTTATATTTTCCATCTTTTTTCTCGTATTTGATAGAAAATTATAAAGATCTATAAAATTTTGCCTCTTAAGTAATTTTCGTTCTCATATTATCCGAAGTTTCTTCCCTTTTCTTATTTAACGACTTGGATCTGAGACAGATCAATCGAAAATAATTATTTACGAAATTAATTAATAATTTTTTTATAATTTCTAACTTTTTTCTCATATCTAATAAAAATTATAGAAATTTACAAAATTTTGTCTCTTAAATAAATTTCAGTACTCTTGTGATTCCTCAGTCGAATATCGTATTAGTAAAGGTTTGTTTACAAAAACCTTAATTTAAATTTAAAAGAATCATTTATTCGAAATAATTACTTATTAAGAAGTTGATTAATATTTTTATAAAATTTCATCTTTTTTTCTCTTTTTTGATAAAAGATTGAAGAAGTCTGTCTTGTTCATCATATTTGATTTAACGGAATTTTGTTTTTATATCATTTATAATGTCTCAAATTCAATTTAGACCTACAAGTATTTAATTAATATTTAAAAGAATTAAATATTCAATAGTAATTTATTGAGAATTTAATTCAAATTCAATTCAATTTTAAAAGAATAATATGTTTTAAAATTGTTAAAAAAGTTAATTAATAGTTCATTTTAACGAATTTATAAAATAAATATTTTAATCTCTTCTTTCTTTTGTGATTTTCCATAAAAGTACGGGTTATTTGTTTTCCTAATTTTGTTCATCTTCAGCCATTGAAAGTTGGTGGAGAAGCTGTGAGGAATCAATCCAAGCTACCTTCAAACTCCAAATGTAGAAACCAAAGAAGATCATGGTCACCATTGCTTCACGCAAGGTTTGTGGAAGCTGTAGAGTTCCTTGGAGGACCTCAAGGTTTGTGACTTTCGTTCTCAGGGACTAAGTTTTTATCTTATTCCTTCTGATCTCACCATGTTTGTAGTTTGATACGCGCAGCGGCTACACCAAAGCAAATAAGAGCAATCATGCAGGTCGAAGGGCTAACCAATGATCAAGTGAAGAGCCATTTGCAGGTAAAAAAATTGGATTTAGACGTGGAAGTTTGATGTTGAAATGTTATGGTCATGATCTTTATCTTCTTCCATCCTTTTCCATTGCAGAAGTACCGTATTCATAACAGGAAATCTTCAACCACCAATGACTATGCATTTGGACCTGAAGAGAAGTTTGACAAGTTCAAGAACTAGTTATGGTGACCGGAAATTGAACTGAAAGATTAGTTTTATGTTTATAAAGACTTTGAGAGTGAGTTTCTAATGAGAGGATAGGGAATTGGTAGCAAATTAGTCAGTTTTAGGGTTTTAGTGGACCCAAAGTTCCATAGTTTCGACTTTTCTTAATTTTCAGTTCGTATGTTTTGAAAATATATAATTATTTCGAATTTGAGCTTTCTCAACCTGAATTTGGTTGAAACAAGTTCTACTCAATTTATTAAAAATAAAATCTTTTACTTTAAATTTATTAAATAAGTGATATTTTGAATTGTGTTAAAGATGACTGCATCGAAAAGGAAAAAAAAAGGAAAAAAAGAAAAAGTTAAAAACTCGTGATCTGCTGCCTTAATTTATGCCACTTTATTTAATGGACTTTTCTGGCTTTAGCTGAGCAAGGAATAGCCTATAAAGAAGGTTTTTTATTTTTCCTTCTCTAATACAGAGGCAATTTGTGAGAGTAAAGTAAAGAAAGAAAACATAGTGTTTTTGAGATAATTTTTTGTGAGGAAAAATTCTTATGGATAATTAGGTATAAGTTGTTAGTGTTGTAAATATTTTGTAAATTTTCTCCTAAATAAAAGATCCGTAGCAGCTCCCAAGACGTAAACATAATTGGCCAAACTTAGTTATCAATTTTGTGTATTATTATTCCGTCTTTATTTCACATTCTCACAAATCCGATTTTTAGGAAAATTGCATAATTTTCCCAACAAATTGGACTTAAATAGATTTTCTAATTGAACGTCTCTATTTTCGAATTTTATCATAAATCTGAATATTTAAACTTAATCAAAGTTAACTTATTTCATTGAATTTC
>JANZXR010000001.1:28998345-29008347 GCA_027575705.1 Erythroxylum echinodendron | reverse complement strand
AACAAGAACTATAACCTCTCCCAATTGTATCTCACTCTCAGTGTCTTGGAATATGAACCATCAAGCTTCTTTTATGGAATTCGTACAAAAACCAGTGCAGGGAAGGTGAAATGGAGATTGAAGTTAGATAAGACCAGAGTAAGGAGATTTGGAGGTAGAAGGTAGATGAGTAGCTTCAAGCATGGGAAGTTCATGAATTATTTATGGGATTTTTTTTCAGTAAATATTTATATGAATATAATTAAATACGTATCAACTTGCATTAAATATATATATATATATATATATATATACTTAGAATTTTTAATTTGGCATTACTTTTTAATGATTTGAAATTTTAAAAAATAATTTAAAAAAATGAGATCATAAGACTACGAATCTTTTAGACAAAAAAAAAAGAGAAAATTTCAAGTTTTTATATATAAATCAATTTATTAATTAATCGATCAATTTTATTAAATTAATATTTTTTTTATAAACAAAAAATATATTAATTAATTTTTATTTAATAGTTTTAATTAAACTTTAAATTTTTTTATCAATAATAATAATCACTTTCAAACATAATTCAAATTCTTCAATTTTAATTAATCTTTAACTAATTTTATGATAGTTTAATACCGATTAAACATTTTGTCTTATCATTTTAAATTTCAATCTAATTTTTATAACATTAATCTGCTCGTTGCCATTCATAAATAGGAGACAGCGGTCAGCACATAGTCAACAAAGACAACAATTTGTATTCGTCATTGTGCCAAACATTAGGATACTGGCTCTAATTCAATTCAGATACATTTGGGAAAAAAAGATAAAGAAAAGAAAAGAAGATTAAACTATAAACAAATATTGCTAGATTCAACCCTTTCAATGGCATTACTAAGCCCTAAAACAAGTGAACAACAACGTAGAAGAAACCCAGTCATAACTCACACAACCAATGGCCTGATATACAAGAAATTATTGTTATGGAAGAATCATATTTTTTTACAGAAGAGAGAACAAATTGGTCACCTTCAAAAAGCAAAGAGCCTCACTGGGATCACCATAGCCTTCTGATCCAAGAAGGTTGATTATCCTTCCAAATTGATGCTAAGCTCATTTCTTCACTCCTCAGGGATGAGACCTTGACACTTGACAGGCATTCAACAAATCCAAGGTGAGCACGGTTGAGCAGAATATGTTGTGATAAGATCAGAAGGTTCAAATTCACAAAAGCTCCTTATCGTAAAATGCCAGCAGTTGCTTGACGTGATTCTGCCAGGCAGAAACGTTCTGACCGTCAACAGTTACCCAGTCAACAACAGTAGATGCAGGTTGCTCCCACCACTCATCGAGCTGCAATAACGAAGTTCATTTCATACTCTTGATAATCAACAGGATCATGGTCAAGTAGAGCAATTAGTTAAAGGCAGTTGAAGCCAAGCAAAGACCAAGACTAGAGTTATTCATTCATTCCATCTGACCGTTTGTAACATATTTGACGAATATGTACTGCATGGAGAAATTAACTGACAGATACAGGTTACATCGAAATTGTACATATATATATCTCACATTGCAGTCACTATGTAAATGATTTTCAAATGATATTGTTTCATTAGTTGCAACAGATCCTTGAGATGTATTTGTAGTTCTGTTGTTAATAGTATATAAGCAGTCTCATATTTTAGAGAAACACAAGTACAACACAGCTCGCAAGTAACAAATAGAAACACTATAACTAGAACCTACAACCAGAAACACGGACTGATTTATGCATTGCACACAAACAATTTTAAACATATCGAGCATGACTAAGCACCAAGGAACAAAGGTTTAGCAAGGTTCTCAACTGAAGAAATGTTATCTTATTATGCCTTTCATTTCAGGAATCATAGATTTAATTCTACTTTGCCACAGCCTCTTCTTTAGCATTTTCATTGATATTGAGAAGAGCAAACATATATTAAGTTCCTGACTTAAATTCGTTATTAGACTAATTATTTTAGTAGTCTTCACTGTACAGCACAGAGCAACTCTTTAAATGCAGTTGCACCCCTAACCCATAAACTTAGATCTCTAAATACGATCATATTGGTTTAAACTTGTGGCATATGCTCACCAAACACCTCACGTATTTGCAATCTTCCAGACATTTTTGAGCATTTAAAACTGCAGTTTTCAGTTCGGGCAACCATTTCTCTGTAACGATTTTCTCTTGCTCCAATGCCAAATCCAAACAGTAATTTGTAGTCCTGCATGAGTACAATTGACAAGTGTTAAGAATTCGCAATGCCAAAATGCTCCACTTACCAAAAAGGCTAGCATTTATCTTTACCTATCATATTCTTGTTGAGCATGGTAAGCATGATCCAACAGAGCACGACCACTTTCAACAAGATCCTGCCTTATGTGGACCAAATTAATCGCCTTTGCTAAGTCCTCTAGAACACTAGCTTCAGAACCACGAAGTTTCAAACAGAACTCCAGGGACTCTAGGATCGATGCTAAACCAGCATCTGAACCCTCCAAACCTAGCGATGGATAATGAACCATCAACATAAATCATAAAAATCCAACATAAATGCATGGTAATTAGTGAATTGAAATTCAACATCCCCCTGATCAGCATGCGTACACAGACCACATGAAAATCATTAACAAATAAGTTATTTAACTTTTTCCTCATTTTGCCATGTTTGAACTGATAAGAAGTTTTGGTCATCAGCGGTTTAAAATTAACAGGGAAGCTACCTTTCATAAGATTAGAAATACATATAGAACTATTTGCAAACTCATTACTAATTAAACAGATCTATAAGGGGAATTAGTGACCCCCGAATTACTAGATTTGATTAAAAAAATACGAACTTTTTGAACAACCGAATCTGTAGTCTTCTAGAATAAGGATAATAAATTCTCTGGAAACCTCCATCACGCTATCGTTCAGTGAAGAAGTCACCAATTTCCTATCAGATTCTTTAATGTCAATGAATTACCTTTTCCTTTTTGCAAAACAATGTCAAAGGACTTTCCAGTCAATAGGAATACATTTAAAACTAATCTTCAATGAAAGCATTTGGTGTTGTTCTTCCATCAGAGAGAACTATTTGCAATGACAAATTCCTAGGGTAATCCTAGTTAATACATTTTCCAATCTCAGTTATCTAAAACTACCCAAGAAGATATTTAATTCTCTACTCCATGGAAGGTTATGATGTAAGAATAAGAACTCACCGGCAGGATACTGAAGTGCAGCAGATACACGGCAAATAGATGGTATTGCTGATGGATCCCTAGCACCAGCTCTTGCTGTTAATAAAGCAGCATTCTTCTCTGCTGCAGAAATAGCTTCAGGTCCTGTAGATCCGGCAGAACCCATGGATTCCAGAAGTGCCTAACAGGATTTAATGAGAAAAAAAGCATCAACGAGGCAATACGTATCAGAGTCCAAACAACATTAATTTGATTTTTGAAACCAGAAATAAAACAAGCAGTAAGAGCAGCATGATTAAGTCCTAATTGAAAATTCAAATGACCAAGAAACTAAAAAATATGAAGAGAAAGTTGGCTTTATTACTGGAGACCACAATTAAGGATCAACAAAACGAAAATTACACTATGACACAGAGAAGGATTCAACGCAAACAAAAGAAAAATTGAAAACTTCTGCCAGCCTTAAAAACATAAATGACATAGATCTTACAGAGATTGATTAAACTGCAGTAATTGATTATCAACTATTAAGATAGAAAATGGTAGTGTAACATTAATAAAGTTTGTACAACCTGAGGATTTGCAGGAAGCATGTAAAGGCTATTATCTGGACTACGAGAGAAAGCATTGACTTCCTTATCAATGAAATCTTTGGCATCGTTTGCAATGTCTGCAACAGCTACACATGCTGGAATAATTGTACTTGATGCATAGTCCCTCGCAGCCAGTGGCTGTTGATTCCAAAATGCTGCAGCATCCTGCAAAGTCAATAAAATTACTTATATGTAAGACAAAGTCTCTCACTCGGTTATTTAATACAGCTGATATATTTTAAAAGATTCCAGACAATGAAAAATGTCACATAAACTCAACAAAAAAAGAAGAAAAATGAAGCACATATTGAAATTTACTTCCACATTGCATAGCGATGAAATAGTGGCTGAAAAATATTTTACCAATTTGCAAAATCTACATGAGAATTACAATAGCTAAGGCCGACAGCAAATTTCTGTATACCGTATAAGGGTTATGCATTCAAAGCACTCCAACGTGAGAGATGAAGTGGTCTTGTTTTGGCCAGATGAGAATCCTAGGGAGCTCTTAAAGGAGTTGTTTTTCTTCATTATAATCTTTTGCCAATAGTACACTTTATGTTGTGGGATTAATAGAGTAGCTTGCACCATCCCGAGGATCGATTTCCCTTTTATTTTTCTACGATAGTAATTAGTGTAAAAATTAAGAGCTTGTTAGGTTGAGTCATAAAATTGTTACTGGTTGATGACTTTCCAGCCCTACTATTGCTTTCAGGTTCCAGAAGACATCCTAAGGAAAGGATAAAATACCATGTTTGCCTTCAGTAATGCAGTATAAATGGCTTCAAGTTCAGATCTTCGGCCATCAAACTCTTCAATCTTTTTCCACTTCTTCTTCAAAGAGTCTTCAGCTTCTTTTCTCTCTGCACACAATTTATTCAGGCGCTGGATTTCAGACATCAACGTATTCAAGCTTGCCTTCAATCCAGCAGCTTCTCTCTCTTTGGACCAAACTTCCAACTGCAGAAAATAGCAAGTCCAGACAAAGATTTCAGCATGCATCACACATGCAGTAGTAGCAATACCAAGCTTACAACCTCTAGCAACAAGAATGAGATTTTATGATGCATCGCATGCATATGATGTATAAAATGTAATTCAATTCAATTCAACTTGAAGTAACCTAGAAATGGTCATGTTCATCAATATGATGAGCAGATAAAACATATGAAAATACCACCTTGGCAAGTTTCAGCTACAGAAATATAAGGTTAATGATAATATGATTGACAAACTACTCATCCAAAACAGATGAAGAATAAGCCTCATAAGTGTCAGCTACAGAAATAGAAGGTGAATGATTATATGATTGACAAACCACTCATCCAAAACAGATAAGAACTGAGAAATAAGGCGTGTGTATACAAACATCTAACCATGGCAATGATTCAAGATAAAGCTAATAATTAGGACATAAATCAATCAGAAAAATTACCTCAAATTGCCTGAGACTGCCCATGTTCTGTGACGTTCCTCCAACACCAAGTGAGTGTGAAGAAACCACATCACCACTTGTATGTAAGCGTTTTATAAGCTTTTGACACAAATCCCTAGCTTCTGCAGACTTGTTAAGTGCATCTTCAGTAGCTAAAAACTGCTGAACATGAGCTTTCTACAATGAACCAGAAAGATACATATCTCTTAAAATTACTGAAGTTCACGATGAGTAGCTAAATAGTTTGAAAAAGAAAACAAGTAGAATACAAAATGAAAAGTTCAAAATTCACAGCTCCACTAGAGATGGTATCAGTTTCGAACCTGAAGATAGTAACTACATGACGTAAACTCAAAGACGAAAAAACATAATACTGCAAAATCTAAACTATGCAAGAGCTAATAGTTTAAAACAGACACGAGCAAAGAAGAAACCTGTCTTTCAAGAAGTTGATTTTGAGTTCCTCTAGAAGGTATGTCCAATCCAACCTTCCCATTACCATAAAGTTGATAGTGCAATGGTGAGTTCACATGAGGAGAAGAAACATCCATTACTGTATTGTTCTCATATTTGTATCTGATGAATAAACATATTATGGTTCATCAAAGTAAGGTGAGCTCATTGGAGGAAAAAAACACAATATAAAGCATGCATATTCAAGTCAGTAAACGAAGAATAACAAAAGTGATAAGAATGTTATGGAGGATTTTTACTGTAATAAGACAAATATGGCTTCAATCGTGGCTATACCTTAAGGTTTCCGCATCAGCTCTAACATCTATTTTTTCAATTTCTCTACTAATCAGTGATTTCAGTCGTAAGGTGTATGCTGATATTGCCTGGAGTAGTAGGGGAGGATTCTTCAAGCAATTCAAGATAACAGTTTTAACTTCATCAGGTACTTGTCCAGTAACATCAATGCCCAACTTGGCTGTTTCTATTTGATGACTTGAGAGAATACCACCCCCTTCATAAGCTGGGAAAGAGTTACGGATCCTTTCGACCATATTGACTGCAAGAGACTCACAGGCCTTCCGCATATTCCTTTCCCTTGTTGTTTCAATAAGAATGACATCCTCAGCAGATTTGGTGCCCTTAACGGTTGAATAAACCGCTTCTTTATCATTACTACCAAGCAAATTGCCAACAGCTTCAACAGAATAATCAACACTTGACCTTTGTGCATCTCTCGCTTGATTAACATAATGGCATAGGCGTTTGTGATACTCTGCAAATATTTTTGCTGCTTCATCACACTGTTGATCATAAGCCTCCAATATTACCTGCTTATGCCTGCAACAAGTGAGTATACGTAAAATCATTGCAAATCTCAAGAGTTGAGATAATTTAAACCTAGTCAAATATTGTCACAAAATCCAAAAAAGAATCGATCGAAATCATTCTTAATTGTCAATTCCAGTATACCAATGTTTTATAAGAGCATTTTAGGAGTAAGTTCTCATGCATTGATTTTTCGTATATATTTCACAATAACTTGCAACATCAAAACTTAAGAGCATAAAATAATCCATTTCCAGTATTGCAAAACGATAAGGAAATTTAAATTTTCTAATAAAACTAGACAACAATAGACAATTCATCCTTGACTTCCATCTACTAGACTTGAAATCATGCACTCGTGTTCCTAAGGAAGTGATTTTAATATATTCTTCCAGGGGAGCCTTGGGAACACAGACTTTACTTCTCTCTTTTCCTCTCTTTTTAGGCACATAAATAAAAGCAATTGTTATCAATGGAAATGATATTAACCTACGATATGTTCTCTCTTTATTATCTACCAATAAATTTTCCCATAAGGTCATTGCACTCAAATTCCACACCCCTTTATCTGAAAATAATTATTGTGTTCTCCAGGAAGGTAGTAACACAAAGAATCACAGTTCTTCAAATCAACTGTACCAAGAAATCAACTTTCTCTTAAAAAAAAAACCTGCTCTTAGAACGCTCGTCAAGCATTCTCTTCCTCTCAGCCTCCTCCCTCGAAACCTCCATCATTCTAGCCCTCAAATCCTTCCTCTGCCTCCTCACCATATTCCTCAACCTCTCCACCTCTTTTGCCGCCAAATCCCTCTCCTGTAACGCTGCCTCCCTACTCTCCGCCGCAGCCGCTGCACTCGAACTCTCCCCCACCACTGTCTTCTCCTTCCTTCGACCACTTCTGCTGCTACTGCTCCTACCCTCCACTTTCCCCAAATTAACCGAATTGCCACTCTCACCACCACCGCCATGCACCAGAATGTTCTTCCTTATATTCTCAACTGTCTTCTCCGATTTGACTCTGTTAATCAAGAAGCTCCAAACGGGTATCATGTTCCCGCGGCAAACCTTCCTAATGGAGTCAATTGAAGGCAATTGGGACTTAGTGGTATAAGGACCCAACGGCCTATACCCCATTTCCTTGTGCAGCCATTCCAATATGGCCTCAGGTTGCGCCACCGAACTCGACGAGCTCTGCATCTTGTACTCGAATCTTATGGATTCCAAGCCCTCCACGTGGATTCCCAGCTTCCCAAAACCACTACATACTCATATTTTTTCCGCTAAACTCTGATCAAATCAAACTAATAAACTTCAAATCTCAAGCCCCAACAAATAAAATTAATTATAAAAAAAAACCCAGATATAAAATCAACAGATTGAGCTAGATAGCTCGCGAATTGGGGAGACTAAGCAAACAATGACGAAGAGAATGACGAAGAGAACGAAAGCCCTAGAGAAGGAGAGGTGGAGTAAAAAGAAGGGAAAAGAAAAGCAGATCTGACAAATCCAGTGGCCGGCAAGAGAGATGAAGAGTTGTGAGACGACGACGTATTCGTATAACGAGAGAGAGAAAGAGACAGATTCAAAAATGGAGGAGGTCCCTCTCTCCCGCTTTCTGGTTTTCGTACGTTCAGCTGTTGATCAAGATACCAAAATATTGTGTAATAATACCTCCATCATTATTTATTATTATTATTCACTACTTGAGTGAGTAAGAAATATAATGTTCAAAACTTTACTTTGCATCCATAATAATGCAAATAAGATTGAATTTAAATTAAATCTATATCAAATTTCAATATTTATATTTTAATAATTTTAATTAATTTACTATTATTATTCAAGTTCAAGTAATTTGTTTGATTAAACTCGAATCAAAATTAGATATAAATACTCAAACTTTATGATAAATTAAATTTATGTTTATAATGACAATAAGTCGAATTAAGTTAGAGTAAAATAAAGTTATTTTTGGGTAAGTAATTATAGCATTTGAGCTTTTAGGTCTGAGTCTCAAGTTTACCTCTCAACCTTAAACTTATCTTGATGTTTTCCAATCAAACTAGTTTACGGGCTGCTCCGAATAAGCTGAATTGAATACAATTGTAATATTGAATTCAATTCATGCGTTTAGAAACATAAAAAAAAAAATACGGGTTCAATTTATGCATGTAATTGAAATCCCTCCTTTTTATAAATTGAATTCATTCCCCCAAACATCGGAATTGAATTTACTCATCTAAACTCGATGCCTTATCTCCCCTCTCTTTTCTAAACTTTTAATTTATGTTTGATTGTAAATTAATTGGAAACTATTTCTTTCCACCTGCTATATTCCCTGTAACATAATAATATAATTTTTGGTTTTATCCTACTTGATATTTTCTGTGGGTCGACTGTAGTATATTGTGACTTGTAAGTTTTAACTTTTAATAAAAATATGTTTAATTAAATTTGTAATTTTTATTTTTAGTTATAATTTTTCTAATTTTTATAATTTATAAATATGAAAAATTAAAATTTATTTTGTATTTTTATATAAACATTTAACTCACTTAAAAAAATTCTAATATTGAAATTAGCTATTTTATAATTTTAATTTTATAAAATAAAATTTCTCTTTTTTATTCTATTAAAATTTAATAAAAATATACGTGTTATTGATTTTTATATTAATAAATAACATTATTTTTATTATTTTATCGAGTTACTATTACTACATTTCATTAATTATAAAAATAAATAATTTTTAACATATAATGCTAATTAGTTTTACCTATAATTATAATATTTTAATAATAATTAATAATATATTAATCACCGATTTATAATTATCAATAAATCTTTTTACTTGTATACAATAATCTTCGCCATTCAATTGAAAATTATATAATATAATTACATTGTGAAAGTTAATATAATACTGCCTTAAGTACTACTTTAAATTATATATTAATTATAACAATACGCACATTTTATACTCTTGATCTCAAATTTGAGTTATTTGTCTAGCCTTAAACTCAACAATTATAAAAACTGATGTAATTTTTTATTTTTAATTAAAAATAAAGAAAAACCAGGTCAATAAACCTCAAGCTAAGCTGCTAATTTCATACTACAAAGTAATCCATCTAAAGTAGAAATTAATTAGTAATATATGATTTAATATTGAGCTCAAATTCATTTTTCTAAATAATTATGAGTTTAAATAAAAAAAAGATGAAATATTAGCATATTAAAATCACTTTTTTTAATAAGAATTAATTTTATTATTAAATGTTCTTATCTTATCTTACATTATCATCTTTATCTTATAGATAAAATTATCATGAACTCTCGATTAGTATATAATAATTAACAAGGTTACGTCTAAGAGTCCGTTTGGTTCAGCTTTTGGCAAGTGGAAAAGCACTTTTTTCCACCGCAAAAGCTATTTTAAGGAAAAAATGAGTGTTTGGCTGTAAACTTCAAAAGCACTTTTGGAGTAGAAATAGC
>JANZXR010000001.1:28987605-28998245 GCA_027575705.1 Erythroxylum echinodendron | reverse complement strand
TGGTTCTTATTCTTTTAATGTATGTGATGCCATGTGGAGTTCTATAGTAATTGCACGTAACGCTCCGTTATCTTAGGTTATGTGTCGGAATGACCTACGGGCGTTCCGATGCG
This sequence comes from Erythroxylum echinodendron, assembly GCA_027575705.1. NCBI lineage: Eukaryota > Viridiplantae > Streptophyta > Magnoliopsida > Malpighiales > Erythroxylaceae > Erythroxylum > Erythroxylum echinodendron. The sequence continues at coordinate 28,998,132 of JANZXR010000001.1, read as the reverse complement.
TACCCTAGGGTAATGGGGTGTTACATAATCTTATAGTTGTGAAAGAATTATATACTAAATTGGAGTCTATCTTCAAATGTATTATGGTGATAACATGTGTGAGTGTTGAAGGGTACCACTGGATTTTCTAAAGTTTGGCTAAGGGTTTTCAGATGGACATTGGTCTTAGTGGTGTGTGATTTTGGTATGTTAATTAACAACTATCTTTAGTGCTCTTTGGTGGGTGCATCAACTTTTTTTGGAGAAAAATAGCTGAAATGATTATGGGTGTTATGTGTTGGTGACATACGGCTGTTTTGATTTATGGGTGTAACGCATCTGTCTTGTGTCGTGTGTATTCTCTGTTGGTGGTGCACAGCTAGAATCTGGATAAATGGTGTAAAAGGTTTTCGTGTGAAACATTGTTAAACATGAGTGTTTTTTTTCTATGGAGCATACAGCTGGGCTTGAAACATCGAATTCTCTCATGAAGCTGTATGTTGATTGGTTGTTTTATAGATTGGTACACGTTGAAAAACTTGGCTAATTGGTTCTATAAGTGTTGGTTGACTATTTGTCTTGGCTGGGTGTTGATTTTTCATTGTGGCTCATGGTTGGGACATTGAATGTGGCACGTGGGTGTTCTGCCAAGGCTTAATAGTTGCGTGTGCTACTGTCGTGAATCAATTTAGTGTGCAGATGACTTTCAAATCTATTTCAAGAAGCTGCTATTCTCTTTTATCTCAAGTGTATTATTATTTTGTTCTTAGTTGATTGATCACTTGACTTGGTTATTTAATTGTCTTCGATTAAAAGTTGTTTAGAAAAATCCTCTGTCGAGGTTAACACGAGTCAGTTGCGTTATTGGGTGTGAAAATCTTTCACGGAAAGTGAGGTTGAGAGATAGTTATAAGAATTGAGTGGTGTTGGCTCAGTGAGGCCTTGTGCAAATCTATTGCACTTTCATAAAATTGATTAAGCTGGGTGAGGGCCTGCAGACGTAGGCATGGTGTGCTGCACTGTGTTAACTTATCTGGCATCGCTTAATTTGATGCTTTTAATTTTTCTTTTATTTGTGTTTGCCAGAAATAGATCAGAAAGTTTACGAAACAACCACTTATACAATTTTTCAATTGGTATCAGAGTAGGGTCACCAAATCAGAACTTGGTATTAAGTTGGTACAGATCCGAGTTTCGCGAATGTGGCTACAAGAGAGGGTGCATCGATCACGAAACCACCACTGCTGGATGACTTTAACTATCCTGCATAGAAATCACGAATGAGAGTCTTCATCCAAGCTCAGGGTACAAAAGCTTAGCATTCGGTAGTACATGGATAGACGCATCCGATGATTACTGACGATAAAGGAGAGGCAGTTCAAAACATCCATTTGAATAGATAAGAGCGGAAAAAGAAAGTGCACTTGGAAACTCACAAGCAATGCATGCAATTTTTAGTTTTGTTGATGAAGGACACTTCTCAATGATATCAACCTGTGAATCGGCTAAAAAAGCGTGGGATACTTTGCAAACTATTCATGAAGTGTCCAAATCTGTGATAGCGTCAAAACTACAAATGTTAGCTGTGAGGTTTGAAGAATTAAAGACTTTTATGAAAGGTTGCACGATATTGCGAATCAAGCATATCAACTCGGGATAAATATTTCAATCTGAAACTAGTCATGAAGACGTTAGGATCACTACCTCCGAGATTTATTCCAAAAATTGCATCAACAGAAGAGGCCTACGACATTAATGATCTGTCATTAGAGAAGGTAATTGAAATTCTTACAAATTTGGAAATGAATCTTTTAAGAGGTAAGCAAGAAAGAAGCAAAGGATTAACATTACAGGTTGAAACTGGAAAAGGTGTGAATGATGTGGAAGATGAATCTGATGAGAATGAGGATTTGGTGTTACTCACTTGAAATTTTGGTAAATGGTTAAAAAGAATGAAAAAGGACAGACCTGAGTTTAGACAACATGGTGGGAGTTCATCGAACAACTTTAAACAACAAGTCAAAACTCAAAAAGGTGAAGGAAGGTGAAAAGAATCTAATGTCATGAGTGTCAAGGCTTTGGGCACGTTCAAGCCGAATGCTCTAATACTTTGAAGAAGAGAAAAGGGAAATTGTTTATGAGCATTTGGAGTGGAAATGAATCCGAGAGTGAATATGATAGTGAAGAAGAAATCGCTAATGGTGCTACATTAGTTGCTTTATACAACAAAAACCGAGTTACTTACTTAACAGTAATTGAGAAGGAAGTAACTGAAGATGAAAAAGGGAAAATCGAAAAATTTCAAGAAAAATGCAGACAACTCAGGTCAAGGCCTAATATCAGATTATGACAGTGATGAAATTGGCCTAGATGATAAAAAGGAGAATATTTACGAGGCTTACAAGGCTATATATGAAAAATGGGTAAAAACGTATAGAAAGAATGAAAGGCTGATGAATACCATCCAAGAGTTAGAGAAGAAATTGATTTTAGCATTAAATGAGCTTGGTAAAGCTAGATTGAGATTAGTAGGTACCGAAAAGGGATTGAGAATGTTGAATGGAGGTACAAAAAAGTTAGAAAAGTTAATAGAAATCGGTAATGTTAAAGGGCTTTTCAAGGCATTCGTTATAAGCGTGAGTACTTTAAGGTGAATGAGGAGAAAAATGATATGTCCAGATCTGTATAAGAAGAAGAAACATCGAGAAATAATCAAAGATTCATACTCACATGTCATTTTTGCAGAGTTATCGGGCATATAAGGCCAAGATGTTACTAGTTATTGCAGACGTTGTTTTAAAGAAGACAAACCCGAAGAATTCTATGTCCCTCACAAAAATCTCAACATTAACCCTCAGTACTGAAATCTACTTGGGTTAAAAAGAGTCAATTGCAAGCTCTCGTGGTTTGTAAATCGATGAAGGCAACTTTGCAAAATGATTGGTATTTTGATAATGAATGTTCAAACCACATGATAGGGGAAAAGAATTACTTAACCCATTATCATAGTTGTATGGATGGTCATGTGACCTTTGGAGATGGAAAGAAGGCTTCGGTGATTGGTAGAGGAACATTATGTGTAGATGGATTTCCTTCCCTTAAGAATGTGTTCCATGTCGATGGATTAAAAGCTAATTTGGTAAGTTTAAGCTAACTTTATGATGATGGTTTGTTAGTTAAATTTACAAGTGATGAATGTAGGGTGCTAACTGAACAAAGAAAATGTCTTGTGAGCAGAAAGTGATTAACTAACAATTGCTACATGTCGTAGGTCATGACCACCTATAAATCAGCAACATATGACAATAACATTGATCTATGGCGTCAAAAGCTTGGACACATAAACTTTGATCTCATTAGCAAGTTGACGAAATTGGAAGTTGTGAAGGGTCTACCCACAATGAATAAAGAAGGCAAATCAATTTGTAGTGCGTGCCAAACGGGTAAACAGATAAGAGTGCCATACAGAAAGGATCGACACGTTACCTCATCACGCGTATTTAATTCACGTGGATTTAATTGGTCCAACATAACATGATAGTATTGGTGGAATGGGATATTTTAAACTTTTGTTAATGATTATTCGAGATATACTTGGGTATCATTTTTTAAAAAAAATCATATGCTTTCAAGGCTTTTAGAAACCTATATGTACATGTCATCAATATGAAAAATATGGCTATATAGAGAATTCGATCGGATCATGGAATGGAATTTGAGAATACAAGTTTTGATGACTTTTTGATGAGTATGGCATCATACAAGAATTTTCAGCACCTAAAAATTCACAACAAAATGGAGTTACCGAAAGGGAAAATAGAACATTTTAAGAAATGGACAAATTTTTGTTGAATGGAAGAAAATTGTCTATGCGATTTTGAGCTGAAGCAGTTGATACAACATGCTACATATATAACAGAGTTTATCTTCGAAGCATCTTGAACAAGACATCCTATGAACTCTAGAAGGGAAAGAAACTAGATTTTAGTTACTTTCATGTTTTTGACAGTAAGTGCTACATTCTTAGAGGCCGGGAACAACTCAGAAAATTAGAGAGCAAAAATGATGAAGGAATCTTCATTGGTTATTCAACTCATAGTAAAACTTATTGAGTGTATAATCATAGAACCAAGAAAGTGCTAGAGTCCATAAATGTTGTGATAGATGATATACCTCTGTTGAATGATTAAGTGGTAGAAGAAAATGTACATAACTGACTTCGAACTGGCTTCTACAAAGAATGAGACAAGATTGAAAAATTGCCCAGATTTGCAGTTAGTAGCTGCTGAGGAAGTAACTGCGTACATTAAAGAACTTTCAGTTACTTCAAATGATGAATTAAATAAAACACTCAATCCAAAATTTGTTTGTTTAAATGTTCAAAACTCAAAAGAAGCTGATTTGAACTGGAATTCTCCTTATCGAATAAGAAGAAATCATCTAATAGGGAACGTCATTGGAGATGTTAAGGAAAGAAGAAAAACAAGGGAAAGAAAAGGGTTGATTATCAAGAAATTGCAGGTTATTTATGCTACACCTCTTTTGTTAAGCCAAAGAATTTTAAAGAAGCTCTACAAGATGAGTTATGGACAACAACCATGCAAGATGAATTGATTCAATCTGTATGGAATGATGTATGGGAATTGGTGCCAAAACCATTGGATGCTAATGTGATTGGAACAAAATGAGTGTTTTGAAATAAAAAAGATGAAAAGGGTAATGTAACCAGAAATAAAGCAAGGTTAGTAGCTCAGGAGTATTCTCAAATTGAAGGAATAGACTTTGACGAAATCTTTGCATTGGTGGCACGACTTGAGTCTGTCAGACTATTATTGGGTACAAAATGCGTGAAAGGTTTTAAGCTTTATCAGATGGATGTAAAAAGTGCTTTTTTGAATGGGTTCATACAGGAAGAAGTATATGTTGAGCAGTCAAAAGGATTTATCGATTAGCCCATGCAGACTATGTTTTTAAGCTAAAGAAAGCTTTTTACGATGTCAAACAAGCACTGAAGGCTTGGTACGAATGACTCACATAATATCTTATCAAGCAAGAATATGAACAAGGTAGTGTTGACAAAACTTTGTTTATTAAAAAGGTTAGATCTAACTTGGTAATTGCTCAAATCTACGTTAATAACATTGTGTTTGGTTCCACTCATCCGAAGATGGTAAATGAATTTGTTGAATTTATGACATTTGAATTTAAGATGAGCATGGTACGTAAGCTAAATTTCTTTTTGGGTTTGCAAATTAAACAAGTGAATGATGGAATTTTTGTTTCATAAACCAAATATGCCAAGAGTTTAATAAAGAAGTTCGGTCTTGAGAATGCCAGACATGCGAGAGCACCTATGAGTGTCTTAACGAAGCTAAACAGAGATGAGAATGGTAAAAGTGTTGATGTCAGTTTATATCAGAGCATGATCAGAAGTCTATTGTATTTGACTGCAAGTAGGCCAGATATTTGTTATAGTGTCGGTGTATGTGCTCGCTATCAAGCCAATCCAAAAGAAACACATATGACAGCTGTCAAGAGGATTATCAAGTATGTAAGCGAAACATTTAATTTTAGAATATGGTATACATCTAACTTGACGTCTTATATAGCTAAATATAGTGATGTAGATATTGGGTTGGAAACTTAGATGATCCAAAAAAACACTTCAGGAGGTTGTTTCTTCTTAGGAAACAATTTGATCCCTTGGTATAGCAAGAAATAAAATTCAAATTCGCTATCAACCATAAAGGCTGAATATATCACTTCAGGTATTTGTTGTTCACAATTTCTTTGGATGAAACAATGTTAGAACATTACGGGATTGATCAGAATGCGTTGACAATATGCAATAACAATAGTACCGTAGACATCTTTAAGAATCCGGTTCAGCATTCAAAGATGAAACACATCGATCTGAGGTACCACTTTATTCGAGAGCTTGTGAAAAGCAAATTAGTCACTTTGTCACATGTATCTACGAAAAAACAATTGGCAGATATCTTTACGAAACCTCTTTGATGCAGTAAGGCTTGAAATTCTTCGAGGGGCTTTGGGACTTTGTGTTTTACATTATTGATGTATTATTTCCTAAAAAAAACGTTACGTTTTCATCCAAATGATTCAAAATCCATAAGTGCTCTTTCTATTGTTACCTGCGCCCCTCATCCCCTTCTCATATCTGTCAACTCGCAAGCTCCCAAGCACTCATGTGGTTGAAGTGAAGGTTTCTTCACCATAGGAATAGCATTTGTGTCAGATTTAAGGAACACCACCATTGAAGCCTTATCCCCATCTCATCTCTGTCAGGTCTCACACTCCCAAACACCCACGCAATTGTATTGAAGACTTCTCTACCATGGACTTAGCATCTGCGTGGGATCTATGGAACTTCATTGAAGACTCATTGTTCTCTCTACAACACTGCTCCTCTTCACTTTACGATAGCTCCATTTATTGATTTTGTTTAGGTCTTTGTTGTCTTTTTTATAATATAGGCAATAACAAAGAGAAAATATCCTCTTCAGTGTTAGAAAAGAAAACAACAGCTCCATCACATCGTTCAAGTCAATTAATGCTCAACCCGACGCTACAAAAAGGGGACTCACTTGGGCTAGGCCATCTTCAGTTGCTCCCATTGATATTCCCGTTACTACTTTTGTTCGGGAAAGAGTACCAGATTTAGATGATGACATTGCTTAGTTCATATTATCCATGGTTGAAAACTCTATTGCAGATTCCGATGAGACTCCCATAGCAGCTGCTCCACCGACTGTGCCTCCTACAGCTCCTAAAAAATGTACAAAGGAGCAGGCTTGAAAAAAGTCCAACCACCTCGATGCATTTCTTCTGTCTGCTTGACAGTGGCCAATGTGATTTCTTTCAAGTTCTACTCCTCTGCGGCTGAACAGAAATGGACGACTCTCAACACTGTCAGGTTCGTTCTCGACTGTCTAATCAATTCATAGGATTTTTAGCAACATGGACTGGGCAACTTTATTGTCGAAGAGGCATTTACTGCTAGCCTCACTGTTTCCGAAGCACTATGATTCAGATCTAGTAAAAGAATTTTACTGTAATTTAACTAGTGATATTTTGAATGAGACTACTTTGAGTTATAAATTAGTATATATGCAGGGTCAAGTAGTCCGTTTTGATGTTGATCGTTTGAATTTGTTTATGGGATTTGATAATTTGATTGGTGATCAACTTTATTAAGGTGATTGGAATGTGTCAAATGATTTAATTACTACGATATTGACTGGTGGAAAATTGATTGCATGGTTGTCTAGCTCTGTGCTTCGTTCTTTAATGTTTACCCAAAAGTATTTCATGCTCTTTAAGTTAGTAGTGACCAACTAGATGCTAAGCACACATGTTGTCCTTGTCTACTTGACGCAAGCCAAATTGATTTATGTGATTGGTACTAGGGTGCGATTCAATCTTGGACATTTCATTATTGAAGCTATGTTGGCCATTGAGACTTGGAGTCGAGTATACTTGAGTTGGTGTCTTTGATAAACATCTCTCCAAGGATTTTTAGGTAACCACGGATAGTAGATTTGCCGTACATTGCATCTGGCCCCACAGATGGCTCGAGGATAACTTCTGTCAATTCTCATGCGGCTCTTTTTATTGAAATTGAGAGTATTAAAGGCTGCATACTATTAGACCTCCCGAGACCCCGCTTCATTGCGGGATTTCAAACTGGGTGACGATGATGATGATGAGAGGATTAAAGGAATTATTCAAGTGGCAAGTGACGCTCTTCATCACTTAAAGCAGCGAGTTCTATGATTTCCCAGAGCTCTTTGAGTTTGTCTCTTGGCATATGTTGTCCCAAAGGGGGAGAAGATAAGACTTGAACTGAAGTTGTGTTTGATTTATTTGTATTTTATTAGATCTTGGATTGAGGGGGAGCATTGGGAATTTAATATTCATATGTCCAATTATGTTATTTAGGGGAGCTTAACAGTTGTGACTAAAAAGTCAAAAAAGGGGAGATTGTTAAGATATATAGTATATATATTTTTATTTAGTTTTGACATTTTATTTATTAATTGGATATATATGATATTATTGTTGTTTAACTTTGATTCAAAAAGCCACAGTGGATAATCTTATTGTTGTGAAAGAATTATATACTAAATTGGAGGCTACCTTCAAATGTATTGTGGTGATCACCTGTGTGAGTGTTGAGGGGAACCGTTGCAATTTCTGAAGTGTGGCTAAGGTTTCCGGACGGACATTGGTCTTGGTTTTGTGAGATTTTGGTGTGTTAATTGACGGCTATCTTTAGTGCTCTTTGGTGGATGCGCCAATTTTTTTATGTGTAAATAGCTGAAGTGATTATGGGTGTTCTGTGTTGGTGGCATACGACTGTTTTGATTTGTGGGTCTAATCATCTGTCTTGTGTCATGTGTGTTGTTCTCTATTGGTAGTGCACGACTGGAATTCTGGATGAATGGTGTTAAAGATTTTCGTGTGAAAATTTGTTGAATGTGAGTGTGTTTTTTGTGTGGAGCATATAGTTGGGTTTGAAGCATCGAATTCTCTCATGAAGTTATATGTTGATTGGTTATTCAACGGATTGGTACTGTTGGACCCCGAACTTTTCTTAGAAGACTAAAACTAATAAATGAGAAATGTGGAGAAGTGCATACTTGTGTTTTGGTGTTTTTAGTGGATAAGAGATTTCGAACCGAGGAGAATTAGTTGAATCTGTGTAGTAAGTTGATGAAGAATATGCACGTAAGTGTATGATTTTCCGCCTGATTATGATCACGGTTAAGTTTCACGTTGCATGTGTTGATTACATAATTTTGAGGTGTGAGAAATGATTAATGATTATGTTTGGGTGATTCTGACCTAAGTTTTGAGTAAATGAGAGCGGTTGAGAAGGTTGATGGATTTCAATAAATGAGGTAGATGCAAAGGAAAAATTTAGAAGAGTAGAAGTATCCTCTGTGATGACGTCAGAACACAGAAGCAAAGAGGAATGAAGAGTATAAGTATCCTTTGTGCTGATGTCAGAACACAGAGGGAAGGATGGGTAGAGTGTAGAAGTATTGTCTGTGATGACGTTAGAACACAGAAGACACGTTATCACATAAACGATAGAACATAAAGGAAAGGATAGATAGAGTGTAGAAGTATCGTCTGTGATGACGTCAGAACACAGAGGTCACGTCATCACATAGATGATAGAACACAGAGGAAAGGATGAGTAGAGAATAGAGGAATCGTCTGTGATGATATCATCTTCCTCTGGGTGACGTCATCTTCCTCTGTAAGGATGCATCGTTTGTAAAGATTTATCCTCTATGAGTCATTCTCTTCTGTAAGCTATCTTCTCCTGTAAGTTATCTTTTTCTGTGAGGATGCATCGTCTGTCAAGATGCATTCCTCTATGAATCAGCTTCGTCTGTATTTTAATTCCTCTGAGAAAGAACTTCTTCTATATTGCTTCGTCTGTGATGACGTCAGCTTCCTCTGAGTGACGTCATCTTCCTCTGTATTGCTTTGTCTGTGTTTTAGTTTCCTCTTTCTTTTGCTCCACTTATCTTTGTTTCTTCTGACTTTTGCTTCGTTTGTTTTCTGCCTAAGTGTCCGAAACTCCGTCTATGTGTACTGTTCATGAACTCCGTCTATGTTACTATTCATGAACTCCGTCTATGTTACTGTTTATGAACTCCTTCTATGTTACTGTTCATGAACTCCTTCTGTGTTTTGTTCACGAACTCCTTCTGTGTTGACGTCATCTTCTTCTATGTTTCTTCTGTGATGACGTCATCTTCTTCTGTGTTTTGCTTCTTCTATTTTTTGTCTATACCTATCTTCTGTTCCATTTTTGACCCCTAAGAACATAGAATTGGCCTTTAAAGTCTTCATAAAAGTTTAGATATTGAAACCCTCTTTGAAACCATATAAATAACACCTTAATTCGATATCTCTAGAGCGAGTTATGGTAATTGTAAAACATCTTCTGTGTTACTGTTCCTAAACTTCTTCTGAGTTACTTTTCATCATCTATCTTCTGTCTCATTTTCGACCCTTCAGAAGATAGAATCTGTCTTTGAAGTCTTTAAGAGAGTTGTAGATCTTGAAGTCCCCTTTGAAAGAGCCCTAAGATGATCTTAATCCAACATCTCTATCGAAAGTTATCTCGTTTGTTCAGAGACAAGATCAGTATGATTGAAGACAAAAACATGTTTGATTCTTTTGGCCATAACTTCTTCTCTAGACACTCACATGACTCGATTCTTGAACAATTGGACTCGTAAGACAATAGATAATATTTTTCTAGAATAAAATGTTATGTCAGAATGGTCAAGGGTGTTTTTGGCAAGACACTTAAGTATAAAAGACATAAGGCATAAATGGTAGGGAAAATGGGACAATTCTCAATCATTAAGGGCATAATTGGAAGAAGAAGTGTTGTGTTGCTTATAAATAAAGAAGAAAAATGCGAATAGAAGGATAAGCAGAAGAGAATAACAAAAATGAGTAAGAAAGAGAAAGAGAGTTCGGTGGTTTGAGAGAAAAGAAGAG
>JANZXR010000001.1:28935578-28987505 GCA_027575705.1 Erythroxylum echinodendron | reverse complement strand
GATGTAATTTTTTATTTTTAATTAAAAATAAAGAAAAACCAGGTCAATAAACCTCAAGCTAAGCTGCTAATTTCATAGTACAAAGTAATCCATCTAAAGTAGAAATGAATTAGTAATATATGATTTAATATTGAGCTCAAATTCATTTTTCTAAATAATTATGAGTTTAAATTAAAAAAAAGATGAAATATTAGCATATTAAAAACACTATTTTTTAATAAGAATTAAATTTATTATTAAATGTTCTTATCTTATCTTACATTGTCATCTTGATCTTATAGATAAAATTATCATAAACTCTCGATTAGTATATAATAATTAACAAGGTTACGTCCTAACTCTGCATTCGGTAAGTCAGTCTTAGCAACTAATCTTCTAGTTAATATCCAATCGGTAAATAAGCAAATGAAAAGGCCAATGAAAAGGTCAACAAGTAATTCATTTACTCTCTTTTTTTCTGTTTAAAATGTCATTATCAGTAAAAGTAAATTACAGAATTGGTCATAAGATAAAAACAATATTTTATTGATATAACTAACAGAATCACCGAAGGTCGTTTTGTTAATTACATCGGTAAGATTAAAACACAATTAACGTTTTTAATTGAGTTATTAAGATTTTAAAATATTATTCACGCCATTGAAATTTTAAAAAATTTTGACATGCCATAAAAAATTCAAAAAATTGATACTTCGAGAGACACGAGTTCAATTTCTAAACATGTCAATAAATTGGGTGGTACTGAGGGCGGCCTCTCCTATAGTGACCAGTGGATTGAAATGGGTCAGCCCGTAGTCTGAGCTATGACCCAACAAATCACGAGTGAGCCCGGTCGCTTATTTATTTTTAAAAGAAAAAATTTAAAACGATATCATTTCGAAAAAATGAAGTCGACCTGTAACCCGCTTGTGGATCGAATTCAATCTTGTTTATTGTAATCCCAAATAGAAATAATGTGTAAGTAACTAAATGGATTTGGTGTGGTTATGACATAATATAAGAATTTATTATTGACCACAGTTGACCTTTTGTTGCTCTCCACTTTTATCACATCATCTTCATAAGCATCTTTGAATGGACCACTCAACCAATTCCAAATTTGTGTTCAACTAATTGGATACAGCTATCAAACGCTTCCTGCTCCAAATGATCCTTTAGTCTATTTGAGATTGCTTCTTAATTTCCTTATAATTACCATTATCAATAATGTACTATAATTTATACTAAAGTTATACAAATACAAACAAAACATTGATACTTGTTAATATTAAATATTATTTAAATCTATAAAACGGTCTATTAATTTTTATGTAAATAATTTGTAATTTCAATTTTAATTAAATATATTCTAAAATTTGACTCAATAGCTTTACTAATTAAAAACGATAAAAATGTTTTATTTTTAAATTATCTAAAAATTTTTACGTTTATAAAAATTTAAATATAAAATTTTTTCTAATTTAACCTTTCAAAGTTTTTAATTTATAAAACCTAAAACTTCATCATATTCAATGTCATTTAGAATTTGACTCAAATTAGTTCAGATAAAACAATATCGTTTTGTTAAATAACTAAAGAATCGCTCGATCAAAATAATAACAATGTAATCGAATTTCATGCAAAATTTAAATAAAAAATTCAAATTCAATTAAAATTTAAATTATATCAAAATTAAAAAATATTTGAGCCGAGTATAAACGATCTGATTCATTGTTATCTTTAATCATATAAATAAGTGTTATATAATAAAACTTAATGAAGGATGATAATGAGCATTGAGTTTGAAATACTCAAGCTTAAGCTTGAGCTCTAACTCGAACTCGAGTTCAACCAATCGATATCGATTTTATTCAACATCATTTTATTTATTTTTTACACTTTGAATCTTAACTAGCAAAATCAAATAAAAAATTCAAGTATGAACTCGAAATCTGGTCAATTTAAGTTGGGTCGAACTACAATGTCTTATCTAAACATAAGAACCATTAGTAGTTTATTACATTGAGTAAATAAATATCAAATATTCTCTTTCAGTTATTCTATTTTAATCTTATTATATTAAATCTCATTCATATATTTATATAAAATCTATATAAATATATGAGTGAAATTTAATAGAACAAGATAAAAATATTATAATCAATACAGGAGATCCGAACAAAGTAAATATTTATTAAGAAAAGGACATAAAAATTGACAGGAATCACGAAGTAAACAAAAGGCCATCAAAACTAAAATAAAAAAGTGTTAAAAAAAAAAAAGGAGATTGATGGTCTCACCCCACCCACCACCATAGCTGCAGACACAGAGAGAGAGACGGCAGCTTTAAACTCGCGCATTCATGGCTTTTGTCTTTGATACATATTAAATCGCATTATAGAATTCCTCATCTCTCTCTCTCTCTCTCTCTCGCTGTCTTAAACACTGAGGTTTTGGGTTGGTGATTCTCTCTTGTGTTTCTTCTTTATCTCTGTTATTCTCACCAGCCACTGTACTCACACCGACCGCTGTCCAGGTACTTACCTTGTTTGTTTCGTTCTCAATTTGTTTGTTTCTTTGTCTTTGTCGCGCTAAAGGATGCTTTCAAATGGGGTTTCCCTCGTTTCGTAATCCATAGGAATTTTTGGGGCGTTCTTTTGATTTTCTGTTGACTTTTACCCTTTTTTTCCTCCCGGGAATAAGACAGAATTTATGGCTTGCGGAGTGTCTTTTGAATTATCGTTTTTTGAATTGTTTACATGTGGTTGTTCCTTTTTTTCCTTTGGTTTTTCCCCAAGATCAAATTTTGATTACTAGAAAGTGTTGCTCTTCACTGAAGAAAAGAACCCTTTTCTTGATTTTGGAGGAAAGCCTTAAAAATGGATGAAAATTTTATTTTCAATTCAAAAGGGAGTTGATTTGAGGAAATAAAGTCCTCAACTTCATGCAGAAGTTACTGATTGTTGCAGAATACGATGATTTGCCACTCTAGCTGTCAGTGAATGCGGAATGCTAAGCTGATCGTGCAATTACAGCTTGAGTTGGTCAACTTGGAGCAAATTTTGATGCCTGTGTTGTCTTTTCTTGATTGTTTTTATGTGGTATACGGAAAAAATAAGAGCTCTGATCATACTCTTCTTAATTTGCAAGATGGGTGGTTTGTTGTTTCTTACGTCACCGTATAGAATTTCTTTTTCTCATAGTGTTACCTTCGTCAGAAGCTCAGGAGTTTTTCTTTATGGATATCTCAAACTATACATTGGACTAATATTTCAGTTATTCTTTCCTAAATTTTAGGTGGAGAATATCTATACAAACTGCCCAACCAGATAAAGAAGCACTTGGCATTTTAAAACTAGAGAGGGAGGTTACTGGTTTGGGGGACCTTCAGCTCGCTTAGAGCCTTCTCTCATTCTCATTGTTTTGTTGTATGGAACAATTTTGATGCTTTTTACTTGGTGGAGTTAGCTTGTGGAGGAGAGTGGAGAACACTTGTCGAAGACTTTAAGTTAAAAAAAGGGTTTTTTTGAGCTGACAACATGGGTGCTGTTTGTTGCTGCTTGCCTGCTGGGGATTTTGATGATTATATGAACCCTAACAGTTCTGTATATAGAAATTGCATGTGTCTCAGCTGTTTCATCCAAAATTTTCTAGATGTGGTATGTATAGTTTTCTTCTTTGTTGTGCCCCTTCCCATGATTGCCACTTTTTACTTTTTTTCCCCCCTTTCCTGTGAAATTTTGTTTTTCTTGATCGCTAGAATAACAATTAGATTTTATGCAGTGTCTTATAAATTACTAGCTTCCTATTGCATATGGAGACTATTGTCATTGACCCAGTTTCCTTTTTATCTTTCCATGCGAAACTGAGCATGCATGGAGATTCTTTAGGCTTTTTAGCCAACAATTAATAGCCAGTATATGGTAATCACATTGTGACAGAAAAGCTTTAGGTAACACAAGATTTTGTGTTTCTATTCTTGCTTTGGTGTTCAAAATGAAAATGCCTGAGAGACTATAGTATCAGTATGTTTTATAAATAAAGAAGGAAATACCTATTCTGGCCTTTGGACTTGATCTTGCCTCTTCAGCTTCAGATACCAAACAAGTTTGATACGGTAAAAAAGCAATGAGTTTGTCACCGGTTGGGAGGGTGTTTGCTGGGAAGCTAATCCACCTGTGGAATTGGGACAGAGTTGCATAAAATCTAAAATTGTATGTTATAGCATCTGTCCTAGGTTAGAGCCCTGGGCATCTTTGTGCATGATTTTAGATGTTCTGTAAATTTAGTGCAAAATTTTATGCTAGACTATATCTTATTGATTTTCAGGGGAGATATTATTGATGAAAATTTTTGTGATGAATTCCAACTACATCTACCTTGTCTTTGTTTTCTTCATTGCTTGCAGTATTCTTTGCTTTTTCGGAGAGGGGAAATGCATTCTGTCCCTTCATCAATTCAGGGGGCAGCATCTATAAGTTCTGCATCTCTTGACAATTCTCTTTCTGACATGTATCGTTCACCTCCAAGACCCTTACCTTATGATGTCGACCCCAGATACTTCCGCTTACGTGATGGTCTGGTTTCCAGGCGTGAAAAGGGTTCAAGTCATTCACATGAAGAAACAGAACCATTAAGAAGCGAGAATGGTGCTGATTCAGAGTCCCTGAACACAGGAGACAAATGGAATGCATCTTGTGAAGAAGGGTCGAAAGAACAGCTCATTAAATGTTCATTGAAACTCTCCACTAAATCAACAGTTGGGATGGGGTATATATATTCATCATCGGAAGATGAGGATGTCTGTCCAACATGTCTTGAAGGTAATATTTTTATTGAAGCTTTAACTGATTTCCAGCCTTAAAGTCAGTTTATGGTAACAACTTTTGTTGCTAAGGGTGCTTGATTACATGTTCTGGAGTCCAAAGTTTTACCTTTACTTGGTACTTGCTTATTAAAGTAACTTATAGTAACAACGATATTATTCATCATCAGTAGACATGTCTGTCCAACATGTCCTGAAACTAACATTTTTATTATCCCCATGTACGCTTCCCAAACATAAGAAATGAAAATGGAGATTGGTGTATTTTTTAAGCTATGAAAAGATTAAATATCAATTGGCTCTTCAGTAACTAAGCTAGCTGTAGTAAGTGTCTCCTAATTTCGCGAAAAAGGAGAGCATATTAAAATGATGGAATATGGAATGAACCAAAAAATGTCACTTAAATCTCTAAGCTCAGTAAGTGTGGACCTAAATCCTGCACTAGTTCATTCTTTCCAAAAGATGAAATCTCTTGGAAATCTTCATTTGACAGCCATGTAAGCTAAATGAATGTAGAATTCTGTTGAATACAGGCTTCTCCACCAGTCTGTTGTGGTCTTATATTGGCCAGTCGTTGGGACACTATAAGCCTTTTCTTGATATCTAAATGAATGTTCATCAATAAAGCAATATTGTTATTCCTTAGTTCTTGGAGTAAATTGCAAAATTTTCTCAGCTGAGTTTTAAATTGAATAACATTATCATTTCTACTTTAATGTGCAGAATATACTCCAGAGAACCCCAAGATAATGACAAAATGCTCTCATCATTTCCACCTTGGTTGCATTTACGAGTGGATGGAGAGAAGTGACAGCTGCCCACTCTGCGGCAAGGTAACCCCTTTTAGTTGGTTCTTCGAGAGCTCGTATACTGTTACTCTGTGGCGAGGTAAACTAGGTTTTCTAGCTTTTTCTCTCTGGCTTTAAGACAGAATCATTTTCTATGATCGGTTATGTTGAGCAACTATTGGTATGGAAAATTCTCTTAATTCTCTTCCCGCGCACGAGTATTGTCATATTTATTCAACCATTCGTGTAAGAGTTCCTTACTTCTGGAATTTTGTGTACATTGATATCCACATAGCATTCTATTACTCTTCAGAAAAAATCATGACTACTATCAACATAACATTGTATTATTACGCTTGGAAAAAAATGTTTACTGCCACTGCAGAAAACTGTAGAATAGGAAACACGAGGCCTCCACATGTCTCTGTTACATTTCATATCAAAATCTTCTGATGTCTATCGTACTCATTCACAATTTGGTCAGCCAATCTAAGGCATGCTGATGCAGACGCATGAACTTGACTTGGTAAAAGTTTCATGAGCTTTTTAGGTAATGAAACACTGGGCCAAATCTAGGACTAGATGAATTGGACTGATGCGTTGCAGTTCGCATCTCAAGAGACTTGGCCGAAATTTTGCTGTGACTTGCTAGCAGTCTCAAATATGTACTTTCTATGTCAAATCTTAAGAACGTGAAATCTGTAAATCAAGAAGCCATTCCATTCTCAATCTTGGATCATCCCCTTAACTCTTACACTAGTTAGCTGTTTACCTTAAAATCTGGTTACTCGATTTTGCATTTTTTATGCTCCAGTGAAATTTGTTATCATTCTAATTTGAACCATGACACGAACATTTTCTTGGTTTACTGCTTCAGGAAATGGAATTCGATGAACCAACTTGATCGTTTACTGGACGTAAACTGTAGCAACACGAGGACAGGAGAAAGAAATCCCGAGGGATATGGGCAGGAATACTTGTGAATATTGCAGGTTAAAAAGTGTTTTGGTATCTATAGTTAATATTGCAAATCTTTTCAGCATATGAATGGCTGTAAAGTACATTGTCTTCTCAATGATCTGTGGTTGAAGTTTTTGATGCACAGGAATGAAAATCTTCTTATAGTTTTGTTTAACATGTAAATAGAGCTTCGGCGTTTTGTGTTACTTCCTGAGCTTAAGTCTCCTGTTGACTATTATATGGCATTTTGGACTCCATAGCTTGGCCTAATAATGCCCTCCATAACATGTTTTCTTGACTGGAAATGCCTTCTTAGATATGAATATTGTGTAAATTGTTAAGTTTGCTTAACTAATGATGTTTTGGAAAATTAAAACTTAATGCAATTATTTTGTACTTACTAACTAAAATTAGAACGTTTGTATATCAAGTAATGTACATTTATAATATAGGTCCTTTTTAATTTAAAAATAGAAATTACAGCAAAAACTGATATGCAGTTTTATAGATAGATCAATATTACTAATTTATATCGGTGCAGTACACAAACACTAAGATAAAGCAATATCCAAAGTACAAGGGGAATATAAAGAGGAAAGTTGGCCTTCATGATGCTTATGTATATCGTAACAAGAGGAATACATGTCAAAGCAAACTTGTAAACATTAAGATCATTGATAGAGTGAGAATTAGTAAGTGAAACTATTTTGCTGCAACTTCGAAAGCTCTCTCGAAAGCTGCAGTAGGCTGGCCACCACTCAGCTTCTGTTTCCCATTTATCTGTTTGAAACACAGTTCCTGTTAGAATTCAACTGTAAGATCATAAAAGGCCAAATACTTTTGTCACATACCACATAGTATGGTACACCATTAATGCCCTCCGAGTACTTGAGGAGCTCCTCACTAACCTTCAATGGATTCAGAAATAGAATATTCAGGTAGAAAACTTGACCTTTCTTTGTTGAGAACGTAGAAAGAAAATTTCCAATTAATATCATGCAAAAGAATCATAATGCAGAAAAAAAAAAAACAGTCAAAGGACAAATACTGAAAAATGGTTGCCTCACGGGGGTGGATCAAATGGTGGTAGGAGGTTCCGAAGGGTCTCTGAAAACTAAAAGGTCGACGGTTTGAGTCATGGTTTCGCGACTCACTTAAAAGACCTTTATGTGTGGCTGACCAAGGGCAGAGACAGACTGAACCTATTAATACCCGTTGTAAAAAAATGCTTGCCAACGTAAAGATGGATACTTCACCAATTTCCCAAACAGATTAATGGGATAAACTTTCTCCAAGAACTCGAAGTTATAATCTTTGAATCTTGACAAGTACTGGAGCATAACAAAAAAGAAGCAAGAGCAAAAGTTAAAAAATCTTGAGAAAAGAACAGACCTCCTTGACTCCATTATTTGGATCTTCAAGAAACTCAGCTGCCCCGTCTATCCCAACCTTCTTAGCACATTCCACAAGAAATTCCCTGTATTGATCAAATTGTGAAATATTAGAGTTTTCATAATGATGGAAACTTTGAGTCTCTGTTGAAAGATGACAGATTGTATGTTTGACTTAATCAGTCAACCTTTGTCGTTTAAATTGCAAATTCACACCATGCATTTAGGCTTGGCAAAAAGGGTTGGGGGTACCTGACCCAAAACCTGTCAAGCCGACCAAAACCAGGCCGACCAGGCCCAAACCTGAGTTTTTGTCTGGGTCTAATCAGGCTTGAGCTTTATAGGTTGACTTGAAGTCCGATCAAACTCTTGCTCATGCTTGCTTTCTTGAGGTTTGATTGGACTTCAGGCCTATCATCCCTCATAAAAACCTTGGTAATTAGTTCTATTCAAACTTGCTTGTTCTTAACTACTGATTTCCAATTGATCAGATATTGCAAACAGATAATCTTGCTGGTTTCACAAAAGTCAATATTTATAGTACACTGGTTCCAAGTAACTCTTCTATTGAGTTGAGATCTTCAAGGATCAAGCTTAACTTTTCCAGTAGGGAAAAAGAAAAGAATTTAAGAAGCAAACAGTTAGGCAGTGACAAGATCATGCAATTGACATGAAAAAGTGCACTAAAAGAATCACAACACATATGGACACTTACTTATCACCAATATATTTAGCCTGTGTGAAGTAACCAAAGAACAGCTCCTCTGCAAGTTTATGTTGCTTATCAAGATCCTGTTGGCCAGCAAAATATAGAATCCTGTGGCTGTCAAGAGTGTTTCCACTGTGTACAGCAAAGATCACATTAGTGATTTTCCCTTGAAAGAACTCTGAACCTTTATTCCCTAACATAATTTTTCGTAAATGAATTCAGAACATTACGTGAGTCCAGCCATGTTGTATTCCAAGCCAAGACCCTTAAAAATCTGCAATGTTCATGATGCCCAAGTTACATATCTCTGAAACCCATAAGTTTCAAAGCAAACAAGGGAAATAAAAGGGAACAGAAACGATTAATACCTCCCCCATTCGTTCCAGTATTCCATCTACTCGAGATCCAAACTTTTCCCTATAGAACTGTAGCTTATCAACACCTTCTTTTGGAGCAGAGGGGTCAAGAAAGAATGGGTGCCATCTGATCTGCAAACACAAACTAACCATACTTCAAACGAACCTCAAACATAGAAGAAATGGTTCGATCCTCTTTATTTTTCTTTCTCAAACCGAGAGAAAAGTAAGAGAGGAGAAGAGGAGAGAACCTCAAAATCATATTTATCCTTAGATGCAGCTATAGCTTTGTCCAAATTTTTCTTCCCAACATAGCACCATGGGCATACAGTATCTGAGCTGATGTCAATTTTAATGAGCTTCTTCCCACTGCTGCTACTAACCGATTGAGACATGACACTTTGGTTTCTGCTGCCTTTCTATGCAAAGATTTTTAAGTTAAGTTCAATTCCCAAAGTATCAAAACAAGTGTTCAAAAACCTATTGAAACTTCATCAGATGAATAAGACCCATTTGCAGATGATCACTTGTCTTTGGTTACAAAGCACATAAAAGGTGAATTTCATTGGTATCAAAATTTAGATATGCATCCAATGAAAGAAAGAACATGTTCTATTTCTCTCTATAATTCCAACTACGTTCTTGAAGACAAATAATTTGCATCTGCTTCTTATAGAGAACCTCAAACTATTCTAAGTAATCAACGAGTGACAAAAACTCGCATATACGAAATCTTTTTGTAAGAAAGTTTCCAACTTTCAATATCTATAATCCAACAATCAAAACTGAATGCAATAGAATGAAGGAGGGCTTAGCTCAATTTCATCATCGTCCCTCCGACAAATCCCCACTCACAACAGGAAAAGGAAACCGTAATGAAACAGAAAGCCTAAACAAGAGACAGAAAGGTGTACCTGGTTGAAAAAGAAAGAAGGTGATCCTTTGGGGCGAGATAACATCGGCATTGTGAATGGGAACCTGGAAAGGTCTTGGCTTTTCTACCTGATGATGATGACCATGACGATGGCGTTGACATTCTATCTTTGACCATTCACCTAACGCTTTTCCAAATTATAAAAATGGAAACTTGAATCTGAATTGGACATCTTGTCCGGCCCAAAGAATCCAGACAGATGAGTTCAAGGGTCGTCGTGTATGATTCGTATATACGTATACAATGTAATTTTGAAGTATCTCTGAAAGCTATTCTTTAGAAGCCTTTAAGGGCCTAATATATCTAACTCAGCCCGAATGTTTGGTCCGAACTTGAATCCAATTGAATTTTAATCCGATTTGATTTGAAGAAATCAAAAAATTACTATTTATTAATATATAAAAATAATATTATTTTATATAAAAATGTCTTGTAAACTTATTGTAACAGCCTAGACTACCCACATATAGATATTGTCCGCTTTTGTAAGGCCTCAGTTAAAGTTTTCATGGTTTTGCTCTTTCCACTTTTGAAAAAACGTGTATGTGAGTGAAAAGTATTTATATCCTTATAAGGCGTACTTCGTTCTCCTCTCCAACTGATATGAGATCTCACATTCTACCCTCCTTTAAGGTTCGACATTCTCGCTGATACACCGGTTCAGACACTGGCTCTGATACCATTATAACAGTCCTAGACCACTAGCCCAGAGATATGGTTTGCTTTTGTAAGACCCCAGTCAAGCCCTCGCGATTTTATTCTTCCCACTCTTAGAAAAACGCATATGTGAGGGAGAGATATCCATACCGTTATAAGACATACTTTGTTCTCCTCTCCGACTGATATGAGATCTCACATTCTATGATGTTTTAAAAATTGAAACAAAAGTCAAACTTACAAGATATAAGATTTAAAGTTTAAAAAGTTCAATCGGTATTAAATTATCATAAAACTAGTTAAAAATTGAATAAAATTTTGAAAATTTTGAAAAAAATATTTAAAATGTTCATAATTTAAGGTTTAATTGAAAAAAACTGTTAAATAAAAATTAATTATTTTATTTTAATTTGTAAAAACTGATTACTTTTAAAAAATTGAACGGTTAATTAATAAACTAATCAATTTTTAGTAATAATAATTTTTAAAATAAATTGAATTAAAAAATAAAAACTAAATCAAAAAATTAACCAATTTAAGATTTTTGCAGTCGATTAAACCAATTCATTCTTTTAATCATTGGTTTTCTAAAAGAATTGCAAATTGTAATAAAAAATAATGGTACTCTTCCTCTTTGAGTACTTAGGTCCATCCAAGTGTCTTGGAACCGCAACCTCAAGCCTGTTAACACATATCCTCCAAGCATCTCGGCGCAGCATCATCAAACTTGTTTATGTTCAACTTACAAAAGTTCATGCAACTCGAAGGTGATGATGATCCCAAAACATCAGTAATGGGGAAGAACCGATGAAACAACCAACCTGGAATGGCTTAACTAAGTTTAGCTCACTCTAATGGCGTCTCATTGCTCACCTTTTTAAATTGGCATATTTCAGGAAGAGAAGAGTAGATAGTTCCCAAAATTAGATACATTTGGCAGAAACAGTTGTATTTTCCACATTACACAGGTTGCAATACAGAGATAAATCTTATCTGTTTATTCAAATAGAGTATGTGCCATGTTCATGTGATCTTATCTACCTGTTCACATGGCTGATCATCCAGTGTGGCAAGGATATGTTATTACCAGTTCCAACATGAGCTTGACCCTCCTCACTTTGGGTCGTTTCTTGTCTCATCTGCTCATCGAAACTGCAGAAATTTACAGACAAATTCAGTTTAGCATCTGTTTGATGAACTGTTCCTAGTTGATAAAATTCCTGAAAATTGTAGCAACAACTACTAAGATAACTGGGGGATAGCAACATAGTTCGACCCGATCCGACCTGACTCCGACTAACACTTATTATCTTCAATTTGAATCTCGATCAAACCGCCAAAAACCAATGTCATTTTGTGGTGAGAGCTTCAGCCAACTTTTGGATTGGCCTTTCAAGTCTAAAGTTAAGTTAAATTGAATATCGATAAATTAAAAGTTAACTCTTTAACTTCAGATCAGTCTGAGTTGAATCAAGTTTTAATTGTCAACTCTATATATAATTGGCAAATGATACTGATTTATATTCAAAAAAATAATTTAATTATTTAATTTCATATAATTTAGAGAATTAAAATATTTATTATATTTACTTCTTTCTAATTTTTCTAAATAATTCTCTCTTCATTTACAATAAGATTTTAATTCTTACAATAAAACATCATATACTATTTATAGAGCCAACATAAATTCTAGACTCATAAAATTAAAGGTACTTAATCTTAGAAATGAAATAACAAAATGTTATATATGAAAACAAGCACTTTATCATAATTCTTTTTAGATAACTTCGAATCGAGATTTAACTATGAGCAAAATAGAGATGAATCTTACCCCATGGTTAGAGAAGGGAGTGACATCATTGGCTGCTGCGATTGTTGAGTGAAGAAGGATGAGTTTTGGGCATGATTTTGTTGTTCCAACTGTGGATTTGCAACCAGAATTTGCATATTTTTATGAAAGGAAAAGTTTCGTGACCGGTGACGGGTAATTAGTAAATATCAGTGGTCATTGATACCGTAAATGGCAAAAGACCACTTGGTTTTTGTGTTTGATATTCATGATACAATTTAAAAGGCATCATTTACCTGCTTTGTCAATACATTGTTTTGCTCCTGCAAGGCCCTTCCCTGAAACAATCAGATAAGAACATGCTTTGCTCACATGAAACTCATTTCGAATCCAGTATACACGTTATCTTCAACTTTCTCACTAATGAAAGTTCTGATAATTAGACAAGTTGTAATGAAAGTTACCTTTTTCTGCAGCTGGGAAATAGACTCATTGATCAGTTGATTCTGCAAAGTTCATCCAATATATATACTGTGAAGCTTGTCTTTACTCAGAAATAATGTATCTAAAATTCTGTAGAAGAATGTTAGATTCACCTTTCTTGATCTTACTCGCCTTAGGGCGGTATCAATTTGATGCTCCAAGTGTTGGAGCTCCCTAAGACTCATGAGGTCCAAATCTTCTCCGGCATAGTTCCTCAACAAAATCATTGTGAAGTATGTCAGGTCTCTTTTGTTTTTTGTTGTTACTTTAAGCTTTTATGCAAACTTGTGAAAAAGCAAGCGACTTGGCATCAAAGATTGAAGCTTGCTTGTACCTTAGGTTTCTTTGTAGGGCTTCAATTCTAGTCAGGAGCTTAGGTTGTTCCCGCGTCCAGCTTGCCTAAACAAACATGCAGCTCACAGAAACAAAATGGTGAGAAATGTTCAGATCATTTACTTTTAGCAATTTTGAAGATGCAATCTTGTTTCAGTAGAAAAATTTTAAATTTCGGTTACAATTTCACCGTTACAGCGATTTGTCATAATTGCGGATGCATTTCCCAACAATTCAAAACCTTTAGTATAGACTATTTCTTTTCTTAATCTTGTGTGAACCTGGTCACAAAATCATCACTTTGCACTGCTTCTGGATGGGAAGCAGTTTTTGATAAGATTATGATAGTTAAGTACCTGAAGTTCCAAGGTAATAGGAATATGCTGACTCTGAGCCTGTGAATGTCTCTCGTATCTTTCCAGAATATTGTCCATGCTGTTACAGAAGGAAAATTTCTGATGTAAGAGCAACAAGCCCTATATTCACGAAGTTAAAGGTTTTAACATCAATCAAGTATGACAAGAAGAACCAAACAACAAGTATCTTGCAAATGGGGAATTAGAGATCATAAACACAAATGGGTTGAAGTTGTATGTGAGGCATCAAGGTCTGAAACCATTAGTGGATTCTAGAATTGTGGCTACTTTACCTTATAAATAGTGTTTCTAACTCATTTCAATAACTAGAGTTTAATTAATTTCTAAGTTCTATGAAATTCTAAATTGGGTTATTGTTGTGTATGAACTTGGATTAGGCTACACCTGTGTTCATATTGGAGTAATTTCACTTAATCCTTGCATTCATTTAATCTTTACTTCCCTAAGACAAAAGGTACTTTTGACATTTTATGTAGAATAGTCAATTTATTTGGGACCTTGAACTTTTTCCTATGTAAAGATTAGCTCTTTGTCTCTGTGTTTTCATACCAAGACTTCCTTTGTAAATGAAGAGATCTCAAAGGAACTTCTTATTTCCCAATCAAATCTTCTTACACTTAAAAATATGCAAAAGAAAAAAATGAAACTTCAAATTGTTAATTCGTTGTCAGAGATAACCTAAAATCAATAGTTTATTATCTAATTATTTTTCTACTATAAAACTCTAATTGAGATTTATCAGTATTTATTAAATTTGTCCCCTATATAGTAGAATAATATTGAATCAAAAGACGAAGGTATTGTTGAGAAAAAGATGGTTTTTTTCAACATGAAATTAAAATTAGGTTTATGTAATAAAAGAAAGATATAAAGTAATGAAATAGGGATCAATCAGTGAAATAGAAATCACTGGAAAATACTTGATATCAAATTTGATATTGAACAAGAAAGAAGGGATGGAGTGGTTTATGAGTTAATAGAAAAAAAAATTTCTTAATTAATTATTTTCGAACATATATTATTATTATGCCAAACTTTGAGATGAAGAACAAGAAAAGAGAGAAAAATTTGCATTATAAATTAAATATTGATGAGAAAATTAATATGTGGAACGTTAAATCTCACATTTTAAAAGAAAAAAGTGAAATGACATAAAAATTAATGAAAATGATTAATAATCAACTTATAAATTAACTATATATGAATATATAATTTCCTTTAAATCTGAAACAGAGTTATTATTTAAGTCAACCTAAAATTAGAAAATTATAGGATTACCCAATTTTTCAAAAGCTATCGTAGCAAGAAATGAGATAAAAATCTGTATAGATTAAATTTTGATGAGAAAATTAATATGTAGAACATTAAATCTCACGTTTCAAAAGAAAGTAGTGAAACGACTTACAAATTTATAAAAAAAATGTTAATTAATTTATAAATTAACTATTTTTCGAATATGTAGTTCTCTTTAAATCTGAAACAGAGTTATTATTAAGTCAAATCTAAAATGAAAAAATTACAGGATTACCTAATTGTCCAAGAACTATGATTTCTAGCACAATTTGGATCATAAAATTCATAATCACAGCTTGGACTTGGCTTACCTGATTGATGTTAAAGCACTTCCTACTTCTCTCAATTAAAGCAGGACAAAGTCCCACCTGCATAACATATTCTATTCTGCCTTAGGAGATGAATTGGTTACACTGTAACATGATTCCTAGATTATATCTTATTAAAATAACTGGTCTCATCTGTTTCCATCAGGACACCAATTCTAGTTTTGTCTCCAGACAAATGGAGATATGTAGTTTCATTTGCAAAGAAACTTCAATAATGATGGTCTTAAAAATGAGAAGGAAAAAAAAAAGAAAGAAGACAATCTTACTCCTGTATCAGAACTTTTTGACTCTAGATACGGTAAAGCAGCGTAGGATGACTTATTTGATGAGGATGACTCTCTAACTTCTCTATCTATCTTCATTAATTGTAGTTCTTTCTTTTCCACTTTTGAGGTTTCAAGATCTTTACAACTTAGGAGGAACTGCTTCAAAACCAACATTTCAAGTAGAGTTTCTAGTGTTAGAATATATTTTATAGGTTAAAATCAATTGTCGTTTTAGTTTTATTAAAAACAAGCTAATAATATAACCCCTGTTGAGACGCTTATGGTTTACTATTATCGTGATACTGATTAGACTTAAACGCTTTATACCATCAGTGAACTTAATAGTGTAGGCCAGGCCTAAGATTACTAGCAGTAGCTAAGTTCCCACTGCATTCCTTATGTATACACATGTATAGCATATGTATATTATCTCTACATAGTTTGTTCCATTGAAAACTGTATTTTTTAAAGAGATCAGAATTATAGTGAAAACTCTAGCCGTCACCAAAATCTTACGCAATGCTTTTATAATTTGACGATTATGTCTTCAACAAAAAAGTATTTGCGTTGCCTATCACGTAATTAATTCATGATTTTGGCTCCTTACTTCTCTATCTTTTGGAAGGTCCAATACATGCTACTAGTTCTTCCGAGTTTCATATGCCATTCAGTATCATAAGTGGTAGGTTGTACAGACAAAATAGAGAAACCAACTCAAATAAAAGGAAATGCATTATGCTTTTTAATGAAAATGAGAAAAGAAATTATATTAATTAGGATATACAATAGAAGGAATTATGCTATTTTCCAATTTCACGTTCATTACATATAGAATTATCTTTTTTTTCCTATAAGTAATAGGTTAATATTTTTTTTCTTTCGAATTTATCGAAATTATCGAGTTAAGATGATGCAGATCAATTATTTCTTTTCAATATAACTTAAGCACTATCTGATGAAGATAAATCATAATCAATCATTCATCAATATTATCAATCCATTATTCTTACACCATCACAATTAAAGCATTGCATGATAATATATACTAATTCCAATATACCTACTAATTAAAAAAAAAAAATCCTTCTAAGGTTATAGTAAAATTACTACAAGGTAAAATGAATTGGTTTGGAACATGTGTGCTAATGAAAAAGTTGATTTGATAAATCAACATATAAATAAATAATTCATCCTATACAATTATTATGAAGCCTTGAAATTTGACATCTTATGTCACTAGAAACTAAAGAAAACTTGTATAACCGGTGATTGGTGGACATCTATAGCTACTAATAAAAATATAATTTTTTAGAATAAAATATTCTTTATTTAAGAATGATAACCATTAAACTATCACCTAAAGGAATACTAGTTCATGTATGCACTAAAGTTTCTCATTAAAATGGAAAGTTATCAAGCAACTGTATATCTTTAAGGATTCTAATTGTATTATCTAAACTAAATTAGAATTGTTATAATGTTTGCTCAGTAAGAATAACCTTTTTCTCCACTGGTAATCCAAATCCTAGCTGGAGATTATCTAATAAGCTTTTTTTTTTCCTTTCAACATGCATATATGAAATGATACTTTAGTCTATGTATAGATCCATAACAGTTGATTTACTCAATTAAAAAATCTTTAAGTTCTTAAACATGGAAAATTAAGAATGAAAAGGTATGGGCTATGGAGTTTTCATGGAGGACAAACGGTTTAACACTTTGAAACCAAAAACCTATATATGGAACAAGGTCCCTAAGCCGGGATTAGTAGTGGAAGATCTTTGTGGAAAACTTAAATTATAACAACCTAAGATTGGTTTGATCATTGAAGAGGCATTTATGTCCTAGGTCAGGTAGCACCAACAACAATAGATCCCAACAGCTAGGTCGAAAACCAAACACAAAAAGGACACTGCGCCACATGACACAAAGCTCTAGGAACCCTTTGGCTCTAGGTTTCTTCATGGTGAAAGTGTATGTGAGAATGCTCAGTACTTCAAAAACCGGATATTAAACCTCGTGCAATAATTTTCGCTTAAACACAGCAAAAAGGAAGAGAAAATTCCGGTGATTATAGGTTGTATCTTGATATATGTGTATGTAACAATTTCTTTTTTGGTGTCCCCGTACAAGTTAAAAATTATGATGATACAGTAATATCAAAAAGTTTGCAGAGAGTTGCAGACAATGGGTGGGGCAGTATCGATGATTTGTATGGTAATGTTAAGTCTTTGAAAAGCAGTAAAAAAAAAAAAAAAGAGGGACATAAATTCAAAGCAGACATAACCCACCTCAGGAAGTAAATTACAGAAACTAAGAGTCTAAAGGAAAGCAGAAAACATGCAAGAAAATGAAATAAATGAAGGTAGAGACTAGAGAAGGTAGAAAGAGAAACAGGTGTGAAGTTGTAAAACCTTAAATCGCTGGAGTACTCAAAGAGCTTTCCTTTGCTTGAGAAGACGATCAAAGCAACATCAGCATCACAAAGAATTGAGATCTCCTTAGCTTTCTTTAACAGACCAGTCCTTCTCTTAGAGAAAGTCACTTGCCTGCTAATCTTGTTCTCGATCCGCTTCAACTGAACCCTACCTCTCCCCATTCCCAACTCTTCTGTTCTTTTTTGCTTTGTATAAAATCTATATCAAGTAAAGAAAGCTCTCAGACCAAATTCAAGAAACCCCCTCAAGCTAAATTTGTTGTCTCATTTAGAGAAAAAGAAGAGAAACCCACAAGAGGAAAGATTAAAAAAATGATAATAAACTTAAGAGTTCGTACTTCTTATGTAGTAAGTAATCATGGGCAAGTTTCCATTTTTGTGTTCTTGTTATTATACGAAAGGAAAAGGGTTTTGTGTATGTGTATAAGAAAAAGGAAAAAAGAAGAAAAGAAGAAAAAGAAAAGAATAGGAATGGAGTAGTAGCAATTCAGGTTCGCTAGCTTTCCTTCTTTTTTTTTTTTGTGTGTGTGGGTGGTCTAATAATGGTGGAATGGGGCTGGAGATTTTTAAGAATCTAAAGACACGAGTACTTGTGAAGTTATGTGCTGTCGAGTTGCCATTGGAGGTGTGTACGAGAATTTGGTCACTGTCTCATTTAGAGCCACAGGTTCGGAGAAGAGATGTTTGTTCGTACAGAACCTGCATGTTCTTGGCTTGGCTTTTCTTTTCAGGTCTTATATTTGATTTGTACTGACGGCGCTGCTCCACCTGCTTTACTATACAGTTTGCTGGGGCTATTTTTGTGTTAATGCTCTTCTCCCATTTTGTTTTAAGCAAAGAACCATTAAGATAAAGACAAAAGCTTTAATGTCATTTAAAATTTTTTAAATAATAAAAGTAAAGATATAAAGCTGTCAATTTCATGTCATTAAAATTTTTTCTATAATTTTTTATTTTTAGCAAAACTCACTTTTTAATCTAATTCTTAAAATTGAATCGAATTAATTAAACATAATATAAATTAATAATTTATTATAATTATTTTAAATTATTAATCTAACCCTAGTTTTATTAATTTGAGTTGAGTTTAAAAGTTATGATAAGTTATTATATTAGTGATATTTTATTAATCTATATTTGATATTCATATTACAAGTGTTATATAGTTATTTTTTAATTAAATTTAAGAAAAAGAGGTTTTATGAAAAATTTAAAAATTAGAAAGAAATTTTTAAATAATTTTGAAAATTAAGAAATTTTTCTAAAGTATATCTTTTGTACTAATAATAATAAATAATAGCTAACTAATCTATCCATATTTGATGACTCATGGAGACAATAAAAAGATACAATCATATATTTTTATTATTTAAAAATTTTTCATTTTTATAATTTTAAATAAATTTCATTGATATGCTCAATAGTATTCCCAACAAAAAGAATATTAAAAATAATTATGATATGTGAAAAGTAATTTAAAAATATATACAATTTTTATTACCATTCTTGAATTGGTTATGGATTTTATTAGATTAAATGATGATTTTTCAGGATAAAAGGAATATATTCTAAAATTTAAAGTTAAATACATCAAAAACATCATTGATTTTTTTTTAATCAAAGTAGTAAGGAATAAATGTATGATGTGCTTTTTATTCCGAGTTTATGAAATACAAGTATCTTAGGAACTCTGGAAATTCATATTAACCTATCCTTGCTATTTTAAAAAAAATATAATTACTAGGTAATTGATTAGTAGCATTATAAATTATAATTGTTTTGAGCTATAAAGAATCTAAATAGAGATTATACAAGGAGACAATATAAGGGATATCAACAGACCAGTCTCTTTAATTTTTTTAAAATTAAAGTATAAAATAATGTCTCTTTTTAATTAGGTCATATCGATTCATCGTTTTGTTTATAAGAGTTGAGTTTTAGCTCATAGATCGACATTATAATCCATAGATAATGTTCTATGTTGAAAAAAAATCTACCGAAGTCGTAAATACTAGAAGAAAAACTCAATTTAGATAATATCGTCTATTCCTCATATATTGATATTTATTTTAAAAATATATATTCTAAAATTTTGTGGTCCCGAAAGTACTATGCAAACTAAAGGAGAGTTTTATTTTATGGGATAGAGTTGGTATCTTAAATACCAAATACATGGGGACCATTCTGCCAATCGGCCCCCTAGAAATAAGGTATTTATTATAGAATTAAGTTGTACAAATCTTTACCTATTTTCATGGGGACCATTTGTACAAAACCTCAGAAAACCAAGAAATTCAAAATAAAGGAAAGAAGTAAAATAACAATGCATCGATTGTAGGCCTATTTTAATTAATATTAATGTATAATTAACAAAATTATATAGCTAAGGGGCATACTTCTCGATAACATATTAAATCTTGTCCTTAAAAAGAAGGTGATTCCAATAATCTAATTTTAATATAAAGGAGAAGTCTTAAAGGGTGGTGTATTATTTTTAAAATTTTCACATATACTCAAAATATAAAATTTTTAAAAATACGTATTTTTCAATTAGGTAAAATATATATTTTCCTTTAATTAGATTTATTTGTGAAACTTAATTATAAAAGTGATCCTATTTTATGTCTATATCTATAATTACATTTTCATAACTCATAAATGTTAAATATGAGATATTCCACATTCAACTGTATATTGTCGACTTTAACATAAAGGGAAAACCTACATATTAGGAAGAATCACCATGCTATTGTATATGCTACAAGTTGCCAACTTGTTTGCAATAATCAAATTGTACCATTCATACTCTTTTATATCCTAATATAACTTTTGCAAGCGAATGGTTTCAATCCTAAAATAGTGGAATATGAATCGATTTTGTTCTAATGATTAAAAAAATATACATATCTTGAACGAGCCCTAAATTGATAAAACTAGTCTAACCTTTTAACGTGACATATTAAATATTCCAATTTGATAAATTACAATCCAGTTTATTTAAAAAGAACGATGATTGGTTATAAGTGAAAATAAATTAAAAATATAAATATTATTTGAATCGGGTGTATATCATATATTTTATCTAAGTGCACTTGAAATATCATAATTACACGCTAACAATATAAGAAAAATAAATATACGTTCTTACTTGATCGAAAATCTTACCAATTAATTAGCTACTATGGATTAGATTTGAGATTGACCAATTTCATATTCAAAACTAAATTTAACAGGTTGAATTCAAAATATAAAGTACAAATTAAATTAAAACTATGGTATTCGATACGAAGACTTAGGTTAAAAAAAATTTACACAAAGTTTAGAGATATGATTATTCCATCATTAAAATCCCTCCTTTTTATTAAATAAAGGTAGGTGGGAATGAAAGCATAAATGTAGACTTTTCCCAACTTTGGTATGGATGTCATTTTCTTAGACACTGCACCTCCCGTACGGACATGCCTTGAATGCATATATATTACAAAATAAAAATAAAAAGAATATGAGATCGATAGGTTCCTGAATTTAATTCTAATAAACAAAGAAAAGCACCCGAGAAAAATGGGATTCTTGAACTCATTATGGAAGCTTCATGATCAATCTTAATGGCCGAAATGGGTGAGAAAGATTCTTAGCTTTTGCATTAATGTGGATGTTGTGTATTCATAATTCTTATAAACTCCACTCTGTTACCACTTTTTCCGTCCATTCAATACAATCGATAGAGTTCATAGATATCAACTAGTTATAAAGATTTGTTGCTTTTATTTGTTTATTCATTTGTGTTTTCCTTTAGAATATATGGCCTCAATTGAGCTTTATCGTATGAGCAACCCTATATATTCGACACGAATAGTTCCATTTTTTTACGGAGATAGTTTCAATTTCTGTTTTACCATATAATTAGAAGGGATGATAGTTAAGAGTTCTTAATAAAATTATTTTTAAAATATTTTATTAATATAATTAACGGAACATTTTTTTAAATGTCAAACAGGTGACTGATTTTAAATACATAATTTAATTTATTTATTATAAGAAACTAAAAAATATATTAACAAAAGCACAGAGTTATATAATTCTTTTTAAATATTAATATTTACATATTTCATTAATTATATTGAATTGAATTATTCAATTATTAAAAATTTAAATACTTAAGTAAAAATTTTAAGAGATGGGATACTAAAATTAAAATTTTTTAAATAATAATATTCTTTAATTTATTGTTATTTATTATATGTATAAAATTTACTTCACAACAGTGTTATGTTAGCCCTAATAATTTGTGCGAAGATCCAATCTGGTTATTAAATTAATAAATTTTCTTTAAGGAAACATACGTAGAAGCAACACTTCTCACCCTTTTCAATGCATAGAAAAGTGAGGAATCCATCACTCCCTAGGTCTAGGGGATTAGGTGTGTGACATTTCAGGCACAACACGATCAAATGGCAAGGTTTGAGGGAACTTAGGTTTTGATTTTGATTATCCCCACCTACACACACAGGTTTATAAAATTATAAGGTTACTAAGAGAGTAACATTAAAATGGTACGACTGGATTTTTGTAATATTGTACGTTTGTTGTCACGTTCTAACACAACTCCCAATGTTTTAATTTGCAATACAATTTCTGTGACAACCTTAATCTAACCCAGAAACAAAGAGCTCATACTCCTATATTTTGCACCTGTCAATCGATTGTTCTTGTGCGTGGGGATCAATACTATGATTGTTTCGATAGAAAATAACGAAAGGAAGATCGAAAAATGAGCTTTTTAAGGAGTGATTTCAGTAATAAAATTAGTCTAATGAATCTTGAATCACTTCATCTTCTCAGGATTTTGTGTTAAATGAGATCAGTTCCCTTACTATTATTGGTTATTATGGGTCGGCCCTTTAAGAGAGGGTCGAGTTGATAGAGCAGGAGATATGGGATTAAAAAGTCATGTATTAAAAGTTCCTTATCTATATTTTTTTAATCAAACCTGTCGTACAGAGTTTACTTAGTGCGAAATATCCGATTGATGTTATTTGCGAACTATTGCGTTAATTTAAAATTTTACCTAGTACGTATTCAAAAGATATCAACTATGAATTCTTCTTTTTTTAAAAAAAATTATGGCTCATATAACTTAAATTTGTTGTTTGATAATTAAAATATTAATATAAATTATTATTTACACTTAAAAATTTGCACTTGTGCTTAAATATATTATTAAAAATTCACAAGTAAAATAATTCCGTATGAAAATAAATGAAAGATAAAATAAATTATATACAAAAATAAGATTATATATATATATATATATAATTAGATATACCTGAATTGTTATTAATTCTCTTTCATCAAGAAAGACTACTGAGTTAAGTTGCCGTCAGAGGCCCATTAGCTCAGTTGGTTAGAGCGTCGTGCTAATAACGCGAAGGTCGCAGGTTCGAGACCTGCATGGGCCAATTCTTGTTTTTCTTTTGTGTCCTAAGCACTTGGGCCCATTTTGGCAACTCTCTTACGACCCCAAGTTTAGCATCTTCTTTTGTTGTCTAACTAAGCTTTCAAGATTTGTCAGAAGAACCTAAGTTGAATTGGCTTACCAAGACTCGATTTTCCTACACTTTGTATTAGTTCTCTCAACTAAGTCATTATCATTTTACGATTTCACTTAATTTAAGTTTGAATTTAATAAAATTTTTAACGATTAATCATAACAAATTAATCAATTCTAACTCTTTTCATCATATTGTCAAGAGATTAAAATAAGTTTCGTTGGGATAATTGTGGCTAAGTGTTAATAATGACTACGTATTTTCTTTTTCTTATTCTTAATTTGTTATCACATATATATGTAAAGAAATGAAAAATGTTAAAATTCTGACTTTATTAGGTAGATATAAATAATGATTTACTACACAAATTCACACACTCAAAGTGTAGCCCCCACTATAGAATTGATTATTGGGATCACCAAAGGATGTTGTTTGGTGTTGCATGGCCATCTTGTTGCCGTTAGTCGCATGATAATCTGCACCGCCGTGCTGCTGCTCAACGTCTAGGTTCCACAGGCCCCCGTATAGTACATCATCCTCCGTGAAGTCTGCCCAAGGAGCAACATTTTGAGACATCACAGGCAGGTATTGATCCCCGAAAATGGGGTACATCAAAGACATCTCTTGCATTCCAGGTTGTTCCTGAACATTGACATCGACCCTTTTAATGTCTCCTTCTGATTCTTGATTCTCTGGGTTTTGTTTCAGACGTGAGCCTCCTTTTCGTTTTTCTTGTTTCTTTGGGGACTTGTCTTTGTTCTTGAAATGAGTTCTCCAATAGTTCTTTATCTCATTGTCTGTTCTTCCTGGTAAGTATCTAGCAATAGTCGACCACCTGCACAAAGATCATTCCAATGACCTTTAGCTATGCTATTATAGTTTTATAAGTGAAATTATAGTTAAGGTTCAGAAGTCAACGAGTAAAGTAAAATTCGATCGAGCTGAACCTCAAATTCTAGTTCTAATTTTGATCGAGTTTGAACCGAACTTGAGCTTATAAAAAAGAAGGAAAAGGGTGGAGCGAGATGGATTTTACTTGTTACCCCAAAGAGCATGGAGCTCAATAATGATGCCTTCCTCTTGAGACGTGATTTGACCTCTCTTGAGTCCAGGTCTAAGGTAATTTACCCACCTGAGTCTGCAACTCTTGCCACTTCTACTCAGGCCTGTCGATTCCAACAATGGTTTAAGGAACTTAAACATGGTAAGTGATGCTAAAACATCAGATGCTTTAAGCATTTCCTTAGCTTAACAATCAAAAGTTACAGTAGTAGTTAAATCACCTGAACACCTTGCAACAGAACTCCATCTTCCTTCTCCATGCAACTTCATATATTCACTAAGCAACTTGTCCTCTTCAGGAGTCCAAGGACCCTTTCTCAACCCTTTATCAGAAGCTCCCCAA
Organism: Erythroxylum echinodendron; assembly: GCA_027575705.1. Lineage (NCBI taxonomy): Eukaryota > Viridiplantae > Streptophyta > Magnoliopsida > Malpighiales > Erythroxylaceae > Erythroxylum > Erythroxylum echinodendron. The sequence continues at coordinate 28,962,645 of JANZXR010000001.1, read as the reverse complement.
CCCACCATGGTCTGTAACCGATCCTTTGCTCTCTTGATATTTACAAAGTAATCTTTCTTTCTCGCTATATATAGAAAACGGTTGATCTGTCACATTCATTTACGTCCCGAGTACATGTAATAATTTGTAAATTACGTATTCTACAAGTAACGAGTCGGAATCTAACTCACTACTCTCTCAGGCTCATCCTAGCTAGATTTTCAGTCAAAGTGTTGGTCCATGGTGCTAACCAGCTCAAATCTTTCTTAGCCAGTTATTATAAACCAAGTGTTAATACTGCATCTAAGTTGGAAGTACTACCTTATGATTACTTGCATAAAAAACAGTTTAATTGGTTTATCTAGCTTATGTTCTTACACGCGTTCCTGTAAACTCGAGCAAAGACAAATTGAGACGACGCACGTTTGTTGTCCATGCCGGAAGAAGAAAGATTTACAGTTAAATTCGAAAAGTATAGTTTTAGGTTAGTGGGGGGTTCTTGTTCCCTTGAAAGCGGCTTATCTTCCAACGATAATAAACCACCTCAAAAGACACAAATTCCTTAAAAGGAATGCTTTAACATAGTTTAATTGCTAATGAGTCTTATTTTATGAGCATAAATGAACCTTCTAGGATGCCATTTAGAGTAATGAGAGTCTTAAATTAATATATGTAATTAAGGCGTGATTTGGATGAGTCACCTTGGCAATATGTGGCTCTTGTTCATGACTATGAGTAGCCATTTTGGAATGTTGCATCATCTGTTTGATTTTTATTTTTTAATCCATCATTAGTTTGATTGTTTACACTTAAAATGGTATTTTAAGATTAAGCCCGTTAGGCTAGAATGAAATTAATGAGTCATATTTCAATTAATTGAAATTTAAGTTAATTTTAATTTTAGAGTTTCGAAGTAAGTTTTTATTTAAATTAAGTTAATTTTAATTTTAGAGTTTTGAAATAAGTTTTTATTTTAACAATTTAGCTAAAATAATAATGTCATTTTAGTCATTTCCAACAAAATGATATTATTTTATTCAGCCGTTTTAAGATATAATTTAAGACATAACTCAATTCATTAATTACTATTTATATCCTAAATTGCAATTCTTAGAATTTCTTTTATATCAATAAAATCTGTAGTTTTTATCTTTTAGACCCTAATCATGCATTTTAAATATTTCATTTGATGACTCAATATTTTTTTCATAAATAAAATTCAAGTAATATTGCAATTTTATTTTGATATTTTATTGAATTCTTGTAAATTTAAAGATTGTTATTTATTTTTATAGTATTATTTATCTATAACATAACTCTTTCAATTATATTCCGTTAATTTTTTATTTATATTTTAACACAAACATTATATTATAACTTAAAAAATGTAATACTATATTGTTATGAATGAAAAAAAATATAATTTTTAGTTGTATTAATTTTTATATATTTTTTATAAAAATTAATACAACTAAACAAAGAGTAATTAATAATTTTTAAAGCATTAATCGCAATATATTTAACCCCATTTAGGGTTGATGTGACATCAAAAAGAGACAAATGCTTTGTGGATCTTTCTAGTTTTAGTCTTGTCATTCCAAAAACTAAGATTATATATATCACGAGGCAATAAAAAATACTTGGAAAGGTACTTACATGTACCTTACATGAAATCTCTTTGAATTGTTGGCAATATTTTACCTAATTCACTTATACATTCTGAACCATCCATGTGTTCTTAGTGACTTAAGATATTTAGACTTATGCTTCTTAGATCCTAACATTCAATGAACTCCAAAAAGGGTTAGAAGAAAAGGTAAGATTACTATCTTTTTTTAAGAGATCTAGAAGGATTAAAGATAGATAAGATTTCGATTTCGTTTCATCCAAATTGATTAAATAACACTCTTAAACTCAATATTAAATTTAATTAATTTAGGCTAAGGTTGAACTTTTCAAACAAGTAAATATTGGTATTCATAAACATTTGGAGTCAAAATGCCCAATTATGGCCTTCTTCTTTATAGGTCTCCAAGCACTAGCTCTCTAAGAGTTTGTAATTAGTTTGCTATATCATTGGTATCCTTAGCAAAAAAGTCGAGGTTTGGTTTGACACAACTCGACTTAAAGGATAATATTCAATTTAATTGGATTATGTGTTTAGACCTAAAATGCATCAAATCCAAGTATAGGAGTAATTGACTCGACTTAGGTTGAACCCAAATTTTTATTCATCTTATTATTCAACATGATAGAATTTTTTGGGTCAATTCGAAATTCACTAGAATTAAGACTTTTTAGATTAATTAAAAGTTAAATTGCAATCACACTTCAACTTATTTTTTGAAGACGTAAATATATTCAAATCTATTAATTAAATTCACGATGGCAAGGACAGCAATGAGTCAGGTTAGGTCATGCCTAAATTTAATTTTACAATTTTTGCCCAATTTGAACAACCTAAAACTTGATAGTGTTAATTTGTCTCAGTCTGATTTTTTATTTTAAACAAAAAAATAAAAATATCTTTTTTACTAAATAATGTCATTTTTTATAATTGTCGAGCTTTAGGGTCAGACCAGATTTGAGTAGCCCAAGTTTAAACCCAATTTAAGGCCATCAAAAAGGACTTGACCTATTGAATCTGAATTGGACCGGACCGGGCTGATTACCTAATCCACATGATAGAGCTCATTTTTTACAAGACTTGACCTAAGCGACCCATTAACATCCCTAATTATATCTACGTAAGTTCACAGCTAGATCGACTACTCCGAGAGCCCTCATCCATAAACTAATTATTGGCACAAATAACATAAAAAATGTAACCAATGTCTATCACCGTTGAATAAATTTCTTGGGCTTGAGTTGGATTAAACGCACAGAATGTATTTGCACCGTAAACGTCCTCAATTGTCCAAAACTGACGCCTGACTGTAATTGTAATTGTAAGACACAAATACGCGACAGATGAACGGATAGAAAAGAATGAAAATCAAGAAGCAGAAATGACAAGAAATAAGAAGAAACTCAACTTCTGTCAACCCCTGAAACAGAAACCCCATTGTTGGACATGATTGTGCTTGTTCAGGACTCCATTAGTACACTAAAAGCTTGGAACTTCAAAAGTGGAATAAGGGAAGCAAGTTTCGCAATCTTCGTTCAGTGACAATGGCTTTCTGTTTATCATATAATTAACACAGCTTTCCTCTCGCCATGATCCGATAAAAGAAGCGAAAATCCAGCATCTTCCTTCCCATGGTCGCTGGAGAGACTCGACACGAATTTTGACCCGAACAATCGCCCGATCCGACGTGGCCAGACTCGAACCTACTTGATTTTGCTCAACCCGACCCGCGACCCATTCTTTTTCTGCTGGTTCAGGTAAATGCAACCAGCTTTCCATCTACCCGCCCAACCCTTCCCACAAGTTGGGTCGGATTAGACCGCGCAACTTTAATCAAAATTGTCCCGAAACTCATCAACATGCGTCAAATCCAATTTGCAGCAGATATTTTTTTTGCCACCTCTAATTTTAGTTCAATATAAAAAAGAATTCAAATATCATTTGCTCTTGCCATTACTGTAGTCAAGAACACTAATCTAAAGCCCAAAAGACTACATGTTAAGATGGGTCGATGCTCAAAATCAGAGTTCTAACCCAAAAAATCTCGAAAACCCTTGAGCGCACTTTAGCAAAATTCTACCTAGAATTTAGGGTTTAATGCTTGTTGAAACATGGTAGTGGGCGTCTGACTTTGATATATAGCACCACCCTTCTTTGTTCGTGTCTGTTGCACGAACTCTGAGGCCTCAAAAAGTGGGAAAAGAAAAAGATCTCCCAAAGAAACCCGCCATAAGCGTGTCATTGCTAAACGGCGAGGGAAGTTGGAGATAGTGGGCTTTTTGCAAAAGAGGATTAGTTTGTGCATGAAAGCATTAGAAACAATGGCTGAGGATCTTGCTGATTTCAAAATCATTAAGGAAGGGGCGGCTGAGATTCTCATGCACGCCAAAAATGAAGTCTTTTACAACAAAACCCAGGTGCCAAAAAGTTTTCTTTTTGTTGGTTTCTGTACTTGTTCATTCTTTGGGTGTGGAAGTAGTGAGGCTTCGGAGATGGGTTTTTCGTTTTCTTTGTTTGGATACATTGAGGATGATGAAAGAGAGTTGCTACTTTTTGCTACAGACCAGTGTAAGAGTTGGGTTTTCGGACTTATTTGCTGCAGTTGAACATGGCTTGCTTTTGCTGGTGTTTAATTTTAAGCATCTTGTTGTAAGCTTGAATTGTTTGGCCTGGCGAGCGTTGGATTATAGATTTTGATACCGGATGAAATCTATTTTCGAGAAGATATTTGCATGAAAAATTTTCACACAAGTGAAAAAACTTCAAACCTTTGGTTGATGATGCCGAACAGCCTAAGAGCCGCATGTCGGAAGTTCGAGCTCTTGAGAAATCTCAATTTACTATTATGCACTAATGTGGATGTGTTTTGCATAATTTGGTTGTGAATCCTTTGACATGTTCTAATCTAGAAAATTTGGACCTGTGATTTGTTTGTTCAATAATTTTGGTGTTGCTTTCTTGAATTCTTCATGGTTGAAACTTGTACATGTTCTTGAGTTTGTGTGAGAAGCTTGGCTTCAACAAAGAAATTGTTCTTGTTGTCTGATAATATAGTTCTTTATTGTTGGTTGGGCTTAAATTTAACATGTGTTATGGCTCTTATTTATACATTTTTAATGTGCTACGTGGAAATAACAAATACTTCCATCATATTTTAATTGCAATATGGAGAGTATAAGAGGTATTTTCATAATTGGGGAGAAGTACATGTCAGAAAATTTTCAGCAATAACTGTGCATACTTTATCAATTGTAGAAATTGAAACTGCTTATGAATGCTGCAACTAAAAGTGGGGAACTTGAAATTCAGTTTGCTGCAGGACATACCGTCATAAAGTTTCTGAGAGTGTACTCAATCTCAATCTTTTGTTTTGTTACATTAAAAGTATTTTCTTTTGAAAAATTCTGAGACCTATTAATGAATTAACTCATGTGATCACGTATCTATTCATCAAGGTAGTCAAAAGCAGTTCTTACATTGCCCCTAGATATCAGGTTTTTTTATGTGTTTTACATAAGACTGCACTCCATTTAATTTTTCATTCAAGTGTCGCGGGGATTTGTTGCCAATCTTCAATGATTTTTTCTTAAATAACAGTTGTTTCCTTGTGTATTAAGTGATTCTTCATAATGGAATTCTATAATGGTCAGGTAAACAACCGAGACATGTCTATTGCTGTCATGAGGACGTTTATATCCAAGAGGAAAGAGGAACATGAAGCCATGCTCTCCAAAAGGGCACATTCAACTCAAAAAGTTTCAAAGAAGGATGCTTCTGGATCCAGTTTGGAAAAAGCATCAAGTGATTTTCTTGTGAATGGCAAATCCGACAGAGAATGGGAAGTGCCAGAAGAGGTATCTCGGGATGTACCTTGTGATATATCAGATGAGCCAATGAAGACTACAGATGTGAAAGTTAGAAAGGAGCTTAAGCCTCCAAGAGTCCTTGAGGTCTCTCTCTCTCTCTCCCCCCCTGGATTTGCAAGCACATTCGCACACACAGTCATACTTGCATGCTTAGACACATAAATAGGCGTGCAGTCAATGAAGATAGATCACTATTTGTTTTCCTATGCACTTTCATTGTCAAATTCCTGTAATTGGTTTTCTCAAAGAATTATCAACATATATAGTTTTTAGATAGTACAATATAGCTTGTAATTGCCTCATTCTGGACGCCAGGCGTTATCAGCTTCTGGGCTAAGAGCTCTGAGATATGCTCATGAAGTGGAGGGGATCGGTCAAGTTGTGGCCTTAGACAATGACCCAGGTGATTATATTGTTATGCCATTGCCTGTTACTTTCTAAAAGGATATCTGTTAACACATACATATTATGCTTTTCGTGTGCAAAATTCTAATAAATAACATAAGGAGTGGTATTTGGCCTGCGTGGCACATATCCATATTTAAAATGCAGAGTCATTATCTGTTATTTAGATGAAACGTAATTCAGCAAAATTATTCCACTGGTTTTGTTCTGCAGTCTCAGTTGAAGCTTGCAGGAGAAACATCAAGTTCAATGGTTCAATAGCAATTTCAAAGGTGGAATCTCATCGGGTTGATGCTCGTGTGTACATGCTTTCCCACCCAAAAGAATTTGATGTGGTATGTGACTTTTACTGTGTGCTGAATTTATTTTCTTTAAAAAATGGTTTATTTGGATTTAAATAGGTTGTATATTTCCTAAAATTCTTAAGTAGCAGGATTGATCTCTGGCGATATCTGCAACAACATAAGATTTGTTTGGTTATTTTCTTTCTTCCAGACTGCTTGAACTCGCTCCATACCTACAGCGTTATGGTGAAATAACATTTGATCTGCTAATGCCCGGCTTTATGATTAGTAAGGAGCTTCATCTCACTCTGTTCTTGGTTGATATTTTTTCAGGTTGACCTTGATCCTTATGGGTCGCCTTCTGTGTTTTTGGACTCTGCTGTTCAATCTGTTGTTGATGGTGGCATTCTGATGTGTACAGCAACTGATATGGCAGTGCTTTGTGGAGGTAATGGCGAGGTTTGCTATTCCAAGTAAGAGGATATGCCCTTGACCTTTATTCTTCTACAGTGATTCCAGATTAGTAGCTTATCTTTTGGTGTTAACTTCGTGGAATCAGGTATGGCTCGTACCCATTGAGAGGAAAATATTGTCATGAAATGGCTCTTAGGATCCTCCTTGGCAGTATTGAGGTACTTCTATGTTCTTGAAAAACCAATGAAGAAGTCATGGATTTCAACCTTGATGAGGATCAATGTATCACATAACTATCAAGAATAAAAATTTATAGTTAAACTAACACCTCTACATAAAGTCCAATTTCATTTCAGTTTCTTCAACTCCTGTATTCTTGTAGGATTTACCTGACAGGGTTGCAGGATGATTCTCATGTTCCATCATTTCCTCATAAAAAGATTGTTGAACAAGTATTTATCTCTTTTTCTTGTTCATTTTTGTGTGCAGAGCCATGCAAATAGATACAAGCGCTATATTGTTCCTGTTCTATCTGTCCAAATGGATTTCTATGTTCGTGTTTTTGTTCGCATCTATACGTAGGTGACTTCTGGTCTGAATTGTATGTGAGCTTGTGCATATTATTGGAAGATGGTGCTTTCTTTAGATGTTTACTGAAACTTGAAAGTTATTTGGTTCCAGATCTGCAAGTGCAATGAAAAACACCCCACTTAAGCTTTCATACGTGTATCAGTGCACTGGTTGTGATTCTTTTCATCTTCAGCCTATTGGAAGGACTATCTCCAAGGTATTTGTTGCCATTATTTTCTGCAACTAGTTCTTTATATATTGGCATGCCCTTATGGTTTGAAAAAAATGAATTTTTAATAGTCTGCAATTACTTGGGACCACATTCCAAGTCTGTGACTCTGCGCTATGAGACCTTCTTTTGAAGAGCATATGATTTGGACATTTTGCGGATTACAGAGAGAAGAAAAAAAATTTAAGGCCGAGGGAACTTCTGTAGGATATGATTCTTCTTTTATCCAATGGCTTATCTATATCTACAATTTGCAGTCCAAGTTTTATTTCTGAAAATTTTCATCTTTTTGTTCGTTGAGGTTCTCGTGTTCTTAAACTTCAAGTTATCTACACACACAGTCATTTTGGTAGAAGTTATGCAACATGACCATATAGCTTGGCAGTTTCAAGTTATCCGTTTACTTTTTCCTTTCTGGGATTAAAATGAATGAAAATTTTGTTGTTTTATCCGCTGTGTGTTCTAATTCAGACTGGCTTTTGCACTTACAACTTTTTTAGTAAACTTTTTGTACAGGGTAGAAGCATCTTGATTTTTCTGTATTTGTTGAACATTTAACCTGGTAACCAAGCAAATTTGTATTTGGTGATTGATTTAGAATTATATTTATAGTCTGGTAAAAATGCAGCATAAAAGCATTTGGAAGTAATCAACTTACTTCCATATCGTATCACAACTTTGTTTTCTTACCTGCATTCTGATGTGAAAAATGTGATGATGATTTGTCCTCTGGTTTACCTTTCAGAATAACAGCGTAAGATATCTACCTGGGTTTGGTCCTGTGGTTCCTCAAGAGTGCAACGACTGTGGGAAGAAATTCAACATGGGAGGGCCTATATGGTCTGCCCCAATTCATGATCAAGAATGGGTGACTTCCATATTAGAAAATGTGAAATCTATGAAGGATAGTTATCCTGCCTATGATCGCATCTCAGCTGTGCTCACAACAATATCTGAGGTATTTTCTTATACTTTGCTTTGTCGGCTGAAAGTTCAGTTCCTTGGCCTTTTACAAAATATTGGCTTTGGCCAATCCAAATCAAAAGATGAAGGAAAAAGATTACAAAGTTATGTTTGATTGACGGGGCAGAACAGCCTGAATATTGACTTCTGGATTTTGTCTATGAAAATATAATTCCAGTCTCACTAATGAATTACACACTAAACTTTATCTTCTTATTAGTTCCATGCTTTCGTTGATGCAGGAACTGCCTGATGTACCACTCTTTCTGAGTTTGCACAACCTTTGTGCTACACTAAAATGCACTTCCCCTTCGGCAGTAATTTTCCGATCTGCTGTGATAAATGCCGGTTACCGTATATCTGGATCCCATGTTAATCCATTAGGGCTTAAATCAGACGCTCCAATGCATGTCATTTGGGATATTATGAGATGCTGGGTAAAGAGTCATCCCCTCACTTTTTCATTTATTTTTTGTTATTTTTCTTTCCATAAAAACAAATAAATTCTTGGAGTAAAAATTCCTTCCATTGTTTGAAAATTTCTCGAAACTGTTTTCTCCTGCAGCCAATGTATTTTGAATTATCAGGTATATGATTGTTTTCATGTAGGTCAAAAATCATCCAGTAAAAGCTCAAGCACCTGATCAGCCAGGAAGCGTGATACTTGCCAAAGAACCAATTCTACAGGTACATCACACCTCCTTAGTTTCTTCAATTTTTTTCTTTGAAATTGGTTATTGCCACTTGGTGGAAAGTGGAAAACATGAGCCGCTGGCATCTCCACACGTGTACAGTAATTTGTGTTATCCTAATGAGTGGCTTGTTCTCTTTCTGCCTTCTTGTGAGCAGGCAAATTTTGCTCGTGCCGTTGCTTCTCTTAGCAAAGCACAAGCCAAGAAGGTTGCACGTTTCCTTCCAAATCCTGAAAGACACTGGGGACCGAAACTAAGGGCAGGTCGTCAAATTACAGACAAGCACATTTCTCTTTTGGGGCCGGAAGTGGTAAATGGGCATCTTAGCCACGAAAATGGTGAAGAACCTGACGCCAAACGCCAAAAGACACAGGATACAGCAAATCTTACTTCAACTTCATAGTCACCGGACTTGTTTCTCACCAATTCTTCTTTAGTCTCCTTCATGCTTAAGAGGTTCTGCATAGCTTGCAAAGATCAGCCAAATGTCATCGCTGTCAAATCCAGATTCAGGTATATCTAGAAGCAAAGTTTCGGCCAACCAGTTTTGAGTTACGGAAGATGGTACTTTTCTTATTGAAATGTGATTAACTATGCAAATACAAGTCGATCATTTTCATTTATCAGAATCTTTTGTATATCGCCCGTCGACATGATGAATGTGTCGTGAAGCTGATTATTTACACATCTTCTATCCATTGTGAAGAACATTGTGAAACTGAAGTTGTAATATTGTTTTGTCTCAGTTTGATTTCCTTGAAAGAGTCGAAGCAAAGAGTTTAAACTTCATTTGTGATTACCATTTCGGCTTATAAGTGGTGGGTTGTGAAGAGAATAGTTTTGGTGTCATTTTCATTGTACTCAGAAGCCAACGTGGTGCAAGTGCAAACCAAGTTGAGATAAAAACTTTTAGAAAACAGTATCTCACTGTAATCATAAAAGGGTTTTGGAAATCACTCCCAAGAGACTCAGAATCACTCGAAAGACAATTGATATGGGTTTTAAAAGGACAACTTCCTTTCATTACTGCAATTTGGGGCTTATGTAGCCATTACAACTTGATAATTCCTACAAATAAGCAACTTAACAAATGTGGAACTTTAACTTCTAACTACGCGGGATGTTTCCACTAAAACATGACATAGTCAAGAGTCACCCACCACAAGCAATTCCAATAAGCAAGGGAAATAACAGACCAGAGGATGTGTGGCTTCATGCATGGTCACGTGCAGTGACACTTTCAAAATGCATCAATACCTTCCCCACTGAAACTCGACTCCGGCAAGTTTTGTGAAATTGAGACGTCGAATCTCGTGAGCCTGTTACCACACAGCTTCAGAAATTGGCTTTTTGGCCCAACGGACTAAGAACTTCTTGTATCCCCCCTCTCCTTGTAGATACAAACTGATGGTCAAGTATGGCATCCACATTGTCGCGATTTGAAGGGGTTACAGGGATGCGTGGAGCTGAATCCATAGGTACACTCTGTTCATGAACTTCGAGGCCCTTGCATGATGTCAGGTCTTCAATATTGAAGATTGGGCTAAAAGACTACTCTGGTGGAAGGTCGATCAAATACGCATTGGACCCCAACTTCCCGGAGGGAACCGTTCAGGTCGAAGTCGGATCATTACTTTATCGCCAACATTGAACTGGACATTTTTTTAATGCAAATTAGCACGAGCAGCATATTCTTCAGTATTGGTTGCTATTCGCCTTCTAATATCGTCATGTAGCGTAGTGATGTAACTAGAAAAATCCATGCCTGCTTCACTGACTCTGGAAGGCAATGGAAGGGGACTGACGTCAAGTGGCGTTCTAGGATTAAACCCAAAGACGATGGAGAAGCTTATGGTAGGCGATTGACAGAACTGTCGTAGGCGAATTCAGCTTGTGGTAGAACCAAATCCCAGCTGGCTGTGTACTCTTGAGTTAGACAACGAAGTAAATTTCCAAGACTACGATTTGTCACTTCCGTCCGACCATCCGTTTGGGGATGGAAGGCACTGGAAAAAGAGAGCTTTGTTCCCATAATAGCCCACAAAGTCTTCCAAAAATAGCTAACAAACTTCATATCCGGATCAGAAACAATGGAAGTAGGAAGGCCATGTAAACGAACTATTTCTTTGAGGAAAAGAGTAGCAATGTGAGATGCGTCAAAAGTTTTCTTACAAGGCACAAAATGGGACATTTTTGAGAACCGATCTACCACAACCATGATAGAATCATGATGGCGGAGAGTTTTGGGCAGTCCTAAAATAAATACCAGCAGGTTGTTTAGTTCCTTATTCAGCTGACAAATGCAGCACCTATCAACAATTTTTATGGACGTCATGACGTAACCGAGGCCAATAGAAACGGTCTGCAACCAATTCCAAAGTCTTGTCATAACCAAAATGGCCAGCAAGACCACCACCAAGCAAGTCTTGAAGAATGAATTCCCTCATGGAACGTTTTTGGAACGCAGATACGAGAGTGCCAAGTAAGGTACCCGTCTTTGATTGCAAAACCGGAAGGAGCTGTCAACCCATTTTCCTGCAATGAAGACCAAGTAATTTTGAAATCGTCATCTGTCGCATATTGAATTTTCATAGCTTCAAAACCGGTAGCATTGGAATGGAAAATTGTGAGGATGTGTGGCCGGCGACTCAATTCATCAGCAACTTGGTTTTCTTTGCCAGCTTTATGACGTATAACAAAATCAAACTGCTGAAGTACGATCAAACCATCGAGCATGCTTAGCACTTAATCTGGTTTGGCAGTGAAGCTGTTTCAGGGAATCTTGATCGGTGAATAAGATAAATTCACGGTGGAACAGATAAGGACGCCAATGTTTCAGCGTCTGGACCAAAGCATAAAACTCCAAAGTCGTAAGGCGAGTAATTTTGCCACGACTCATTGGGTTTCTCGCCGAAATATATTAAATGGCCAATTTGAGAAATACAAACAAATATATTAGAGGGTCAAAATTACTTTATGTATTATATTCATATAATATTTCCCAACTTATCAAATTCATTCTCAACTCACTCCACTTATATTGGAGCTCCCACGTCTTTCTCTCCAAAAGTGTTATTAAAATAGTGGAGTGCATGTTCCGGAACTTCCTGTAGAACCACGGGAATGGAACGCGAGGCATTGTCAAAGTTAAATAGTCGGACATTTTTTTTCCAAAAATTGAAGGAGGCTTGGGACTTACTCCCCTCAAGCTCACGAACCTCTCTCTCATACTTCGGAGATTATAGTGGATTCTCCAAGACAAGCAATCTATTTGGCTCCGTTAGATTTACTCTTACTTCCTCAAAGGAAGAAGTATATGGGAACTTCGGGTATGCCCCTCTCACTCTCATTTCCTAAACCAATTGATTCTCTTAAAAGATTCCATCCAACCCGACATCTCCTGCAAAATTGAGAATGAGAATTTGATCTCATTTTGGTTTGATAATTGGATCGGGGATGGATCCCTTCACCAATGCCAAACCTCTAATTCCACTCTCCTTTCCTTCCCCCTCAATACGAGGATGAATTACTTTATCAGGGACAACACTTGGGACTTTCCTCAATATCTCCGATCTCTTAGACCCTCATACCTTCCTTCCAACAGCCTCGATATTCTTTTATGGAAGAACCGACTTCTTCACCAGTTGACAACCAAATAGATAATGGACTCTTTGAGGATACGGCTACCTCGCGTGGATTGGAGCTCCATTGTTTGGCATCCACGTCTTCCTCCTAAAGTGTCCTTTCTCTTCTGGTTAACCGTTAGGAATCGACTTAGCACTGCTGAGCGATTGTCCTTTGTTGACCTGGCTCAACCCTGTCCTCTTTGTTCACTGCATATTGAATCACGTAACCACCTATTCTTTTTATGTCCCATGGCTCTACAGGTTTGGACACAGGTCTAGTCTTTTTGTAGCTAGAATTTGTCCGACAACTTTCTTGATGGTGCCCTTCACTACCTCACGTCTACTGCATCTCTTCCGACTACTACGCAAGAGACCTTCACCATTACTTTGGGGTTGACAATTTGAACCATCTGGCACGAGCAAAATGTGAGAAGATTTCAGGATAAGTGCCGCACATGGGAATAACTAACGATGGAAACTACTAGAGGAGTTCAGGAGATCCTTTTACTGTCCACTCATGCACTAACTTATCAGTCCTCCCTCGCAAGTTTACTACTACTAGATTCACTGATCTTATTGTGTGAATAGGCTAGCCCTTAGACATCTTGCACTCTTTCATTTCACTTATTAATTTAATTCAATTTTTTCTTTTCAAAAAAATTATGGACCTACATTTAGGAAAATTTAGTAAGAAAATGACTTGCATGACGACAATACTTACCTACACTAAAAATATTTTATTAAATGAAATTGAATCGGTTTGATCAATTTAATTAAAAAAATTTTGAACTAGTTAATTTTTTAATTTGAATTTTAACTTTTTAATTCGGTTAATTTTAAATATTATAATCGATCAATATTTATAAATTAATCAAAATTTATGAATTAAAATAAACAAATTAATTTTAATTTAGTAGTTTTTTTCCTTAATTAAACTCTAATTGTTTGATGACAACTTTCTTTAATTTCATTTTTAAAAAAATTTATTCAATTTTTAACTCATTTTATAACATTTAGTAATTGAACTTTTAAAATTTTAAAATATTAATTCAAATAAATAAAAATGTAAGTTTGGTTAAACTTAATTTAACGTTAGATCATTTTGTGAGTGTGGCGCTGAGTAAAATTTAGTCCGATACACAAATTGAGGAAAAGATATTTTCGTCTAATAATCAACAAGTCGTTGTAGTATAGTGGTAAGTATTCCCGCCTGTCACCCGGGTGACCCGGGTTCGATCCCCGGCAACGGCGTTTTTTTATCCTAGTTTTCCAACACACCTGGGCTCTCGGTCCAAGCCTTTTTGTTGTGTTACTTGTGTACTATGTTTGTTCTTTAACACTTTTCACCATTTCTAGACAATATAGGAAGGCCAAAGTTACTTTGTTGCATGTCACATTCAAAGCTACATAAGAAGGTAAATAGAATTTTAAGGTAAACAATACATCTCATAATCTGAAAATTCAAGCATCAACATAACTGATCAAATTAAGGATACAAATGAGTAATGACTAAAATTTAGGAACTTCATGGACTAATATAAGTTTGATAACTTAACAAATATATTGCTGTCTGCAACTGATCAAAATTGCACATGCAACTCTGCTAGAAAAACTTTGGAAAATTTTTTATGCCTTGCCATTAGCAACCTTGGCAGAAGCTCCGGCCGGGTTGAGATCGTCCCATGCTTCAATCCAAGTGACCATGGCATCAGAGAGTTTGTCGAAGTAAGGATCGACTTTGCCAAGCTTTTCCTTGACTTGCTTAGACAGCTCAATGTAACACTGTTGAACAGTGGTGCAGTCTTTTGGAAGAACGGCGGACTGGAAGAACGGAATGATCTCTTCCTGCCAGAAGATGCCCTTGTACTCCTTCTTTAGGTTTACAAATGGGTTACTTGCCTTGCTGTGATAGATATAAGGGAGACCAGTCTTAACTCCTAGTCCCAAATGGTCACAGATGACCTACAAATAGTCATAAGTTGTGGGATGCTATGTTAGCTTGAGATAGATGCACCGTATCGAGAAAACATAACTTGGCAAGTTTGATCAGAATAGGAACTGGCTAAGATTGGATTTTCCTTGTTTGAAATCCGTAAATGGGCAACTGACTAAAGGAATGAATTAGACGATGTTTACCTTGACGCACCAGCCAGCCCACATGTCATCGTAGCGACCAATCGGCTGACCATCTCCCATGAGACCAAAGTACATGGCCGGGCCGATCAAGTCACGGTCAAAACACAAGTTCATGCCACACATGGGGAACAAGGTGCCCTTAGGAATAGTCAAAACAGCATCCACGTACCTGAATAATGTTTGAAGGATAGATTCAACAGAATGCTCAAATAGGGACAAAGCCAAATCCTTTATTTAAAACTTAATAATGTACCTGGTGTTCCTCTCCAGTGGCTTGACAAGCTGAGTAGGTGCATCATAATCAGGAATGTTGAGCCACAGGCCATGAGAAACAGCAGTAGGGACACCCTCCCGAAGACTGAAGGGGTATCCACGCACGAAATCAGCTCCATCTCTGAATGGATCGTAGAGAGTGTTGAAGAAAAATGGGGTTGATGGGGACAGAATGTTCTTGATATGTTGCTCAAGTGCATTGATTGCTTTGCCAGAGGGGTCCTTGGCAACCTGATCACAGTGAAAATTATTATACCCACATGATAGATAAATCTGTAATTGCATAGATGGTCACAGGTAAACGAAACGATGCTATGACCAGACTAAAGATGCCATCAAAGAAATGATGAAGAAATTTTGACTGGTTCGGACAAGTCCAATTCAAAAGTACTCGTAGAGCTGCTATCGGAAAGGGCAAAGGAATTCCATTGTTGCTTTATATGATTGATTAATCAAAGTGGTAGCACCCTTAACATACAATTTTTCAGATGGAATATGATGATTGAAGAGAACGTTGAAAAAGGCAAAACTTTTTTCTTCATCATCTTTTCAAAATCATCATCAACGTTCCTGGGTCCCTTCTAAAACAGAAATAGCAAAAATATAACACCAACATAAGGAACAGATTGATCCTTGCGATTGTTAAAGCTTTTTGGCTATCCTTGCCAAGATCTACTTATGCCTATGCAGACACAAAACAACCATACTCTTTGAGAAAAGTGAAAAAATTCAGGAGGGAAGACATTTAAAATTCAAATCCAGTAGCATAACTTTTTGTCTATTCCCAGACAGAGACCCACAGCTGGAAAAGAGAACAAGTTAGGCTAAAAAGAACGCAAATCAATTATAAAAGAGAATTGAATTCACAGCTGTACATCACATTCATACTGCAACAAAGTAGATACAACAACACATGCACATTACCATGTGCGAAGTTGAAGGCATTTTTTACACTTTGAATTGTATGAACAAATGCATCTCAGTTGGTATAAGACAAAGGGAATGCTAGATCTCATCCCAAGCTAGCAAAAGCTAGCAGAGAACTTGGAAAATCAAAGGTAAAATTATGTTTCACCAGCACTTATATCGTAGGGTAAAGTCCATATCATAATGTGGAAACATGAACAGATTGTGTTCATGGTAAAACGTATCTGTGAGCTGGAATGCATCTGGATGAAATTAGAATAAGAATCTGAAACCCTGATCTGTAACGCTCAAGTTAAATTCTCCATTTTAGTACGCTGGATTGTATCATGTAATGGAAAAGGTATAAACTTTATAGATCCGTATTTCACAAGGACAATCCTTCACAATTACGCAATTAGCCATCCAAATTAGTTAGAAACATAAACTCTGGCATACAAAAAACAGATCAAGTGTCCAGATCGCCCGAATTGACCAACAGATCAGACCCCCATGGATCTAAAAACAGGAATTGAAGATCTAAATATGCGAAAAAAGACAACGACCCAGATGAAAATTACACAATACCAGTAGATCATAGATCAGTAGAACTTACAAAGCAATCGTCGTCAATTGTGAAGATGTACTTCTTCTTGGACACCATGTAACCAAAGCAGCGACAAGCAGAGTCCTTGAACGAGATGCAAGAAGCCTTAGGACCCAGAATCCTGTTAATGTCATTCCTGTTATAGAGCTCATAATCAAAACCCTCAGGAACCTTGATGGTCTTTGAAGGGTCACCATCTTGAACAATGATGAGATGGTACGGCTCAAAAAATGGCCTCCACATCTCCAAGAAATCCAAGTTTCTTATGGTTGGAATCACTATATCCAATTCATCCTTCAACAATGGATTTGGGTTCTTAGGAACTGACTTTGTATCAGTGGCAGGCTCAACCATTTTAACAGAGAAGGAGAACGTTTCGATCTTTGGAGAGAAAGATGCGATCTTTGCGAGTAAAAGAGCGAGAAATGGGAAGCTTGCAGAGAAGAAGAGATCGATCTGTTCGTTTATATAAAGAATGGTTCGAGACGGCACGTGACAGACCCGCAAAATCGGCGAAAGTGAAGTTCTGTAATAGGAGACGTGTCCGTGCTCGGCAGGAAACAGGACTTGTTCAAAGCTAGCAAGCCACAATAGTCGATGTCCTGTGTGAAGACTTTCTAGATTTTCTCTTTTTTTCAATGTTTTAAAACAACAATTTTAATGCTTAATTAAATATAATTAAAATAAATTATCTTTTTCTATAAAAATTTAAATTTTAATTAAAAAATTGGTAAATAAAAATGTATTAATTTATAAAAATTGATCGATATATTAATAAAATATTCTATTTTTAATAAAAAATATTAAAATAAATTAAACTGAAAAAATGAAAACTGAATTAAAAATTGATCGTTTAAAAATTTTTGCAATTGGACCGATCGAATTGGTTAAATTATTTAATCATTATTTTTAAAATTACTTTTATTTTTCTTAATTATATAAATATTTTTTAGTCTAAATCTCAAGTTGAGTATCTTTCAAATGAAGGGTTTGATCATTTTCTTGAGACGGTGATTTATAATTCCAAATTATGAACCTTATTATATAGAGATTATTGAACCATATATACCTATTTAGAGGCTTAGACATATGGAAAGAAGGATATATCAAAGCTCATTTAGTGAAATTTATGCATAATTGTTATGAATTTTAAAGCCAAATCTTGATTGATCTAAAGTTGTATACCCAAAAATAGTTAAAGTAGATGTGATATGAACTATTCTCTATTAATATTTTCTAATGCTAGATTTTTAAGGTCTTATACTTTACATAATATTGAAATTTATAATTATTAACTTGATTAATTTATCTATTATTTTAATTGATAAATTAATAAATTAATCTTTGTTATTTCATGAATTTTGAGGGAGTATTACAATTTTATTTTCTTTAGAGTTTAAATATTAGCTTAAACCTTTTCCTACTTAATATTTTTTTGTCTATTTTTATCTGTTATTAGTTTATTACCTATTTTATATTTTATTTATTAAATATTTATTGTTTATTATTGTTCTCTTTTTTTCTGTTGTGGGTAATTCAAAAACAACTTCTTTATTAATTAACAGTAAGGCTACGTACTATTGACCTTCTTAAATTCTGCATGTCAACATGATTTTTAGTAGAGTTGAAATATGAACATAATTTTCTATATCTTATATAATATGAGTAATTAGAATGGTGAATTTAATATTTGATTTATTGTTGATTAAGACCATAAATAAGGTCTAGATTAAACTAATTTGGAATTTAATTGGAATGTTGGAGTTCTACATTCAATTAACCAACCGTTCCAAAAATATTAATTGAATTTTAAGGTAGGAGTAAGAGTAACTCTTCATTTATCAAAATTGTAACTTCGATGGTACAAAAGGCCTTTTAAATTTCCTTACTCGTAAATCTTAGATGCTGATCAAATAAGCTAGTGAGTGGCATTCCTTTCGTAAGAATTTGAGATTCATAGTTTTATACTTTACCCGAATAAAATAAACTTTCATAAAGATAATGTATAATTCAATTTAAGTATATATGAAATTATATAAATAATAATAATTCCTTTCCATTGCTATATTTTTAGAGATTATTTAAAATATTTAACAAAATTCTTAAATTAATTTTTTTCTTAAACTTTGGAAAATTAATATAAAATATAAAGTAAAATTATTAAAAAATATATTTAACTTCGGTAGAACAAATTTGAAGCGAGGTCCTAATGAAAAATGTCAAAGAATAAATTACGAATAAAATTTACAAAATAAAAAGATAAAATAATTAATTGACAAATTTTAATGTACTTTTATATGTTTAAATCATTATAAAAATATTTCTATTATTAAAAATTTTGTTCATATTTTTAAGTTATATACATAATTATTCATTACACACAAAAATTAAAAAAAAATTCATTAGAAGCTATATTTTAATATTAAAATTTCAAATAATTTGCAGAAACTAAAAGTTTATTGTCACCCTCAACTTTTGAAACAAAATACAAATCAGCCATTGACATTTTAAAGTATTTAAATTGTTTTCAAAATATTGAAAGTAGACTTTAATTAAATGAAAATTTTAACCAAGTTAATTTTTTATCAATTAAAATATTACATTAATATTAATATAAAGTTATTATTATTTTTAAATAAAAATGATTTTCATTGCCTGAAATATATAATAATAAATCTCAATATTATATGGCAAGTGTAATCTACATGTAATAATAAGTCTCATTAGTCATCAAATTTTCTGTTCAAGTTATTCTATTTCAATCTTATTCTATTAAATTTTATTTATATATTTATATAAAAATTACGTAAATTTACAAATAAAATTTAATAAAATATGATAAAAATATCATAATCGAAAAAAAAAACCTGATCCGTCTGCATGTTTACTTTTTATTAATTTAAGAAAGGATCAAGAACTCTTGATCCTTTTTTACGGTGCATCACAATCCCAATAAATCTCAATCCGCAATGAATAAAAGCAATGGTCATCGCCGTAAGAAAAGTGTATTGACCATAAAGCAGCGAATTGACCATAAAACAATGAGACATGTGTTCCAATGGGACGGGAGGTCGCGTTCTTTCTTCTTAAATCAGCATCTTCATTTTCGCATGTAATTGTGGGTCTAAACATTCCAATAAATGTCACATTAGAAATAAATTGAACTTTATGAAAATACCCCTTTACTAAAAATAAAAAATAAAATAGGTATTTTATATATAATTAACATTTATTCTAAAACAAGCATCGTGATTCTTGTCTTTGAGAAGGAAAGGTGACAGGCAGTATTTACTTAAGACTCATCTTTTGGAGTCATGATATTGAAATTATATATAATTCATTTTTAAGTTTAATTACATTTTTAAATACTATTCATTTCATAAAAAAAAAGAGAATTTTACTTATTTTAATAAGTAAATGGTATTCATTTTACAAAAATATATAACTAATTTTAAATGTAATCCTACTTCGTAAGAGCAACAAAAATAGGACGAATCTATCGATTATTTATTAAGTCTTATATGAAAAATTACGAGAAGAGATTCAAGTTTCTAAATATTAGAAAAGTTCAAGGAATAAAAAATTGAATTAATTCTATTGATTTAATTATAAAATTTAAATGAATTAAATATTTATTTAGTTTATCTTAATAATAATAATTATTAAAAATTTATTAATTTTATTAATTAATCAGTCAATTTTTATAAATTAACTAATTTTTATAAATTATAATTAATTAATTTTTATTTAATAATTAATTTTTAAAATTTTGAATTCATTTACTTTTTATTATAAATCACTTTTATAAAAATTTAATATTAATTAAATTTATGATTTTTAAAAGAATGGATAATAATCACTTAAATTTGTTCTTTGTAGAGAAAGAGAATATTTAAGACAGTAAAAAAAAAAAAGTAAATTTACTTTGTATGTGGACGGGCTTGCACGACTTCAGAGAGACTTTAACTCATTCCAAAATGTCATACCGGAAACTACCAAACCTTTGACTCTTTTACGCCACTCACTTGCAATGATCTTCCACGTACTTTACGTGTGGGTTCATTAATGGCAAATTAATGCATCTTAATCTTTATGTCGATGACAATGGATTATATATATATATATATATATGTATTTTATTTGTGTGATAATTAGTAAATGAATTATTTATTTAGATAGATAAGTATAACAATTTTGTATATGAGAATTACACAGTTTTAAGTAATGGTTTATACTCTTCAGCCAATAGGTTGGTTATAAGATTCATATTTTCTTCATGTATTATTCTTAAATTATTTTTAATTATTATTTTATTAAAGTTGGACAGTAATAAAATGTTAATAAAAACTAACATACGTTATGTTTTGTTTTTATAAAAGAAGTAGTCAATCTTATAAACTAAAGTATGGATATGCTTAAACAAAAGTCTGAGCACTTGTTTTCTAACAAGTTCATTAAACTGACTTCATATGCGAAATCCAGTTGAACATTACTTATATTATATGTCTATGAAAAATTTCATAGTGATGATTGTATAAGCAATTCTTTTACTTGAACTCTCTAAATTAAGTTATATTGTAAAAAGGTTGTTATATTTTTTATACTACTTATGAGTTATTCTAATCAATGATAGCTCAGTTGTTAGTTATTAGATATAGCACAAATTATATGGAGATAGCTCAGTTGTTAGTTATTAGATATAGCACAAATTATATGGAGATAAATGAGTGATCAAAGTATGATTTATCACTTTGAAATAATTAGGGAGAATATTTTATTATTATCGATTAGTATTGATTTGAAAAATCGTTGACTAAGGTAGAATAACGTTTGTAAATAATTTACAAATATCATTAATTGAATCTGTAGCTAATGATAGATAAATAATATGATTAAACTCTATTTAGAAGACATTAATTTAATACTCTATGTCTAGTATGAATATTGTACGATGAAACGATTGAATTATACGAAAAAAACATTGTAACATATCACTTCCATAAAGCATATGCCTAAACATCCAAAGGATATTTGAGAACATACCATAAAAAAATGACACGTTAAAACAATCACTTTAACTAACTAAGGCATTATGCTTCAAAAATATCAACTTTTCCCATTTCATTCACAAACATAAACTTACATTGTTATATTACAATCCATAATCTATATATACACATTACATAACATTTGTGAGTTTATTACTCCATACAAAATGTTTAACATGAAATGAGAAGCTAAACAACACATCTTAACTAGATTCTTCAGATATCAGCTGCTCAGACCTCTGAGTCATTTTTGTTCTCAAAATGATAATATTAGAATTCTATTAGATTACCTTACAAGCTAGAACTCTCTTGTACCTAAAAATCAATGTTACAATTTTGATAAGTTTGCAAACTCAGTGAGCGAATCATCATTAATATGCTTACTCTAGTCAGAACACAAAGTCAAGTGTATAACCAATTTCAAGAAGTTTAACAAATCATCCAGTATCAAATCACAAATCACATTTTGTCATATTTCATCAAATACAAGTGCAACATGTATACAAACATTTCATAACACTGTTCCAAAACAATCCATTAATTTATCTCAATCATTCATATGATATATGTAAAGTTATATATATGTAAATGCACATGTGACTCCGTTTTTACTTTATTTTATTGTGATCGAACGCTTATTTACTATCCTGTATCTGTTGTAGATACCGGACTCATTTCATTTATTGTCCCGTATCAGCCTATCTTAAGCTGTCTTGATCCTATTATAGATCAATTTTACCTTATCAACGATATCTTGAATCAACTTTAGGTCTTCAACCATCCCTAGGCCTTCTTCATCCCAATATAAAAGCGATCGACATTTTTTACCGTATAACACTTCGTATAGAGCCATACCAATACTACTGTAATAATGATTATTATAATCTTATATGTGACCTTTTATGCGTATGATATAAATGGGAAGAAATGAATGTTTTAAATGCTTATTATATGTTCGATGTCTAAGATTTAGTTAATTTGATTGTCCTAATGTATCATTTCCGTAGAGTATATTTTCGAATATCCTCTAGTATGTTTGGAATTATGCTCTATGAGAGTGGTATGTTATAAGCATGCACTAAAAAATTAATCAAAACTACTTTGACATTCTTAAATATTTGAGTAGTCATTATATTTTGCTTCATCTATTGATATAAATTATTTAATTAAATAATTAAAAGTAGATTAAAGGAATTTTTAATTTTTAAAAATTAATCTTTAAGATTCTTAAAAAAGTTTCTTCTAATTTTTAATTTTTAAAAAACTCATTTTTCTTAAACTTTATTTAAATATAATGACAAAATATATCCAACGTAAACAAAGAATGACAATTAGGTATAGACCTGACACAAAATCAATGGGCCAAAC
The DNA here is from genome assembly GCA_027575705.1 of Erythroxylum echinodendron. NCBI lineage: Eukaryota > Viridiplantae > Streptophyta > Magnoliopsida > Malpighiales > Erythroxylaceae > Erythroxylum > Erythroxylum echinodendron. Next base: position 28,939,655 of record JANZXR010000001.1, on the reverse strand, counting down.
TCAAGTTGACCGAGCCTTAGGTCTAGATTTTTAAAATATCATATATGATTCTTATAAGCAAAACGACGTTGTTTTGATATCATTTTGTTTTTTAATTTTGGAAAAAGTTTGTGCTCAGACTCAGGCCACCAATAGGCTCAAGCTTGAGCACCCTACCTTGAATCTAATTGGTCCTCAAGTTTAGTTCAGGCTCCAAGAGCCCCGACCCAATCTATTGTCATGCCTAACATAAACATTAAACTTATACTAATCAAATATTGCTTATATTAAACCCAACACTTAAACTCAAATCAAAATTATTGATTCTTGAAATTAATAATTTATTATAATTTACTTAAATTATTACTCTAAGTCAAATTTAATTAATTCAAATTAAATTTAACAAGAGAGTTCAATTCCTATATTTGTAACAAACACAATGTTCATGTATTTCATCAATACTTTTTTATCGAGATTTGCGAGATTAAATTTTTTTGAAAAAAATTCAAACTAAAAAATTGTCAAACATTTTAAATACCAGGAATTTCTTAATTTTTTGAACTTCAAAATAGATATTTACATATTTTACCCTATAACTCTTATGTACATCAGTACATGCACAGACAGGGCTAGCTTAGTTAGACGAGACTCTAACGTGCAGTCCATTAGGAGCTTCAACTCTTGGAAACTTAAGAAGTGTGTTTCCTCCAACTTCTTCCCATCTGCAGAGTTAGTAGATGGTCAAAACACTTTCACACTTTCACAGTTTCCTGTTTTTCTTTCAAGTTGGTGAGGGACTTTAATGTTTTACCTGTATCTAGTTACGAAGTAGTGAAGGAAAGTTGAAATTTCTGCTATTCCTAGTTCCTTTCCGGGGCACTGTCTTGTGCCTCCTCCAAAAATGAAAAGATTGTTCTGACACTCCAATCTCTTATCCTGCATTTACAAGCCAAGCACATCTAGTTCAGACTCTGGAGGGCTCTCTTTGTTGTGTGTGTGTGTGTTCCTAAATTGGCAAAGAAAGGACTGTTCCTTTAATGGTTACTAACCAGCCATCTCCAGGGATTGAAGGTCGATGGCTCAGGATATGAATATTGATCATAGTTAGTTTCTCTAGTGTAGACATAGATTCTCCATCCTTTCGGAATGATAAATCCTGCAACAAAAAGGGTACAGATTTTAATTATATCGGTACAACTCGCAGTCTCTATTTTGACAGGAACATATGATCATCACTCACCATTTAGTTCCAGTTCCTTGGTGGTTTTTCTCAGTACCCCATTAACAACAGTAGCCAATCTTGAAGTCTCAAAGATTACCTGTATCAAGTGAAACCAGAAAATGGAAGTTTTATTGTATGTACTTTCTGATATTTTTGTCTAAAGGAAGACTTAAAAGTTCTCTTACTGCACGAGTGAAATGCATAGATTTAAGGTCACTGAAGTCAACTGGATCTTCAGGTTTTTTCCTATGTCGAATTGCCAAGTGCTCTTTCTGCAAACATGTGTAGTTAGCACCAGAAACCTTGCATTAATGGTGTTCAAAGTTACATCAGAACAAGAAATGTTCTACCTTTAGTTCTTCAAGAACTCTTGGGTGATCATGCAAGTACTTGACAGCCATCATGGAAGTAGTTGAAACAGTTTCATAACCCGAATACAAGATGGTGATTATTTGATCAATTATTTCTTCATCTGTTAATTTGTATCTGTTCTCCTCACTCTTCATCATGAAACTGAGCATGTCTTGGTGCGATTCTCTTGATGCCCTTCTTTCTTCCATTAGCGATCTTAACATGCTCACGATGCTCTTCCTAGCCTGTGTAACTCAGCAACGTCAAACAAATCCTGAAACATAGATTATATCATTGCAGATGTGAAAATTTTACCTGGGACCCATGATGGTACTTTGTTCCAGGAAGGTCAATTGGTAAGGACAGAGTCCCCAAAACCAGTTTGAAGAACTCAGGCATGAATGATTGAGAGAGTGGGATGGAACTAGTACCAGCAATTTGCTTAAATGATGAGAGAAATGCCATCTGCATGGAAAAAAAGGAGCTCAAGCTTGGATCAGTTCAAGGACTTTGTGGTCAAAACTGACAAATCATTTTTTACCTCTTTGGTTTTGAGCTGAATATCAATGATTTGGTTATTCCAGTTACTGAGATGGGTTCTCATGAACTCATCAATAGTTGGTAGGAGCTGCTCTCTGATCATGGTGGGGTTAATAAGTGACAGCAGAGCTCCTCTCATGTGCTTGTGAGTAGAGCCATGAATTGCTGCAATGTTGGATTTGCCTAAGATATCCAACATGGACTGTGGGTAACCAGGAACAAGCCCTTTTGCTTCATTCATCAATATGTACCTGTTGAGCTCTGGATCCATAGAAACAATGGTGGGACAACCAAGAACGTGGGATTTGAAGAAACTCCCATACCTACATATAAGATTAATCAACGAGAGAACCTATAGCAAAAACAAGGAAAACAGGAACTGAAACTTTGGGAACTAACAAAGCGCAGAACACAGAAACAATCACCTGGTTCTTCGATTTTTCATGAAGTTTGGACCTTGCTTTAAGAACTCAGTGGTCTCTCCAAAAACTGGCCAACCCATGGTACCTGGAGGCAACCCTTTAGTCCTGTATATCAACTCGTTCCATTTCAACAAAGCTGAGGAAAAACAGAGCACCAAGAGAACTACCACCACCATGAAAGCCATCAAAACGGCCATTGATGATGATGAGAAAGCTCCAAGCCCACTCCCCAAGGTGTGTATATTTATAGGCCTTTGAATTGAACAAAGGCATATGTTGAGAAAGATGATAGACCATGCACTACCCTACAAAGCAAAGGGACCCTACTCTTACACCATAGGTAATCAAAGCACGTAACCAGAAAAAGCTTTGACCTAACATAGGAATGAACGTTATGTTTGCATTAGCAGAAGTCAATGCAGTATCTGATATTAATAGCTTATTTATTCCTATAAATGATTTGGACACCATTGCCATGGAAACTAGAGAGAGAAAGGACATAACTAATGTAGTTAAGAAGGAAAATGGAAGAAAGGAGGCACATGCACATTACCCTTTTGTGCCTGAATGGAAAAAGGCACTACCTCAAATGGAAATTACAAAAAGTGAAATATTTTGTAGTCAATTTATGTAATTATTAGTAGTTATTATTATTGTAAATATTAAAAAATAAAAATATCTTTATTTTGTAATGATGACCACTAATAATTCTTAAAATAATTAAAATTAAGCCGGAGTTTTGTGTTAATAATTTTAATATTAATATAATATAGTACCCAAATTATTTAAGATTACGTATATCATTTTGAAAATTATAAAATAATCTTTTTTATTTTATATAGTTAAAAATAATTATAATTTAATATACTTATGAATATTAGTCTATTTTAGGAGTTAAAACTTTCTAGAAATAAAAAAGAGAAGTTATGTTAGTAAAATTTTCAATTTATTCCTACAATTTTTTGTAAATGTTTTTGAAATAATCTCCCTACCGGGTAGAAATAAAGCTATATACTATTAAACTTCTTTAGGTCACAATTTTTTTACTAAATTGTTATTTTTTGAGTTAATTAGAAAAAATTCTCAAACTTTTCTCAATTTTGTAATTATAGTCTAAACTTCAAAAAGTGAAAATAAATTACTCAAATTTTCAAAATTTTCAATTATAATCCAAACTTCAAAAAGTGGCAATAAAAGATTAACACTTTCAATTTTTAAAATTTTAGCTCAACATTAGTGTTTAAGTTAAGTTTATTGATGTGATTCACTGCAAGTTTCAGAAACTTTAACTATTAATACATGTCAGTCAAAATTAACACAATAAATGAAGATTAAAGAAATAACGCCGGTATTAAAAATGAATCCTGTTAAGTCATTAAATTGCACTTATTTTGGACGTAATTATTGTTAAGCTGTGGAAATTATTATCCGAATTTAATGGAATTGCTTTATAATTGTTTACAGATGTTTTCAACACCTTAGAGACGAAATTGAATCAAAAAGATGCAAAAGAATGAAGAAAATTCGAAATTCCTAATTTGACAGCAATTCTGTGACTAAGCG